>SJYX01000970.1:204912-257498 GCA_006410675.1 Oreotragus oreotragus
TGCAGCCATGAAATTACAAGATGCTTACTCCTTGGAAGGAAAGTTATGACCAACCTAGATAGCATATTCAAGAGCAGAGACATTACTTTGCCCACTAAGGTCCGTCTAGTCAAGGCTATGGTTTTTCCAGTGGTCATGTATGGATGTGAGAGTTGGACTGTGAAGAAGGCTGAGTGCTGAAGAATTGATGCTTTTGAACTGTGGTGTTGGAGAAGACTCTTGAGAGTCCCTTGGACTGCAAGGAGATTCAACCAGTCCATTCTGAAGGAGATCAGCCCTGGGATTTCTTCGGAAGGAATGATGCTAAAGCTGAAACTCCAGTACATTGGCCACCTCATGCGAAGAGTTGACTCATTGGAAAAGACTCTGATGCTGGGAGGGATTGAGGGCAGGAGAAGGGGACGACAGAGGATGAGGGCTGGATGGCATCACTGACTCGATGGACGTGAGTCTGAGTGAACTCCAGGAGTTGGTGATGGACAGCGAGGCCTGGCTTGCTACGATTTATGGGGTCACAAAGAGTTGGACACGACTGAGCGACTGAACTGAACTGAACTGATGGCCAAAATACCCCATAGCCAGCACCACTAATTTCAGGATAGATTCACATGTTCAGTGATGTCAGTGACACTATTTCTAACATCACAGTGCAGAAGAGGAGGACAAATAAAGAGAATTAACATTTTGTTGGTATTTACTGTGTTCTTGGCACAGCATAGGGTGTACTTTTCCTAAAATGAAGGTCTTTACCTATCTCAATGTTATCTACAGTGTGTGGTCCTTGGATGCTGACCTTGTGAAAAATCCATCCTTATCACTGTTGGTTGCACAGAAGACTTTGCAGGAAATGTTTTTTTTTGTTCCTAATACAGGAGTCTAAGCAATATGACCTTCGGTATTGAAGGTGTAATATTTTTAAATTTGGAGTTGGTTAGGGACTCATACATATTCTGTCCATATTCTTGAAGCTAATGTGTTTTTAAGTGCTCTGAACTCCATCATGACTCTTTTGGAAAAAGGCAATTAATGAAGGAGGGAGGTAATAAGGTTGAACAGAGGATACTTGCAGAGAGTGTTAATTTTAGCACAATGCCCTATTTATCATCCCAGATTACTGAAATGACAAAAATAGAACAACAGAGCACTCATCATGGAAAATAAAATGGGTTATCTGTGTCTTCACTATCATCATGTGGTAGACTTTTTCAGTGTAGGTTTCATTACAAATCCCACATCTAAATACCATTAACTCCACAAAGCGTATGATCTCACCCCGAGAATAAGGCAAGAAGAGGCAGAAGTAAGGAAAAGGAGATTGCCAGGAAGCCAGGCCAAGGACAAAAATATGAAAAAAAAAAAAGAAGAAGAAGAAGAAAGAAGTGATGGAGAGAAAAAATAATAAACCTTGGGGAGAAAATGCCAAAAGGATATTTTTAATTTTTGGTTTTTTAAATCAGTAGGTTGAATACATAACCAAAATATGGGGCTGCTATTTAGTACTCAAAGGCCAGAAAAAATTAGCTAAAAATGAATTATTTCTGGACACTTACTATTAATACAGAATATCAAATTTTCCAGAGCCAAATTAGATGTTTTCTATGATTTTTTTTTTAATTTTGAGGACTTTTTATACTAATTGTATCACTTTGGGTTTATCATTTTAAAGTACAACATGTAAAAGATTTTCCTTTTGCTTTAAGCCATTTTTTTTCTGACAGAAAATAGTGCTAACTTTGTCCTTTACCTTATCCATTTAATATTTTTTATTCAGATAAAGTTTTCATAAATATAACAACTTTAATGTTACAACTTTAATTACAACTCTCATAAACATTATCAGCCCATGCTTGCAATTTCCCCAGGTATGTCAATGTAGTTAAAATAAACATTTTTAAGGATGCAAAACTGAGGTGAGTTTAATGAATACATATTCTAGTGCTATTTCAGCAGAATTTTCCTATTTCCAATTATGTTATTAATATACACTTAATTGTGTTCAATTAACAGGCAAGTCTTTTGTAAAAGAATTTCCACTTCTATGTGATTCTATTAGATAAATTTTAACTGACTCTTCAGTTCACTTCAGTCACTAAGTCGTGTCTGACTCTTTGCGACCCCATGAACCACAGCACGCCAGGCCTCCCTGTCCATCACCAACTTCCGGAGTCCACCCAAACCCATGTCCATTAAGTCGGTGATGCCATCCAACCATCTCATCCTCTCATCCCCTTCTCCTCCTGCCCTCAATCTTTCCCAGCATCAGGGTCTTTTCCAATGAGTCAGCTCTTTGCATCAAGTAGCCAAAGCATTGGAGTTTCAGCTTCAACATCAGTCCTTCCAATGAATAACCAGGACTGATCTCCTTTAGGATGGACTGGCTGGATCTCCTTGCAGTCCAAGGGACTATCAAGAGTCTTCTCTAACACCACAGGTCAAAATCATCAATTCTTCAGCGCTCAGCTTTTTTTATAGTCCAGCTCTCACATCCATACATGACTACTGGAAAAACCATAACCTTGACTAGATGGACCTTTGTTGACAAAGTGATGTCTCTGCTTTTTAAAATGCTATTTAGGTTGGTCATAACTTTCCTTCCAAGGAGTAAGTGTCTTTTAATTTCATGGCTGCAGTCACCATCTGCCGTGATTTTGGAGCCCAGAAAAATAAAGTCAGCCACTGTTTCCACTGTTTCCCCATCTATTTGCCATGAAGTGATGGGACCAGATGCCATGATCCTAGTTTTCTGAATGTTGAGCTTTAAGCCAACTTTTTCACTCTCCTCTTTCACTTTCACAATCAGTCTAAAATCTGACAAGCTGTGACTTAAAAAGTTTACCTGTTCTCCTAACAAGTGTAGTAGGCAGCATAATTTTTAATGCCAATTTTGTTTCTCTAATACAATAGGTAAACTAATCAAATAATATGAAACAGCAAATAGAGAACCAATACAAGGGGAACACATTTCAACCTGAAATGACCTATGCTCTGAAAAGCAGAAGACTGATTTTTAAAAAATTGAAAATGATATGAAGAAATGGAAATATATCCTAAACTCTTAGATTGGAAGAATATTGTTACAGTGTCCATACTCCCCAAAGTAATCCAAAGATTTAATGCAATCCCTATCAAAATTTCCAGGATGCTTTTCACAGAAATAGAGTGAATAAATCACAAAATACCCTGAATTCCCAAAGCAGTCTTGAGAAAAAAATAACAAGGCTGCAGATATCATATTTCCTAGGTTCAGACTACACTACAAAGCCACAGAAATCAAAACAGCATGATGCTGGCACAAAACGACATAGATGAATGAAATAGAGAGAGATGCAGAAATAAACCCATGCATCTATGGTTAATTAATCTATGACAAAGGAGACAAGAATATACAGTGGAAAAAAAAACACAGTCTCTTCATTAAGTGGTGCTGGAAAAACTGGACAGCTACTCACAAGGCTTCAGATTAGAACATTTTGTCACACTATATACAAAAATAAACTCAAAATGGATTAAAGACCTACATGTAAGATTGGGAACCATAAAACTCCTAGAAGAAAACATAAGGAGAATACTCTGACATAAATTGTATCAGTATTTCTTTAGATTTGTCCCCTAAGGCAAAATAAACGAAAGCAAAAGTAAACAAATAGGAACTAACTACACTTAGAAGCTTTTATACAGCTAAGGAAATCATCAACAAAACGCATACACCATCTATGGAACGCCAGAAATTATCCGCAAATGATATTACCAACAAGGGATTAATATCTAAACTATACGAACAGCTCATAAAACAAAATACCAAAACAAACAACACAACACAATCAGGAAACGGGCAGAAGACCTAAATGGACATTTTTTTTTTTTTCAAAGAAGACATACAGGTGGCCAACAGGCACATGAAAGATGCTGAACATCACTAACTAGAGAAATACAAATCAAAACCACAAAGAGGTATCACCTCACATCTGTCAGAATCCTAACAAAGAATATCAGAGCTGACTCCATACTAGGTCCATTCCTTTAGTGCTAACCTTGCGCTCTATTGTCATGCTTGTGCATGTTGTCTCACCTTGTGCTCACTTAGTCATGCTGCCTCTGAACCTCTGTAACGAGTGTTGCCTGGAGCCTGTTTTCAAGGCTCTGACCTTTAAAGGTAAAACACTTCTAGAAATAAAGTAACAGCTGCCTTGTTGGAAATTT
Organism: Oreotragus oreotragus; assembly: GCA_006410675.1. NCBI lineage: Eukaryota > Metazoa > Chordata > Mammalia > Artiodactyla > Bovidae > Oreotragus > Oreotragus oreotragus. Next base: position 209,113 of record SJYX01000970.1, read on the forward strand.
ACAGGAACATTATGATCAGACCCACATGGACAGCTGCAAGAACAGAGGATTCCTGTACCAAGAAGTTTGCAACAACCAGCCACACTCTCTCCCCTTTTAGGATAAAAGAAGCCTGAACTACAGCTTTTCTAAGATGGTTGTTTGGGACACTAGCCGACCATCTTCTCAGTCCGCTGACTTTGTGAATAACGTTGCTATTCCTTGCCCTAATGACTTGTCTCTTGATTCACTGGCCTGTCATGCAGCAAACAGTATGAGCTCAGACTCAGTAACACAATGGCTACCATCAAGATATCAACAGATAACAAAATTTGGTGAAGATGTAGAAATAAGGGGACCCTACGACACTGTTCGGAGAAGGCAATGGCACCCCACTCCAGTACTCTTGCCTGGAAAATCCCATGGACGGAGGAGCCTGGCGGGCTGCAGTCCATGGGGTCGCTGGGAGTCGGACACCACTGAGCGACTTCACTTTCACTTTTCACTTTCATGCATTGGAGAAGGACATGGCAACCCACTCCAGTGTTCTTGCCTGGAGAATCCCAGGGATGGGGGAGCCTGGTGGGCAGCGTCTATGGGGTCGCACAGAGTTGGACACGACTGAAGCAACTTAGCAGCAGCAGCAGTACACTGTTGGTAGAAATGTAAATTGATACAACCACTATGGAAAACAGTATGGAGGTTCCTTAAAAACTACAAATAGAACTACCATAAGATCTAGAAATTCCATTCCTGGGTATATATCCAAAGAAAATGAAAACACATTTTCTTTGGATATAATCTGAAAAGATACATGAACCCCAATGTTCACTGTTTACAATTCCAAGATATGGAAGCAAGCTAAGTGTTCATTAACAGATGAATGCATAAAGATGTGGTATATAAATATATACACAATGAAATATTACTCAGCCCTTAAAAAATGAAATTCTGTGATTTGCAACAAGAAAAAACCTACAGGGCATTATGCTTAGTAAATAAGTCAGAAAAAGACAAACACTGCATGCTTTCATTTATACATGGAATCTAAAACATAAAATGAATGAAAATAAAATAACAAATAAAATTAATTAATACAACAAAACAGAAACAGACTCACAGATATAGAGAACAAACTAAAGTTTACCAGGGGAAAGAGGGACAGGGAGGTTCCAAACAGGTGTACAGGATGAAGAGATATAAAATACTACAGATAAAACAATAAGCAACAAAGGTACATTGTAATTAGGACCTATACATATGTTTGATTCTTTGAACTACCTTGCTATAATAAGTGAAAAATAAATAAATTCATATTATAAAGATATAGTATGATTGAATTTATTTTTAAATTTATATGGTTGCATGTATGCATATATGCATGGAAAATATTTTACATAGTCTAGATGANAAAAAAAGTGGAAATAACTATGTATCAATAGAGTAATAATAAACCATGAAATACTTTCCAGTAGTTCAAAGAATCAAACATATGTATAGGTCCTAATTAAGAAAGATCTCCTTGCTATAATAAGTGAAAAATAAATAAATTCATATTATAAACATATAGTATGATTGAATTTATTTTTAAATTTATATGGTTGCATGTATGCATATATGCATGGAAAATATTTTACATAGTCTAGATGAATATAACATAACAGTGGCTACTTCAGGGGAAGGGAATAAGTGGGAATTCATGGAAAGTTTTCATAATTTAATCTGTATAAATATTTTTATAATATAAACATATCCTTGTATGACTGAAAAGTAAAAAAAAAATATATTTATTAATCTTCCTAATATTGGAGCAAAGCTATTAAGTTAAAGAACTCTTAAACAAAAAGCTCATCTTGACTATCTTTATTCTAATACTAAAAAAAAAGAACCCTGAACTGCCCTGCTGTGCTTATCTTTGATTGAATCCTAGTATTATGTTTAAAAAGGTATATTAAAATGTAACTATTTACAAATGGCCAATAAGCACGTGAAAAGATATTCAACATCACTACTTAGTAGAGAAATGTAAATTAAAACTACAACGAAATATTAGCTCACACCTGTCAGAATGGGCATCATCAAAAAAGTTTGTGAACAATAAATGCTGGAAAGGTTGTGGAGAGAAGGGAACCCTCTTGTGCTGGTGGTGGGAATCTAAATTGATACAGCCACTATGAAGAACAATATGAGGATTCCTTAAAAAAAAACAAGGAAAGGAACTACCATATGACCCAGAAATCCCACTATGGGACATATACCCTGAGAAAACCATAACTGAAGAAGACACATGCACCCTAATGTTCATAGCAGCATTATTTGCAATACCTAGGACATGGAAGCAACCTCAACGTCCATAGGCAGATGACTGGATAAAGAAGACGTGGTACAAATATGCAGTGGAATATTACTCAGCCATTAAAAAAGAATGAGCCAGTTCTAGTCAGGTGGATAAACCTAAAGCCTGTTATACAGAGTGAAGTCAGAAGAGAAAAACAAATATCACATGTTAATGCATGCATAAATACAGAATCTAGAAAAATCGTATTGGTGAACCTATTTGCAAGGATGGAATGGAGACTCAGATATGGAGAATGAACTTGTGGACATAGAAGGGGAAGGAGAGAACGGGTCAAATGGACAAAGACACTGGTGAGAAACATAGCTAGTGAAAAGTTGTGATATAATGTAGGGAGCCCAGTCTGCTCTGTGATCATCTAGAGGGGTAGGTTGCGGGGAGTGGAGGGAGGCTCAAGAGAGAGGTGATATATGTCTAGTTATGACTGATTAACACTGTAGGGCAGAAACCAACAGCATTGTAAAGCAATTTCCCCCCAATTAAAAATAAATNTGCTCTGTGATCATCTAGAGGGGTAGGTTGCGGGGAGTGGAGGGAGGCTCAAGAGAGAGGTGATATATGTCTAGTTATGACTGATTAACACTGTAGGGCAGAAACCAACAGCATTGTAAAGCAATTTCCCCCCAATTAAAAATAAATGAAAATAAAAAGCATATTACGTTGTTGTTCATTTGCTAAGTAGTGTCAACCCTTCGCCACCCCATGGACTGCAGTACGCCAGCCCTCCCTTCCCTCACTCTCTCCCCGAGTTTGCCCAAGTTCATGTCCATTGAATCCCTGATGCTGTCCAACCATCTCACCCTCTGCCACCCTCTTCTCCTTTACCTTCAATCTTTCCCAGCAACTGGGTCTTTTCCAATGAATCGCAGTCAGGTGGTCAAAGTACTGGAGCTTCAGCTTCAGCACCTGTCCTTCCAACGAGTATTCAGGTTGGTCTCCTTTAGGATTGACTGGTTTGATCTTAATGTCCAAGAGACTCTCAAGAGTGTTATCCAGTACCACAATTCAAAAGCATCTTTCTCTTAAAAAATAATAAAATGTAACTAATCTACGATCAAATAAAGGGTTTAAGGTGTGTATATGTCAAAAAGGGAATTTTAGTAAAAACTAGTTTGCATGTTCAATTTCCCCATTTCCTAAAGCATTCGCTGATAAAAGCTGTTGTAATTTTGAGTATATATGTAACTGATTCTCAGGCAAAATAAAATCATTATCCTATAAGAAGGTATTTCCCATTTCATGTGTGCCCCCCAGCTCACTGCATCTCTAGATACATCATACTTCTTTAACTGAAGACAGTGCAATTTCTATACTGGGTTGAAGCCTATCATTCTCATCTTTGCTGTGAGATCAACAGCCACATTAATGCTAATTAAGCATCTGTGGCCCTTTCCATGTTAGAAACCCCCTGCAATCCTCCCCTAAGCTTCTGGGGGTCGTCACTTTTACTACAGGAGATCGCTTGCATCAGTGAAGCTCATTTTAACCATTTGCCCTGTTATCCCTGGAAAGGGAAATTCTACCCAAATCCCAGGAGAGCTGTAAACTTTATTTCCGAGGTTAATTAAACTCACACAAAGTTTGCTACCTTCCCCAAAGGAGGGCGTCTCCGCATAAAAATACCCTCCAATGGACCATCCAGCGTGGATAATACAAGTCAGAGGTAGAGACATTTGGAAACAGAAAGTAGAGAACCAATACAAGGGGAACACATTTCAACCTGAAATGACCTATGCTCTGAAAAGCAGAAGACTGATTTTTAAAAAATTGAAAATGATATGAAGAAATGGAAATATATCCTAAACTCTTAGATTGGAAGAATATTGTTACAGTGTCCATACTCCCCAAAGTAATCCAAAGATTTAATGCAATCCCTATCAAAATTTCCAGGATGCTTTTCACAGAAATAGAGTGAATAAATCACAAAATACCCTGAATTCCCAAAGCAGTCTTGAGAAAAAAATAACAAGGCTGCAGATATCATATTTCCTAGGTTCAGACTACACTACAAAGCCACAGAAATCAAAACAGCATGATGCTGGCACAAAACGACATAGATGAATGAAATAGAGAGAGATGCAGAAATAAACCCATGCATCTATGGTTAATTAATCTATGACAAAGGAGACAAGAATATACAGTGGAAAAAAAAACACAGTCTCTTCATTAAGTGGTGCTGGAAAAACTGGACAGCTACTCACAAGGCTTCAGATTAGAACATTTTGTCACACTATATACAAAAATAAACTCAAAATGGATTAAAGACCTACATGTAAGATTGGGAACCATAAAACTCCTAGAAGAAAACATAAGGAGAATACTCTGACATAAATTGTATCAGTATTTCTTTAGATTTGTCCCCTAAGGCAAAATAAACGAAAGCAAAAGTAAACAAATAGGAACTAACTACACTTAGAAGCTTTTATACAGCTAAGGAAATCATCAACAAAACGCATACACCATCTATGGAACGCCAGAAATTATCCGCAAATGATATTACCAACAAGGGATTAATATCTAAACTATACGAACAGCTCATAAAACAAAATACCAAAACAAACAACACAACACAATCAGGAAACGGGCAGAAGACCTAAATGGACATTTTTTTTTTTTCCAAAGAAGACATACAGGTGGCCAACAGGCACATGAAAGATGCTGAACATCACTAACTAGAGAAATACAAATCAAAACCACAAAGAGGTATCACCTCACATCTGTCAGAATCCTAACAAAGAATATCAGAGCTGACTCCATACTAGGTCCATTCCTTTAGTGCTAACCTTGCGCTCTATTGTCATGCTTGTGCATGTTGTCTCACCTTGTGCTCACTTAGTCATGCTGCCTCTGAACCTCTGTAACGAGTGTTGCCTGGAGCCTGTTTTCAAGGCTCTGACCTTTAAAGGTAAAACACTTCTAGAAATAAAGTAACAGCTGCCTTGTTGGAAATTTACAGGAACATTATGATCAGACCCACATGGACAGCTGCAAGAACAGAGGATTCCTGTACCAAGAAGTTTGCAACAACCAGCCACACTCTCTCCCCTTTTAGGATAAAAGAAGCCTGAACTACAGCTTTTCTAAGATGGTTGTTTGGGACACTAGCCGACCATCTTCTCAGTCCGCTGACTTTGTGAATAACGTTGCTATTCCTTGCCCTAATGACTTGTCTCTTGATTCACTGGCCTGTCATGCAGCAAACAGTATGAGCTCAGACTCAGTAACACAATGGCTACCATCAAGATATCAACAGATAACAAAATTTGGTGAAGATGTAGAAATAAGGGGACCCTACGACACTGTTCGGAGAAGGCAATGGCACCCCACTCCAGTACTCTTGCCTGGAAAATCCCATGGACGGAGGAGCCTGGCGGGCTGCAGTCCATGGGGTCGCTGGGAGTCGGACACCACTGAGCGACTTCACTTTCACTTTTCACTTTCATGCATTGGAGAAGGACATGGCAACCCACTCCAGTGTTCTTGCCTGGAGAATCCCAGGGATGGGGGAGCCTGGTGGGCGGCCGTCTATGGGGTCGCACAGAGTTGGACACGACTGAAGCAACTTAGCAGCAGCAGCAGTACACTGTTGGTAGAAATGTAAATTGATACAACCACTATGGAAAACAGTATGGAGGTTCCTTAAAAACTACAAATAGAACTACCATAAGATCTAGAAATTCCATTCCTGGGTATATATCCAAAGAAAATGAAAACACATTTTCTTTGGATATAATCTGAAAAGATACATGAACCCCAATGTTCACTGTTTACAATTCCAAGATATGGAAGCAAGCTAAGTGTTCATTAACAGATGAATGCATAAAGATGTGGTATATAAATATATACACAATGAAATATTACTCAGCCCTTAAAAAATGAAATTCTGTGATTTGCAACAAGAAAAAACCTACAGGGCATTATGCTTAGTAAATAAGTCAGAAAAAGACAAACACTGCATGCTTTCATTTATACATGGAATCTAAAACATAAAATGAATGAAAATAAAATAACAAATAAAATTAATTAATACAACAAAACAGAAACAGACTCACAGATATAGAGAACAAACTAAAGTTTACCAGGGGAAAGAGGGACAGGGGAGGTTCCAAACAGGTGTACAGGATGAAGAGATATAAAATACTACAGATAAAACAATAAGCAACAAAGGTACATTGTATAGTACAAGCCAATATATCTATTTTATGACTTTAACTAGAGTCTAATATATAAAAACACTGAATCACTACATTGTAACCTGAAACTAATATTGTAAATGAACTATACTTAAATTTAAAAAACAAGAAGTATAATGTGGCTATCAAGTCTCTATTTATAGATTGCCTGGATTGGAAATCTGTTTTAATTAATGTTTTCTTGATGTGAAAATTAAGATTTAGGCTATTTAATAATTTTACAAAAAACAAACACAGTTCAACCAAATGACCAGACGTCATTTTCTAAGCACTAAATTACTTGACATAAATGTGTGTCTATGTTTTATAAATGACAGTATTATTATTGGTAAGGATCTAATTTAAGAAAGATGGGAATATAAACTGTCACAAGCTTACCAGAGGAAACAGACAATACTAGTAAATATCAGAAATGTGCGCATATATTTTGAAATAACAATTCTACTACTAAGAAAGTTTAATTAATAATGATATTAAAGTGAAAGTCACTCAGTCGTGTCTGACTCTTTGCAAACCCATGGACTATATTATAGTCCATGGAATTCTTCAGGCCAGAATACTGAAATGGGTAGTCTTTCTCTTCTTTACCAACTGAGCTATCAGGGAAGCCAATGATATTAAACACATCATTTAAAAATTACAATGTATTGTCAGTATTCTCTTATGAGATAGATACTTTTTAAAAAAAATTTTGGTGGAGAGAGGAGGCATGCTGGATCTTATTTCCCCAACCAGGAATCAAACCTGTGCCCCATGCAGTGGAAGTGCTGAGTCTTAACAGCTGGATTATCAGGGAAATCCCAGTTAGTTCCTCTTGAATACTGCTATGTTACCTTGTCCAATGCCAAAATATAGATCCTGATTAACTTCACTTTTATTAGTGATATCCAAACTTTTACATATTGATTCTTGTTACAAAAACTGAATCTGAGTAATCAGTCTTACTGCTTCCTGGGTAGCTCAGCAACTAGGCACACACACACAATTAGTCTTAGTAAGTACAGAAGAGATAATAAGAGAAATATGCATTTATTACTTCAAAAACTATTTTAAGAATAATCAAAACCAAATGATTTTCCTGAGGAAAAAACAAACAAACAAATATAGTTTGGTTATACTACCTATAAGAAGCAGTTTTCCTATAATATGAAGAATCTTGAAACTTCTCAAAGATATTGAACAAATTCAAGGGTCTAGATCTGTGTATCTGTTTAGCCATGCTTTCAGGGAAACAAACTCACTGAGAAGGACAATGCAGATAGTGGAGTGCAGTTTATTATACCGGCGGGCCCAAGGCAGAGTCTCCTCTTAGCCAAGGACCCCAACCAGCATTTGTGAAAATCTTTTATACCCCATGTGTACATCTCTGAACCCACCACTCCAAATTCCTTGAGACTTACATAAACCAAGGATAATACAATCCCAATAACCCCATGATTCATGTGCTATGTGTTCATGTGCTCAAACAGTCAAACAATTAGCCAATAACCAATAAACCCAAGGTTACACTCTGATAGATAGAGAAAAATTTATGGCCTGTCTGGAGGAAAGGGTGATTAGTGTATGTTTGCTCTTAGGTGATGAGTAACCTAGATATGATCTTCAAGGTTCCCCTGTCTGGATGGGTTCTTATCCTTCTGTTGTTTTCATAGGCACTAAACACAGAGTTCAGAGTCTATTGGAAAGGTGGCTGAGCATGATCAGCATGGACAGGCCTAAGATGGAGCCCAGGCCCTATGAATTCCTTCTTCATATCTAACTAAATGAATGTCATTGAGTAGTTTCTCTGTCGCTGAAGTGCATGAAATGGTTTGAGATCCTAAAATCTCACTTTTTTCCCAGAAAGCTAAAAGTGCTCAAACATGTAAAATTTCAGCTGTGTGCTTAGTCATGTAGACTCTGCGACCCCCGTGGACTATAGCCTGCCAGGTCCTCTGTTCATAGGAATTTCCAGGCAAGAATACTGGAGTGGGTTGCCATGCTCTCCTCCAGGGGATCTTCCCAATTCAGGGATTGAACCCAGGTCTTCTGCATTGTGGACAGATTCTTTACCATCTGAGCCAACAGGGAAGCCTAGAATACTGGAGTGGGTAACCTATCCCTTCTCCAGGGGAACATCCCAACCCAGGAATCAAACTGGGGTCTCCTGCATTGCAGGCGGATTCTTTACCAGCTGAGCTACCCAGGAAGCAGTGTCCACAATAGCACACGCACACACACACACACAATCTTTTACAGATTTCGATGAAAGATTTTTATTTCTTCATCACAAACAGAAGAGCCCAAGGTCATTAAAACATTTATCTTCTAGATCACACAGTTAGAGCAAGAAAAATATTGATAACACAAAAATAGTATACAATATTTATTTGAAGTTTTGAGCATTTGTTTTTGACTAAAAATGTATAAATTCTCCAATGGTTTGTTGAGGTACTGAGTAATAAAGAAGAGAATGAACAAATTGGAGTACTAAGAGGAACAATGAAGGCCTCTCTGAAGTTTAATCTGGAATGAAAGGTAAGTTAAATATATATAACTATCCATCCCATTGCTTTTCCTCACACAAAGGTGAAAACCTTGGCCAATGAAACTGAACTGAAAGACTTTTTCTATCAACTGATGAAAATGGAATTTGAGTTTCAAGTCTTCGTCCCCAACAATACCCTGCTCCTCATTTTGATACCTAGAAAACTATGTATGCCTTCTAACAATTGAGTATTAAATAATATTCCTTCTGATTATCACACCCATTCACCAAAACAGAATCTTATGCAGAGAATGTGAGGTCTGTATTTTACTGACTTCAGAGAAGCAGTTGACAATGCTGATCACAATCATCTTTTTTTTTCAAAGTTATCAGCACATCCATACACTATGCAATTTTACAAATTGGCAGCTTACCATTCCTGCTATCGTCAGGGTCCTACCCTCAATTCCATCCTTCTTAGGGTCAAGCTGAGCACTGAAGAATTGATGCTTTTGAACTGTGGTGTTGGAGAAGACTCTTGAGAGTCCCTTGGACTGCAAGGAGATCCAACCAGTCCATTCTGAAGGAGATCAACCCTGGGATTTCTTTGGAAAGAATGATGCTAAAGCTGAAACTGCAGTACTTTCGCCACCTCATGCAAAGAGCTGACTCATTGGAAAAGACTCTGATGCTGGGAGGGACTGTGGGCAGGAGGAGAAAGGACTACCGAGGATGAGATGGCTGGATGGCATCACGGACTCGATGGACGTGAGTCTGAGTGAACTCCGAGAGATGGTGATGAACAGGGAGGGCTGGCGTGATGCGATTCATGGGGTCGCAAAGAGTCAGACAACTGAACTGAACTGAACTAGGGTCCTATATAAATCCTGGAGCAAGGTCACCTTTTCAGATATTTTTCGATGATACCTTCTTTCTCCTAGTCCATCTCCATTCCCATAGGCTGCTTGAGTTGTTTCCTTTACTCACCTTTATTCCCTTTCTATGACTTCTGACACCCACAACCCCAAATTGGGCCAAACTTCACACGCTGAGGGCACATCCTTTACAATACTGCCTTCACTTCAGACACCAGACCCAAGTTTCAGGTCCCCAGGCCACATATACTTCTGACCAGCTAGCTACAAATTTGGGGGTATCCACTACTCCCTTAACAATGAATATTCACTATAGCAACTCACAGAATTCGGAAAAGTCTATATTTATGATTTCCGTTTTATACAGCAAAAAGATACAAATTAGAATCAGCAAAGAGATACATAGGAGGAGGAGAGGGAATGCCTTGAAGACAAATTTTCCACTCTCCTTCTCTTGTGGAGTCAGGATGTGCGTGTCCCCCTCCTGGAATATCAATGTGTGACAATATAGAATATTGCCAACTAGTGAAGGTCTTCTAAACTTCAGTGTCCAGAATTTTGGGGGGAGTTTTACTACACAGGTATAATTAATTGAATCATTGACACAAGGTTCGATTTCCAGAGGTTGGGTTAATATCTTGAAGCTCAAAGCTCTAACCATCTGATCATGTGGGTGGTCTTTCTGGTTTGGCTGGGCTCCATCCTGAGTCGCCTCATTTGCATAAACCACCTAAGGGCCCACAACATGTCACGAAATTAGCATAAACTCTCAGGGCCCAGCAGAAATAACAAAAACACTACCATCACTCAGGAACCTAAAGGATTTACAGTTGCTGTCTCTAGGAGCCAGGGACCTAAGGGAGCCAAATAATTATTACACAGGATCCTCTGATGGCCCTTAAAATGCTTGTTTCCCAGGACTGAATGAATGGAAAAGACACTAGTCTTCGTAACTTTCCTGTGAGAATCATTCTGCCTTTCTCATCATCATCAGGAGACCAAGAGAGCTCATCCTGTAAAATGAATTTTGTGGTCCTCTTTAGACAGACGTCTCCCACCTCTCTGTATCAATATGGACCCCTCTTCTGCCTTCTACATCAACTCTCGAAAACAGTAGTGCCTGAACCAGCAGTAACAATATCACCTCAGAGTGGTTAGAAATATAAGTTCTCAAGCCCCAGTCGATACATACCAAATCAGAAACTCTGGGGTTGTGCCAAGTAATTCTCATTTTAACAAATCATACAGGTAATTCTGGTTCAGTATAAACATTTGAAAAAAGCCACTCTAGATGTACTCTAGGTCCTTTTTCGATGTTCAGACACCTCAAACCCAACCAGTAGCAATTTATAACTATCTTTCCTCTCAGAGCATTTTTCCACTCCTGTTTTCCCTGTTTCATGAAATAGCACCACTGACTCATTTACTGAGCAAGTATTTGTTTTTATTCAGTGTTTATTACATATTAGCAAGGACAGTCTCTATCCTCGTGGAGCTCACCATCTAGTAGAGGTAAGACAAGGTTGTGAAAGTGAAAGTCATTCAGTTGCGTCTGACTCTTTGTGACCCCATGGACTATACAGTCCATGGAATTCTCCAGGCCAGAATACTGGAGTGGGTAACCTTTCCCTTCTCCAGGGGATCTTCCCAACCCAGGGACCGAATCCAGGTCTCCTGCATTGCAGGTGCATTCTATACCAGCGGAGCCACAGGGCAGCCCAAGAATACTGGCGTGGGTAGCCTATCCCCTCTACAGGGGATCTTCCTGACCCAGGAATCAAACCAGGGTCTTCTGCATTGCAGGAAGATTCTTTATCAACTGAGCTATCAGGGAAGCCCTGGGTAGTATAAGTGTTCTTGCCTTGGGAGAGATATGAACTACTATAATGGAGGACTCGGAGGATTTTCCAGAGGAAGAGAGATTTAAACCAACACAGATGGCAAAGAATTATCTAGAGAATTAAAGAAAGAAGAGCACCAGACAGAGGAAACCACATGTATAAACACTTAAGATTAGACCAACTGTGACATATTTCAGGAGCTGAAGGGAGGCCCATCTGGCTAAAGCATATTGAGTGGGAGAAAGAGAAACAGATGAGGACTGATATTTCATCTAGAGAGAGACTGTGCTTAACCTTGCAGGCCTGTAAAGGATTTTGGTCTTTAAGAGCAAAAGTGAAGAGTTATGAATAGAGACAGGTATGACTGGATTTTTTAAAAAGGTCACTCTGGAAAAGGGGAGCTGATTGAAGAGAGGAAAATATGGGAGCTACTCCTCCGGTCACTCATAGATACAGGGGAGAAGCTTAGAATAGGAGAGGGCAAGGACTAGAGAGACAGACCTACTTAGAAAACACTTGGTTCTTCTAATTAAACCACTATTACTAGGCCTTCCATGGGGGTTCAGTGGTTAAGACTCTGCTGTGCTTCCACTGGTTGGGGAACTAACATCCTGTGTGCCACAGGGCCAAACAACTGCTATCCTTGATCCTTCTCCTGTTCTTTTCATATCACATCAATCTTACAGTTATGCCATTTTGATAACTTAATATTCTTTTATGTCTAATTTTCTAATTCCAACAGCTATATCCTAGGCTAGCTTAGATCCTACCGTCATCATCTAACATAGCAATTTTCAAGGCCATACAGCAAGAGATCTCAGTAATATGTTTCTATCCTATCACCCCCGGGTTCGAATGTTTTTATTTTTGCTAGGAGGAGAATCAAGTTCCAATTGTGTAACATGGCTTAAAGGCCTTCATACAACTCAGTGAAGCTCATTAAGCCACATCTTTTAATACATCTTACCTCTAACTCTACATCCTAGCCATACTGAATAGTCCTCAACTCCTCCTCTCAAAGTAGGTTTTGTTCCCACCCTCTGCCTGGACACTGCCCCACAAGCACCCACAGATACTCCACACCTCATCCCCAACATGCAAACTAGATAACTCCTGCTCAAGCTTTAGCTCTTGATACAGATGTGACCTCTGCCCCTGGAATCTTCCCACGGCCTCTGGATGAGGCATGGTTTCTCATCCTTCGTTCTCTATAGCACTAGACAGCTCTAGTGTGTGCTTTATCCCACTAAGGGGTGATACGTGTCTACTAGTGTCTCTCCCGCTACCCTCCTGAGTTCAGGGAATATGTTTTATTGCTTATTCTGTGTGCTATGCCTCGATACATAGCAAACTCACAATTTGTTGTTGCTGCTGTTTAGCTGCTCAGCTGTGTCCGACTCTTTTGCAGCCCCATGGATTGTAGCCCGCCAGGCTCCTCTAGCTATGAGATTCTCCAGGCAAGAATAATGGAGTGGGTTGCCATTTCCTTCTCCAGAGGCTCCTCCTGACCCAGGGATCGAACCTGAGTCTCCTGCACTGGCAGGCAGATTTTTTACCACTGAGCCACCAGGGCAGCCCCAAGCTCACAATAAATATGGGTAAATGATTACCCATGTCAGTAAGCCCTAAGTTTAGTTACAACTTGGCATTTCAACAACTCTGTAATTTTAGTTAATTTGTTATCCTTGAGAATTTTGACCTCTCCATCTTCAAAATCTAGACAAGACCCTGACTTAAAACTAAGAGTTATTGCAAATAACGGACATGGTTTTTAAAACTGCAAATGTATCAATTAAGATGACCTGCTTATATTTAACTTCCTGGTACCTTAATTTCCTCTTCTATAAAATAAGGAGAGTTTGACTAGAACTCAATAGACATTGAATAACTGGCTAAATGAACGCATGAATACCAAATATTCTATAATTATAGGGTTCTTTGTCAAAAACTTTGTACCTAGTTATTTCTTGAACTCTTTAGGAAACTCTACTCTTGAAGCCTTGTCCCTCTCAAAATCCTTGATTGTTAGTATTATTCGCTTTCACTATAATTTATGCAACCTCAAAAAAGAAAATTAATAACCTTACATTTCTTCTAAGAGTGAGTCTCTGGTTAGGAAAGCAAAGCAAAATACTATGCAAAAATACAGTCATTCTTGGTATTTTTTGCTTTCTCCATTAAAAAAGTTAACTTCCTACACATCCATACCTCACCTTTTTGTCATACCTTCCATTATTCCTTTAGAAATAACTTGCCCTATAAAATACTTAGGAATATACCTACCTAAAGAAACTAAAGACCTATATATAGAAAACTATAAAACACTAATGAAAGAAATCAAAGAGGACTTACACAGGTATAATTAATTGAATCATTGACACAAGGTTCGATTTCCAGAGGTTGGGTTAATATCTTGAAGCTCAAAGCTCTAACCATCTGATCATGTGGGTGGTCTTTCTGGTTTGGCTGGGCTCCATCCTGAGTTGCCTCATTTGCATAAACCACCTAAGGGCCCACAACATGTCACGAAATTAGCATAAACTCTCAGGGCCCAGCAGAAATAACAAAAACACTACCATCACTCAGGAACCTAAAGGATTTACAGTTGCTGTCTCTAGGAGCCAGGGACCTAAGGGAGCCAAATAATTATTACACAGGATCCTCTGATGGCCCTTAAAATGCTTGTTTCCCAGGACTGAATGAATGGAAAAGACACTAGTCTTCGTAACCTTCCTGTGAGAATCATTCTGCCTTTCTCATCATCATCAGGAGACCAAGAGAGCTCATCCTGTAAAATGAATTTTGTGGTCCTCTTTAGACAGACGTCTCCCACCTCTCTGTATCAATATGGACCCCTCTTCTGCCTTCTACATCAACTCTCGAAAACAGTAGTGCCTGAACCAGCAGTAACAATATCACCTCAGAGTGGTTAGAAATATAAGTTCTCAAGCCCCAGTCGATACATACCAAATCAGAAACTCTGGGGCTGTGCCAAGTAATTCTCATTTTAACAAATCATACAGGTAATTCTGGTTCAGTATAAACATTTGAAAAAAGCCACTCTAGATGTACTCTAGGTCCTTTTTCGATGTTCAGACACCTCAAACCCAACCAGTAGCAATTTATAACTATCTTTCCTCTCAGAGCATTTTTCCACTCCTGTTTTCCCTGTTTCATGAAATAGCACCACTGACTCATTTACTGAGCAAGTATTTGTTTTTATTCAGTGTTTATTACATATTAGCAAGGACAGTCTCTATCCTCGTGGAGCTCACCATCTAGTAGAGGTAAGACAAGGTTGTGAAAGTGAAAGTCATTCAGTTGCGTCTGACTCTTTGTGACCCCATGGACTATACAGTCCATGGAATTCTCCAGGCCAGAATACTGGAGTGGGTAACCTTTCCCTTCTCCAGGGGATCTTCCCAACCCAGGGACCGAATCCAGGTCTCCTGCATTGCAGGTGCATTCTATACCAGCGGAGCCACAGGGCAGCTCAAGAATACTGGCGTGGGTAGCCTATCCCCTCTACAGGGGATCTTCCTGACCCAGGAATCAAACCAGGGTCTTCTGCATTGCAGGAAGATTCTTTATCAACTGAGCTATCAGGGAAGCCCTGGGTAGTATAAGTGTTCTTGCCTTGGGAGAGATATGAACTACTATAATGGAGGACTCGGAGGATTTTCCAGAGGAAGAGAGATTTAAACCAACACAGATGGCAAAGAATTATCTAGAGAATTAAAGAAAGAAGAGCACCAGACAGAGGAAACCACATGTATAAACACTTAAGATTAGACCAACTGTGACATATTTCAGGAGCTGAAGGGAGGCCCATCTGGCTAAAGCATATTGAGTGGGAGAAAGAGAAACAGATGAGGACTGATATTTCATCTAGAGAGAGACTGTGCTTAACCTTGCAGGCCTGTAAAGGATTTTGGTCTTTAAGAGCAAAAGTGAAGAGTTATGAATAGAGACAGGTATGACTGGATTTTTTAAAAAGGTCACTCTGGAAAAGGTGAGCTGATTGAAGAGAGGAAAATATGGGAGCTACTCCTCCGGTCACTCATAGATACAGGGGAGAAGCTTAGAATAGGAGAGGGCAAGGACTAGAGAGACAGACCTACTTAGAAAACACTTGGTTCTTCTAATTAAACCACTATTACTAGGCCTTCCATGGGGGTTCAGTGGTTAAGACTCTGCTGTGCTTCCACTGGTTGGGGAACTAACATCCTGTGTGCCACAGGGCCAAACAACTGCTATCCTTGATCCTTCTCCTATTCTTTTCATATCACATCGATCTTACAGTTATGCCATTTTGATAACTTAATATTCTTTTATGTCTAATTTTCTAATTCCAACAGCTATATCCTAGGCTAGCTTAGATCCTACCGTCATCATCTAACATAGCAATTTTCAAGGCCATACAGCAAGAGATCTCAGTAATATGTTTCTATCCTATCACCCCCGGGTTCGAATGTTTTTATTTTTGCTAGGAGGAGAATCAAGTTCCAATTGTGTAACATGGCTTAAAGGCCTTCATACAACTCAGTGAAGCTCATTAAGCCACATCTTTTAATACATCTTACCTCTAACTCTACATCCTAGCCATACTGAATAGTCCTCAACTCCTCCTCTCAAAGTAGGTTTTGTTCCCACCCTCTGCCTGGACACTGCCCCACAAGCACCCACAGATACTCCACACCTCATCCCCAACATGCAAACTAGATAACTCCTGCTCAAGCTTTAGCTCTTGATACAGATGTGACCTCTGCCCCTGGAATCTTCCCACGGCCTCTGGATGAGGCATGGTTTCTCATCCTTCGTTCTCTATAGCACTAGACAGCTCTAGTGTGTGCTTTATCCCACTAAGGGGTGATACGTGTCTACTAGTGTTTCTCCCGCTACCCTCCTGAGTTCAGGGAATATGTTTTATTGCTTATTCTGTGTGCTATGCCTCGATACATAGCAAACTCACAATTTGTTGTTGCTGCTGTTTAGCTGCTCAGCTGTGTCCGACTCTTTTGCAGCCCCATGGATTGTAGCCCGCCAGGCTCCTCTAGCTATGAGATTCTCCAGGCAAGAATAATGGAGTGGGTTGCCATTTCCTTCTCCAGAGGCTCCTCCTGACCCAGGGATCGAACCTGAGTCTCCTGCACTGGCAGGCAGATTTTTTACCACTGAGCCACCAGGGCAGCCCCAAGCTCACAATAAATATGGGTAAATGATTACCCATGTCAGTAAGCCCTAAGTTTAGTTACAACTTGGCATTTCAACAACTCTGTAATTTTAGTTAATTTGTTATCCTTGAGAATTTTGACCTCTCCATCTTCAAAATCTAGACAAGACCCTGACTTAAAACTAAGAGTTATTGCAAATAACGGACATGGTTTTTAAAACTGCAAATGTATCAATTAAGATGACCTGCTTATATTTAACTTCTTGGTACCTTAATTTCCTCTTCTATAAAATAAGGAGAGTTTGACTAGAACTCAATAGACATTGAATAACTGGCTAAATGAATGCATGAATACCAAATATTCTATAATTATAGGGTTCTTTGTCAAAAACTTTGTACCTAGTTATTTCTTGAACTCTTTAGGAAACTCTACTCTTGAAGCCTTGTCCCTCTCAAAATCCTTGATTGTTAGTATTATTCGTTTTCACTATAATTTATGCAACCTCAAAAAAGAAAATTAATAACCTTACATTTCTTCTAAGAGTGAGTCTCTGGTTAGGAAAGCAAAGCAAAATACTATGCAAAAATACAGTCATTCTTGGTATTTTTTGCTTTCTCCATTAAAAAAGTTAACTTCCTACACATCCATACCTCACCTTTTTGTCATACCTTCCATTATTCCTTTAGAAATAACTTGCCCTATAAAATACTTAGGAATATACCTACCTAAAGAAACTAAAGACCTATATATAGAAAACTATAAAACACTAATGAAAGAAATCAAAGAGGACACTAATAGATGGAGAAATATACCATGTTCATGGATTGGAAGAATCAATATAGTGAAAATGAATATATTACCCAAAGCAATCTACAGATTCAATGCAATCCCTATCAAGATACCAGCGGTATTTTTCACAGAACTAGAACAAATAATTTCAAGATTTGTATGGAAACACAAAAAACCTCGAATAGCCAAAGCAATTTTGAGAAAGAAGAATGCAACTGGAGGAATCAACTTACCTGACTTCAGGCTCTACTACAAAGCCACAGTCATCAAGACAGTGTGGTACTGGCACAAAGACAGAAATATAGATCAATGGAACAAAATAGAAAGCCCAGAGATAAATCCACACACATATGGACACCTTATCTTTGACAAAGGAGGCAAGAATATACAATGGAGTAAAGACAATCTCTTTAACAAGTGGTGCTGGGAAAACTGGTCAACCACTTGTAAAAGAATGAAACTAGATCACTTTCTAACACCACACACAAAAATAAACTCAAAATGGATTAAAGATCTAAATGTAAGACCAGAAACTATAAAACTCCTAGAGGAGAACATAGGCAAAACACTCTCCGACATAAATCACAGCAGGATCCTCAATGATCCGCCTCCCAGAATACTGGAAATAAAAGCAAATATAAACAAATGGGATCTAATTAAAATTAAAAGCTTCTGCACAACAAAGGAAACTATAAGCAAGGTGAAAAGACAACCCTCTGAATGGGAGAAAATAATAGCAAATGAAGCAACTGACAAACAACTAATCTCAAAAATATACAAGCAACTTATACAGCTCAATTCCAGAAAAATAAACGACCCAATCAAAAAATGGGCCAAAGAACTAAATAGACATTTCTCCAAAGAAGACATACGGATGGCTAACAAACACATGAAAAGATGCTCAACGTCACTCATTATCAGAGAAATGCAAATCAAGACCACAATGAGATACCACTTCACACCAGTCAGAATGGCTGCGATCCAAAAGTCTGCAAGCAATAAATGCTGGAGAGGGTGTGGAGAAAAGGGAACCCTTTTACACTGTTGGTGGGAATGCAAACTAGTACAGCCACTATGGAGAACAGTGTGGAGATTCCTTAAGAAATTGCAAATAGAACTGCCTTATGACCCAGCAATCCCACTGCTGGGCATACACACCGAGGAAACCAGAATAGAAAGAGACACATGTACCCCAATGTTCATTGCAGCACTGTTTATAATAGCCAGGACATGGAAACAACCTAGATGTCCATCAGCGGATGAATGGATAAGAAAGCTGTGGTATATATACACAATGGAGTATTACTCAGCCATTAAAAAGAATACATTTGAATCAGTTCTAATAAGATGGATGAAACTGGAACCAATTATACAGAGTGAAGTAAGCCAGAAAGAAAAACACCAATACAGTATACTAACACATATATATGGAATTTAGAAAGATGGTAATGAGGACCCTGTATGCAAGACAGCAAAAGAGATACAGATGTGTAGAGCGGACTTATGGACTCTGAGGGAGAAGGAGAGGGAGAGGGAGAGGGAGGGATGATTTGGGAGAATAGCATTGAAATATGTATACTATCATGTAAGAAATGAATTGCCAGTCTATGTTCAATGCAGGATGCAGGATGATTGGGGCTGGTGTATGGGGATGATCTGGAGGGATGATGTGGGGTGGGAGGTGGGAGGGGGGTTCATGTTTGGGAGTTCGTGTAAAAAAATAAATAAATACAAAAAATAAAATAAAATAAAAAAAGAAATAACTTGCCCTAAGTAAAATAATGTAATCTCTCTCTACACCTAGCATCACACAGGAAACAGTAAGGAAAAATTGCATTTCAAAAGACTCTTCAAAACATGGGATCTAAAATAAGAATTTAAGAACAGTTTAGCTGACCCTCACTGTGTTTCTTGTATAAAGTTAGTTTAAATATTAATTTAGCATGTAATCATTAAGTATCGAGTCAGAAGGCGAACCCCTGATACTTTCATCAATGCTTCTCTCCTCCCATTGTGACCTCTGATAAACCCAGAGTAACTGATTTCCTAGAGCAGTAATGGAAAGTGACATCATATATGCCTCATGAGCTTCTTTAACCTCTGCTCATCTGTGCAAGTAAATCTACTTCTTAGAAACTTTGTTCACAATTAAAACCTAGTTGCCAGTTTTCCTCTTCCCAGAGAAAAGCCTTTAAGTACTTGGTGACAGCCACATGTGCATCATTATGCTAATTTACATGTTACACGGTATATTTTAAGCTTTTAAACCAGCTCTATACCTATTTCATATAAGACACATTTGATGTTTATTTTATGTGTAAACTATAAATGTGAATTCTCATCAACTTCAAGAGGCTTTGAAAAATACAAAGAAGGGGAGAGAAAGTGAGAGAGGATGGTCTTCAGAGACAGAAGATTTCAACCATGAGTAATTTCTTAAAATAAGATTATGTATCAGGGAAATATTTTCTCTCTTTAATTATGAATATTTTAAATCAGAGGTTTACTAAGATTCTCAAAACCCTACAGGAGAATCTGAACATGTCTCTTCACTTTGAGTCTAGATTAGAAGTCTAACTCATGTGTATGAAAAGACGACCCTATCAAAATTTCCCCCAACTTTCTCATGGGTGGCTCAGATTCATAACCTAGTGAAGCCCCAACTATAAGAAAAAGAATTCTGAATAATGTGCAACAGAAAAAAGCAAACTGTAGACAGTTATTATTTAAGTTCAGGGTCAGACTCTGATGCTGGGAGGGATTGGGGGTAGGAGGAGAAGGGGACGACTGAGGATGAGATGGCTGGATGACATCACTGACTCGATGGACGTGAGTCTGAGTGAACTCCAGGAGTTGGTGATGGACAGGGAGGCCTGGCGTGCTGTGATTCATGGGGTCGCAAAGAGTCAGACACGACTGAGCGACTGAACTGAACTGGACTGATCCTGTGAATGAAATCCTTAATCTGCATGCAAACTGTTTCAGCCATATCTCTTTGTGACTTGATGTACTGTAGCTTGCCAGGCTCCTCTGTCCACGGGATTCTCCAGGGAAGAATACTGAAGTGGATTGTTATGCCCTCCTCCAGGGGATCTTCCTCACCCAGGGATCAAACCTACATCTCCTGCATTGCAGGGGATTCTTTACTGCTGAGCCACTAGAAAAGCCCATCCATAATCTAGTAAATATTTATTCATCTGTATTCTGAGAACTTATGTTTTCAGGGCAGATCTGGATTTAATTGAAAGTCACTATGATAGGCCTATCAATATTAACTCCATTTAAGATTTACCATTCTAAGAAGGTGCCCGTATGTGCTTAGTCACTCAGTCGTGTCCCATTCTTTGCAACCCACCAGGCTCCCCTATCTATGGGATTCTCCTGGCAAGAATACTGGAGTAGGTTGCCATGTCTTTCCCAACCTAGGGATCAAACCCAGGTCTCCTGCACTATAGACGGATTCTTTATTGTCTGAGCCACCAGAGAAGCCCAATAATGGCAAAGCTGGGGCTAAGAGGAGCTCAGGGCAACCTGGGGACTCTCGAGAGTACTTGACCTCCCACTGCATTCCTCTGCACTTACAGAACCGAGTCCTGCTTGGCCCTGCAAACCCATCGGTCTTAAACCAGAACACAGGGCTGACAGGATTTCCTATGGATCAGACTTCGTGTACTTCTGCCACCACGCAAACTCACCTGCTTACTGCGGTCTGCTTGTCTGAACATCATGCCCTAACCTTTCCTTCACGCTAGGTTTGAGTGCCAGTCCCTGCCTCAGCACCTTGTTCCTGGAATCGGTTACTGCCTCTGCTGGCTTTCCAGCTTGCCACTGCCAAGCCAAGTGAGTCCCTGCTTGTACAATCTGATTACACCTTTGCTTGGGTGGCGTACCTGAGTTGAACATATGGAAAATGTGGGCATGATAGTAATTAATACTTGTAATTGCTTCCAATTTTTTTGCTTAAATTCTTTTTTAAGAATTAAGGAGGAGTTTGTTTATATGATAAGAAAGACAGCAGAATCAGATACCATTCTGATGTAGGAGCTCTTACATAAGAAGGAAACCCTATAAAATCTTAAAACCCAACAATGAAAAGAATTTGAAGCACCTTGAAGTATGTACCTTAAAACTGCATTGGATGTTATTTGCATTTGAGGTATTTTAACGCTCCAAGTGAGAGCTGAAATGTCAACACATTTATCAAGCCAGTTTGAATTATTTATTTTCTTAGGAGAAATAGCTGTAAGTGGAGGCTTTTCAGAATACTGTCATTTATAAGGTCCCCACTTACAACCTGGGACTCCAAATCTCTCTTCCTTATATGTTTTGCCCATCCTCTCCCATAACTATTGGTGTTGGTTTGTCAGGAGTTTTATACTCTATTTGCATTGGTTTGAATCACCTGGACCTCAACTCCAGAGATACTGATTTAATCCTAGGCATTGAGAACTTTTTCAAACTTTTTCAAGGTCATCAGTCTCTACTGCGGTGCTTCTCCAACTGTGGTCAATAATACCACAATACCAATACACAATACCAATACCAGCATATTGGCAGTAATAGCTGGGAGTTCCCTACATGTGTGAATGCTCTGACTACTGTTCACACATACTGACTCAGTCCACATAGGTGCAGTTCAGCAATGTATGCATTTATAAACAGCTTTGAGATTTAATGTCATACAACTCACCTGTTAAAGTATACAATTCAATGGCTTTCGGTGTATTGTACAAAGTTGCACAATTTTTAATCACAATTTTAGAACATTTGTATCATCTGAAAAAAGCCCTGTTGGCCCTAAATCACAACCCCTCAAAATCCCTTCATCCCCCTACCTCTTCCCAGCCACAAATGTATCTCCTGATTCTACAGATTTATATTTTCTGGACATTTATTATAAATAGAATCTACAATATGTCGCCTCCCCTGACTTCTTTTCATTAAGCATGTTTCCAAGGTTCATTCTTGTTGCAGCATGCATCTGAGCTTCATTTCCTTTTATTGTTTAATATTCCATTTATGGATATACCACATTTAATTTATCCATTCCTCAGCCGATGGACAACTGGACTGTTTCCATTTTGGGGCTATTATGAGTAACGCTGCTATGAACATTCATGTGCAAATTTTTGTATGGATACATATTTTCTTTTCCCTTTAGTATACATATCTTGGAGTAGAATTGCTGGATCATATGGTAAATGTTTAATCTTTTGAGGAAATGCCAGACTTTTTCGTAAAGAAGCTATGCCATTTTACATTTCCACCAGAACTGTAGGAGGGCTCTCACTTCTCCACATCATTGCTGATACTTCTTATCCGACTTTGATTCTAGACATCCTAGTAGGTGTGAAATGGTATCTCACTGTGTTTTGATTAGCATTACCCTGATGGATAATGATGCTGAATATTTTTTCATGCGGTCATTGGTTATTTGTATTTCTTCTCTGGAGAAATGTTTATTCAAGCTCTTTGTCCATTTTTAAATTGGGTTGCATTTTAGTGAGTTATGTTTATTCTAGCCACAAGCCTCTTATTAGGTACAAATTTATTAGATATAATTAGACTTGCAAAATTTTTTCCATTCTATGGATTCTCAACTTTATTTATAGTGTTCTTTGAAGCATAAATGTTTTTATTTTTATATTATTCAGCTTCATTTTTTTCTTTTATTGTTTATGCTTTTGGTATCCTAAGGAACTACTGCTTAACACAATGTCAAAAAGATTTATGCCTAAGGTTTATTCTAAGTGTTTTTATAGTTTCAGCTCATTTCATTTATTTTGATTTATTTTATATATAATGTGAAATAGGGCTCCAGCTTCAATCTTTTGCATATGAATATCCAGTTGTCTCAGCAAGAGTTGTTGAACAATTTGTGTTTCATTAAGCCTTACAGGGAATTTTGATACCTGCTTAACTTTGAGGACTACCGCACAATGTATGGAAAATCCCATGGATGGACGGAGGAGCCTGGTAGCCTGCAGTCCATGGGGTCGCTAAGTTGGACATGACTGAGCAACTTCACTTTCACTTTTCACTTTCATGCATTGGGGAAGGAAATGGCAACCCACTCCAGTGTTCTTGCCTGGAGAATCCCAGGGACGGGGGAGTCTGGTGGGCTGCCGTCTATGGGGTCGCACAGAGTCGGACACGACTGAAGCGACTCAGCAGCAGCAGCAGCACAATGTATGCTAATTCTTCTCTTTAATTACTGTGAGACCCCCTAAGCATGGCATATAGGATGTTCTATTAGAGAAAATTATCAATTCTCTCATCAGAATCATATGAATCATTTAAGTATAACACTGTAACCATACATCCATAGGTAGGAAAAGAATCAAATCTGATGTATTAGTTCAGAATCTTTTTGCAAAGCTAGACAAAAAAAAAAACATTTATACTTTGCCATATTTTGAGTATCATGTGTTTTCCAGATTTGACTAGCAATTTGCATAGCAATTCCCTACCCAACTGACTCTGTTAAGAAACACTCAATATCAGTTGCATACTCTGCATGAGCCAAACTATCTTGTGAGACCACAGCAAGACTGCTCACACACGAAGGTTGGATACGTGCACAAATCCAATTAGTTGTCCTCCACCTTACTTCTTTTTCAAAGGGAAATGGAAAGGGTCTATTTTGTAACAAGAGATTGTTTTCGACATGATGAGGATCATGTATTTTCCCAAGCCAGCTCTAGAAAATTTTAGTTCTGCCCAACTGAAAGTGAATTGTTTAAACTTAAACATGGCCATTGTGAAAGCCATCTGTCAGGCAAGTGAGATTTTCTTGAAAACACTGTTTCATGTTTGCTACCATCTTTAGCAGGGTAGGGAGTTCATTTGGCTTTTACATCTTTGGAGAAGGTACCTTGTCCCACGTCTTTCAATATCAGTACCACCAAAGTAAAGTCATTACATTGAAGCCTCAGAATTATTTTACTCTAATAAAAATTTAGGAAAATTCCTTAATTATAACTAGTAGATAGGCATATCAACTATAAAAATTAGTTAATATAGAGGGATGTGTATTTCTGGCATTGAACTCATCTTTTTGACACAGTAGGTATTTTTATACCATTTCACAAGTGAAGCACTGCAATTTACCCATGGTCACCCAACTAGAGGGTGATGAAGATTTCAAGAAAGGTTCTTCAAAATCCAAAGGCCAAGTTCTTCACACTAAACTGCCTAACTTCACATATGTGTATACATGTGCAATTAAACTATACAAATGTTAAAGTCAAAAATGTCTATTTTAGATTATACAGGGTGTTCTTACAAATCCATTATTTGATGTGATATGCTCTATAAATCTGGCTTCCACTCCAGTGTCAGTCACTCAGTTGTGTCCAGCTCTTTGTGACTCTATAGACTGCAGCCGGCCGTGCTTCTCTGTCCATGGAATTCTCCAGGCAAGGACACTGAAGTGGGTTGCCATTTCCTTCTACAGGGGATCTTCCTGACACAGGGATAGAACCCAGGTCTCCTGCATTGCAGCTGAATTCTTTATCATCTGATCCACCAGAGTTCTAGAGATACAATTAATAAGCAAATATAGGGGCACAGTTTTAATCCTTGAGCTCAAAATTATAATGATGGAAAAGGAGTTTATAATGATAGAATGAAAGAAATGCCTGGCTTCCATCTGGACAGAAGGTCAATACATACCCCATTTACTTATCTAGAACAGTCAGTTTACGTCTTTTGTTCAGCATAATTATTAATAGCATCTCTTTTACTCTCAAGAATTTCCCATTTTATACAATAAATTATGTGGTCACTTCATGGCTGGCACAAGCTACTCATCAAGGCACAGCCCTTCTCCAAGAAACTACTTAGAACTATGACTCAGTACACCAGAAATATGTGTCTGTTTAATTCTTTTCCTCCTACCAGCTTACTATAGAATAAAAAACATACCATTAGAACTATTTATTCAAGACACTGTATCTTCAGATGACCTGTTTTGGACAATAACATGAAACAGAATCCGTTGCCATGCCCTATTCCATCAACGGGGATTATTTATCTGAATATCAAACTATGAAAACTGAGCAATAGGATTAGTGGCTGAAATGGCATGAAGCATGGGTATTTACTTGAGGGGAGCAAAAGGCTTTTCCATGAGGCTCCCTGTTAGCTCTCCATTAGCTAAAAAGAAACCTTAGTTTGTGAAGAAAAAATGATGACTGGAGAAAACAAAGTGAATCTAGCTTACCGAATGTCAAGACTACGGTATTTCTTAAATGTAACTCTGGAACCCAGCACTGCCTCTGCAGTAATGTAGTTTGGTGGATAAACTTATCAAGTGACAGTATCTTTCTTCAAAAAATGTCAAATGAATTAAAATAGAAATTAATATGTATGGCTGAGTCCCTTTGCTGTTCACCTGAAACTGCTGCTGCTGCTGCTGCTAAGTCGCTTCAGTCGTGTCCAACTCTGTGTGACCCCATAGATGGCAGCCCACCAGGCTTCCTCGTCCCTGGGATTCTCCAGGCAAGAACAATGGAGTGGGTCGCCATTTCCTTCTCCAATGCATGAAAGAGAAAAGTGAAAGTGAAGTCGCTCAGTCATGCCCAACTTTTAGCGACCCCATGGACTGCAGCCTACCAGGCTCCTCCATCCATGGGATGTTCCAGGCAAAAGTACTGAAGTGGGGTGCCATTGCCTTCTCCTATCACATTGTTAATTAGCTACACTCCAATATAAAATAAAAAGTTTAAAAAAATAGAAATTGTACTGATACAAGACTCCAAAGGGATGTAGGGTAGATGTGGATCTCAGGAGGTTCAATTCTAAAGTTAGCTGAGATGTTGGGGAATCCTTTGTCGCACGGGAAATATTAGGGAGCAAGCGGGCAGGATGTAGGCAATCCCAGGCTGCTGTTGCTTCAGGGCTTCATTCATAAAGAGGACAAGGCAAAGTGAGATGTTAGGAGAGAACACAGTGTGGAAGCCTCTACACAAAGGCCTAGGGCTCAGCCCTGGATTCCAGGTCTGGGTGGCAGCAAAGGAGGCACAGAATGATCAGGCCCCCACAAAGAATATCTGGGAATATGTTTTGTCTCCACCTTGCTCTCGGAGAAGGCAATGGCAACCCACTCCAGTACTCTTGCCTGGAAAATTCCATGGGTGGAGGAGCCTGGTAGGCTGCAGTCCATGGGGTCGCTAAGAGTCGGACACGACTGAAGCGACTTAGCAGTAGCAGCAGCACCTTGCTCTGGCCAGGGTGTGCTAGCTGGGCCCGTGAGTGGTTTTAGAGCTAATGACTGAGGAGACCCAAAACAGAGAAAAGCAGGGAGACTGACATATGAGCCACACAAAGGTTTGGGTTCACCCTTGATCTCAGAGATGGTTACAGTACGGCACAAATGTTCAATCCTGTTCCAGTGATCATAATTACTGCAAAATCCACTATGTTACATTGAAGTTATCAACATAAAATGATATGTTTTTCTATGGCATTTAACATGGGGTAACAGATAGGATATTTTAAGAGACTAGCAGGAAAAATTAAGATTAATTTAAAATTAATCTTTTAAAAATTCAACTCAACTGAAAGCCTCAGAATAGTAAAGTGGAGAGGTACAGATAAAGATCCAGAAATCCACCCTCCATGACATTCCCAACTACAGTCATTTGAACTACATATAAACCCCACTAAATGCCACCATACAACACAGCATTTTTCATTTCTGACAATTTCAATTACTAAGGTATTTTCCTTTATTGAAGGGAAATCTGCCTCCTTGTAAGTCAGGATAGTTTACAAGGCATTCTTTTCCTTCCTTGGATCAAATAGTGCAAATATATCAAGTTATAGGTTTATCTGATTGGCCTACTGTATTTAAGGTTTACCACAGTACTGTTTTAACTGAGTATTCTGTGTATGCTTTAAAAGTGCTCTTTAAAAACTATTATCTTCAAATTCTACATGTAAATTAACAATGACAAAAGAGTGTTTTATTTTATAAATTTATCAAGCCAACTCTTGCTCCAAAGCCAGAATGGTTTTACTAGAGCACAATACTGGAACCAATCAGTGGTTACAGCTATATTTCTAAACTCGATCTAGCTATTTGAACATTTAAACCTACATCCCTTTGGAGTTTCATATCAGCATCGTACCTCCTGATACTGAGAATTATCTCAACTACATCTCAATGTATTGGCTTTTTGGGGCACTATTTTCAAACCTGACTGCCTGTATCAGCAACCAAACCCTAGTCCTGTGCCCTATTAAGTGAGTATGTTGCTCCCCATAATCAAGGACCCCGTCTTCTGCTGCTGCTCATATGGCAAGATAACTGATACGAGATTTATAAAATACAACATGTCTTATTTGAGAGTCTAATATGTTCAGGCCCAAAATTACTAGGACAGAATTCAGTGATATGCAGAATTTACTGTAAAACATTGTTATCTGATGATTATTCAGAAAAGGTACTAGTTTAGATGGTAAATCAGATAGAATATACTAATGTATGCCAATGTAGTCCACTTCATGCAAACTCATGTGAAATTAATGCAATGAAAGGAATAATAATGTATACTTCTATAGTATAAAATAATATAAAACATGATAAAAGAAGGAATCGTATAATAAATTCAGTATCAGGTTGTTTATTGGACTATTATTAAAGAAACTATTAAGTGCTTTTGATTTGGAGAAGTAATTGACTAAGTAGCTCGTTCAAAATGTCAGTTTTTATTCCTTTCCTATAATATATTTTGATAAACAAAGTCAAAGTGGAAGCCAAATGATCCACCAAATCTTCATTTCCGGGATCAAATGTATCCTCTGATGTTTTGGTGATACTTGTGGGGAAGGGTCCTGGTGTTTTTTTCTCAAGCAGTGTGGTAACAGTACTGCCTATTCAAATCTATTCTGCACATTTGTGTTTTCATTACCTCCAGGAAAGATGCCTTACTCTTATCTCTATGAAGTCAGCCATCCTACTCCCTCAAATAAATCCATAGATATATGATAAAAAATAGAAATTAATTTCCTTTTAGAGGACTGGTAACTTTATTTGGATGTACTAATCAAGCTATTTTCCCATCTCTGAATCCAATTTTAACAACCAATATCTGACTTCAAGAAGAGTTTCTCTATTTAGAAAACTAGTTTCCTAATATATTCCTAGAGAAATATTACATATTGTTCTCCACCTTAGTTAAGGATTGTCAGAGCTCAGCCTGTGTTTGATAAGAATTGTATGCACATGGTACCAGAAAGTTAGTGTCATAAATCTGTTCCTGCTTCCTGATAGCCAAGAGACATAAAGATGATCTATTTTAACAGAGCTTCAACACAACAGCATGACTAGTTTATTAATCATTTGCCTTGAAAATTAGGTCAAGTTATCTGATTTCCTGCTTTGAAAATGTCAAACTTTTCTTCTCAAATGCAGCCAACCCGAAATTACCCAGAAGGGGTTATAGCATTGGGCTTGGCTCTTTTCGAGACAAGTTAGGGCAGATTCGTGAGATTCCAGGAAACCCTCCTTCGACACTCCACCTCCCTCTCCCTGTTGACAGTTTGGAAGAGATCAGAAGCCTTTATTCTTCCTATGTTATTCAGCCATTAAAGAGAATGAAATGATGCCATTTACAGTAACACGGGTGGACCTAGAGATTGTCATACTGAGTGAAGCAAATTACAGAGAAGGAGAAATAGCATATGACATCCCTTATATGTGACATCCCTTATTGTATGATATGCCCTACATGCTGCTGCTGCTGCTAAGTCACTTCAGTCGTGTCCGACTCTGTGTGACTCCATAGACGGCAGCCCACCAGGCTCCCCCATCCCTGGGATTCTCCAGGCAAGAATACTGGAGTGGGTTGCCATTTCCTTCTCCAATGCATGAAAGAGAAAAGTGAAAGTGAAGTCGCTCAGTCTGTCCGACTGTTAGCGACCCCATGGACTGCAGCCCACCAGGCTCCTCCGTCCATTGGATTTTCCAGGCAAGAGTACTGGGGTGGGGTGCCATTGCCTTCCCCGATGCCCTACATGATACAAATGAATTTACTTAGAAAACAGAAAGAGACTCACAGACTTACAGAATGAAATTATGGTTGCCAGGGGGAAGGGATAGATTGGGAGGGACATGAACACACTGCTATATTTAAAACAGGTAGCCAACAAGGACCAACTGTGTAGCACGTGGAACTCTGCTCAGTGTTATGTAGTAGCCTGGATGGGAGCTGGGTTTGGGGAAAATGGATACATGCATATGTATGGCTGGGTCCCTTCACTGTTCATCTGAAACTATTACAACATCATTAATCAGCTATATCCTAATTTAAAATAAAAGTCTTTTAAAAAGCCTTTATTCCTCCCAAAGCCATGGGGCCCTTCACTATACACTCCTGCCATTTCAGAAGTGAGCCTCTGACTTATAATCAGAAAAAAAGGTACATGCTTTCATCTTTATAGATCCTCCCCATGCCTAAGTCCTTTTCATCAAATAGGAAAAATTTTTATACTCATCTCTGATTAAGATTTTTCCTATTCTTTCACTTTCCATCATTCCTTTAAATTCACCTATTAAGTTTTTAACTGCCTTCCAAGAGTCACATGAATTTCCTCCTCCACAATTTCCTTGCTTTATTTCACTTTTCTTTCTCTTGTCACATCACTATCTTTTCCTGTTTAAGAAGGAGATCTCTTATGTGCCAGTATTTGACTGACACTAATAACACATTCCTTTACAACACTCTTCAGAAACTGTGGAATCCTCTTTCAGTATTAACACGAGTTATTGTGTTGTGTTTTCCCATCCAACCTTGTCTAATGTTACCAGGATGATTTTTGCACAACTGAGGTCCATCCTAAGACTTATTCATAGAAATAGTTAACAATGTAGCATTATTCTGAGCAATACAGTATTCTGACTGTTGTGCATATATTACCATAGGCAATCACGTAGAAGCCTATGAATTGAGAACTACTAATGCCATCTGCATGTTACAGACAAATTTGAGACTCAGAAAGACCAAGTGCATTGTCCATGGTGTAAGAGGCAATAAGAGACCACACTAGGCACCCACCCAAGGTGTGTCATTCGATAGTGGGCCCTCAACTGCTGCCTGCCCCACGTTGCGTCACCAAGAGTGTGACTTATGTGAGATCGTAGTTTGCCAGTTAAGTTATACCACTCTGACATCATTTTAATCTATGCATATTTTCAAATACATGTGTCTCACAATTAGAACTTCATATCCAACTGATACATGACAATAAAGAGAAAAAAAAACAGTTAATTTCACAGAATCTTCCTATGAATCATGGTAGAAACTATAGAAAAGATGTAATCTGTCTTGGCTCCAAGAGTAAATCACTTCAATCTTTGAGTATAAATAATTAGTGAACTATTTTCATTAAATGCGAATATTCTATGTGGCAACCCAAGAAAGATATTGTTCAGAAACAAGGAAAATCTTCAGGAATTAATGTTTTACACTACGTCTTGCTTCTGGTCAGCTCTGTCTCCACATTCCTTTTCTGTTTAACACCCTCTCTGCTCCCTTCCTGCCATTAGACAGTCTATCCATGTCTCATCCAAAGAGAATGTTATCACTGAGAAAGCAAATAGACATGCTTGACACAGAGAAAAATATATAAAGTCCTTTACATCATTTTAACAAGTTTGATACAGAGTTGTATACTAGTATATAATTTAAACATTTGTATTTATTTAATTTAAATAATGGTACAGCTCAAGTTCATGATTGCTCCAACTTCTCCAAAGGATAACAAGTACAGAAATAATATTCCAATACTGTGAATTCATCTCAAAAAGCACCTTTCTTTCTTCCAGAAGCAAAACTGTATTTTGTCCAGAGTTAGTGAGCTTTCAGACTTTCATTCCTGAACAAGTAAAAAATGCAAAGCTGTATTTTAAAAGCACTGGGTCAAGATCAAAGATATTATGAATTTTGTCAGGCTCAGAGATCTGTTTACTAATGTCACAGACAACAGTGATGTTGACAATAGCCATTCTTCAGAAATAAGGATGAGGATCCTTTCTTCAGGGAGCGCCTATGCATATTTTCATTTCCAGACTACACTTACCGCCGGAGACTCGACGAAATACTTCAGACAGTTTAAGAATTCCCCTGGCCTTGCCTGCTCACTCATTAGCTCTCTGTTCTGCCATGAAGGGAGATTCGAATTTTCCATTTTTTTAATCAAAATTTTCTATATCAAACCTTTTTATCAAAAAATTTATCTATCAAACTTACACGTATAACATTCAATCAACCCCCATTCCTTTAACAGGTGTTCCATTTTTTGAGCATGTCTTATGCAACCGACTCTC
The DNA here is from genome assembly GCA_006410675.1 of Oreotragus oreotragus. NCBI lineage: Eukaryota > Metazoa > Chordata > Mammalia > Artiodactyla > Bovidae > Oreotragus > Oreotragus oreotragus. The sequence continues at coordinate 241,119 of SJYX01000970.1, forward strand.
ATACCACTGCCGGAATTCAAAGATCATCAAGATTAGCTCCATTCTGAAAAACACATTGAGCACATACTATGCGCGATGTTGGGGAGGTACAGCCTATACCAAAGGAGGTGGGGAGTCCGGCCCTGAGGGTTTATAATCCAGCTGAGGATGTCAATAAAGCAGGGGTTCTAACAGTGCTATGACGGAAGCACATACAAAGCAGTGGGAGTTCACCCAGGAGCCAAGGAGCTCAAGGTCACCTCCTGAGCGCTGTGTATCTGAAGGAATAAACAAGAGGAGAGATCTACAAAGAATGTCAGGGAGACAAGGAATTTCCAGGCAGGAGAAATGCACATATAAATGTAAGGAATGGCTTGTATCTCTCTAGGTAATACCAAGCGCTTCCCTGTAGCTGGAGCCACAACTTCAAGCAGGTGGGGAGGGCAGGAGAGGGGAGAGGCACTCCGGGAGAAGAGGGCAGAGCCATAAAGGGCTTCTTTTCACAGGAAGCCCCAGGGAAACCAGGAAAGGATGTTAAACAGGTCACTGAAATTGTCCCATTTGAATCTGAGATGCCTGCAGTAGTGTGGGAAATGGATTGGAGCAGGTGAGTGAAGCTAAGGAGGCCAGTCAAGGTCCTCATGGTGATCCGTAGGGAGGCAGGGGGATGCTGGGGCGGGGAGGTGGGGAGGCGAGACTGTTCTTCACACCACACACAGCACAAGGTCTTACCTCAGAGCATGGCCTTGCCTTGCTGCTTCTCATAAGCCAACTGAGAGAGATTACATTTACAGAAAATGTTCTACTAGAAAACCCAGAGAAGCACACAGCTACGTGTCCTAAGCCCTGGCCCTGAAATAAGGCACACTGGAAAGTCTTTAGCTGAACCTCATGCAGAAAAGTCTGAGTTTGATTATAGCAACAACAGCAACAAAATACCCATTTGCTATTGAGCTTTGCTTTGTTTTGTTTTGGAGACCTAGTTAATATGCTGCATGTGTCTTGTATAAGATCCCTTGTTACATATAAATTTTTAAGGGTTTCAAATGAGGAAAAAATTCCAAAGGATTGCATTTCTTTTTATCTGAAAATTCTTTACAAAATCTAATTTTTTGTGGTTGTTGTACAGCTCAGACCTACTTTTTCCCTCTAATAATTACAAGTGCTAATTTCACCTTCAGAAGACAGGTGCAGCTTTTTTGTATATATTTTAGTGAAAGTGTTAGTCACTCAGTCAAGTCAGACTCTGCAATCCCATGGACTATAGCCTGCCAGTATCCTCTGTCCAGGGATTCTTCAGGAAAGAATACTGGAGTGGGTTGCCATTTCTTTCTTCAGGGGATCTTCCCAACCCAGGGATTGAACTCGAGTCTCCTGCTTTGTAGGGAGATTCTTTACCATCTGAGCCACCAGGGAACTACTTTTTTAATATATGTGACATCCTGTAAATTAACACATGCCCATTTTGGAAATAGTGAGTGTATAAATATGAAATTAATTATATCAAATTCACATAGATAATTCCAACAGAATTCTCTTTTAAGATCCTAATTTTTTGGGCTCCAAAAATTACTGTGGATAGTGACTGCTGCCATAACATCAAAGACGCATGCTCCTTGGAAGAAAAGCTATGACAAACCTAGACAGCATATTAAAAGCTATGACAAACCTAGACAGCATCACTTTGCTGACAAAGGTCCATATAGGCAAAACTATGGTTTTTCTAGAAGTCATGTACAGACGTGAGAGTGGGACCATAAGAAAGGTTGAGCACCTTCCATACCACACCTACTGTCTCTGTCGGAAAGCTACTATTGCCACATAAAGTTATTTTATTCCAACCACTTAAAGTTTTTATAGACGTGATTCTTAATGATTCCAAATTCTCAAGGTCAATTCTAGAAAAGACTCTTTCAGCATAAACATTTCAATAAATTTCATGCCATTTATTTAATTTTCATTGAGAGAATTAAGTATAACAGTTTATGAGTAGGTTAGCTATGTGTTCGTCTTTTAATATGTATAGCTCAGAAGATCACAAGTCATGTTGTATAACCAGTCAGTGTCAGGGGCTCCTCCCTTGTCATTGTGTAGACTACCTTCTGCACAGGTGGACATCTAGCCTGATTTAGGCAGTGAATATAGTTGAGTACCCTCATACAACCTTGTTTTAGTTAGAACAAGTCAAGAATCTTACTCATTCTATTTATAGTTTTATCATCAACTAAAGGATACTTCTGGCACAGTATAGATGGCTCAGTTCTTCTCAAACATTTTAACTCATAATATATCAGCCCCTATCTCCTGATGGTTGTTTCTTTCCAGAAATGAGTCTCTCGCCCAGGTCTTGGAGTCAGGTGTGTCTGAGAGCATGCTAACCCATTTAATTACTGAGCTGCCTGTTCTTTTACCAATCTGATCCAATCCCTGCTTCCCCTGATTTTCTCTTTGCCCTTGACTTTCCTAAACAAGTTAATAAAAAGAAGTTTTAGGAAGCTATGGAAGATTAAGGGCTTCCCTGGTGGCTCAGATAGTGAAGAATCTGCCTGCAATGCAGAAGACCTGATTTCTATCCTTGGGTCACGAAAATCCCCTGGAGAAGGAAACGGCAACCCACTCCAATATTCTTGCCTGGAGAATCCCATAGACAGAGAAGCCTGGTAGGCTACAGTCCATGGGATTGCTAAAGAGTTGGACATGATGAAAGACTAGCACTTTCACTTTTCACTTTTTCATGGAAGGTTGAAAGGAAGCAAAAAAAAAAAAGAGAGAGAGAGAGAGAACTTAAAAAAAAAAAGCAATAACTTTTTAAACTTTATTTCTTTTACCCAATATTAAGTTTCCTGATTAAGTCAGCTCTTCAGCCTCCTTCTCCCAGTGTGTCACTCCCAGAAGTCATTCCTGCTGTCACTCAGACACACACACACACACACTCTCTCTCTCTCTCTTTCTCTCTCTCTCTCTCTCCTTTCTGGCCGGTTGCCCACACAGGATCAACAGGGAGCTGCTGTCTGGGGCTCCAGCTACATGCATTAGCAACATCCATTTCTGCGCCCTTGCACCCCACTCTTCTTTAGTTATTGAAGGTTTTCTGGCTCATCTTCTCCCTAGAGGAGATTAGCGTAGGCTCCGCTTCCTGGGCCTTGGCTGAGCAGCGCCAGTCCTTCCCATCACCCCAGCTACATCCTTTTGCTCCTCTGGCCAGGTTCTTTGGCCAAGACTCAATTTTACTTAACAACACATACTGAAAAGTATATTGCCACACATGTACAAATTTAACTTCACTATCATCAATGTAAAATTAAAATATCCAATGCAGTGTATGTAGCCTTGTCTAACAGTCCCTCCTATGCTAGGATAATGACATGGCTAAATCATGCCTAGTCCCTGGCCTGAATAGCTCCTCTCTCTCTTTTGTTAGCCAGTTCTATTTCCTGCTGAGCCTCTTGTGCATTAAATTTTGATCTACATTTCATACAACTCCAGTGACAATTTATTTTTGTCATAGAAAAAAAAAAGCCTATTTGAATTGCTCAATAATCTGATTAATTGTTCACAGACTGAAAATTGCTCCTATAGATCTAACATTTCAGCTCTTCTACTACTGAACACACCATTTATATTTTGAAAATATAGTATTATGGTTTTCCAAATATGCAAAATAGTCCTTCAGTTCCCTCTGAGAGAAATCAAAGGAGTTCTATAATGCTTTCTTAGAGTGAAGGAGGAGTGATGTTTTTCTGATGCTGTCTGTGTTAAATTTCATCAAACACACAGAAATCGTTTAAACTAGAAAAAATATTTTCAACAAGAGCATTAGTGGTAGAAATAAAAGTTAAAAATTTCTTACCCCTGCTCCCCTGACATCTTGCCTCTTTAAGCTATGGAGACATTGCTTAAGCATTTAAAATGTAATTAACTGTACCATTCCAAAAAAATGGAGAAAATATCATATATGACAAAGGAGGAAATGCTAATCCTAATGAGAATAAAGAAAATAATGTGATTACCACTATTAGAGGGAATTATTGATAAATGTAAGAAAACCATTTCAAATGCATCATGAAGTGAGTCTTTCAGTGGGAAAGAGACTGAAGATCAGGCAGTTATAAATTGTTACTATGGTACAAAAATACTTCAGTACTTAGAAAATGGTCAGGAAATAAAAAAACACAAGGGTCTCTGTGAAACTGTGCTAAAACACATGAGATTCACAAGGATTAAATTCATCAAAGGAGTAAGAAATAGACAAGTGAAACATGTACTAGCACTTACTCTAAGTCAGTATTCTTTCAAGAAGGTTTTTACAGATTATATTAAACTGAACATATATAACCTAAGGCATAAGTTAAATTAAGCCACAGAAAAATGGTAAATGATTGGAAAGTGCAACCATTTATAAAGTATTAAAAGGACACAGCTGGTATTTGAATTTAGCTGGCATATGAATGTAGCTTTTTAATTTTTAAAATTATTTTAAGGGACACATTTGATTCTCCTTGAGTGTGATAGTCAGTTATGAAACAAACTCTTACAGCAAAATGCATGATTTCTTCCGACTGTCAATTTCAGTATCCACAAAACACTGGTTCACCATGAAGTCTTTCTTGCACATGATTCCCAGAGAAAGCTTGCTGTGCTGTGCTCAGTAATGTCTGACTCTGCAACCTCTTGAACTGTAGCCGGCCAGGCTCTTCTGTCCATGAAATTTTCCAGGCAAGAATACTGGTGTGGGTTGCCGATTCCTCCTCCAGGGGATTTTCCTGACCCCGAGATCAAACCTGTGTCTTTTTCATCTCCTGCACTGGCAGGCAAATTCTTCACCACTGCGTCAATTGGGAAGCCTAATGGTTAACTAGAAGAATTTCAGATTTTTGAACAATTTTCTCCTTGAGAAGTAAAAGCATACCAGATGATAATCACATTGTAAGAAAATTCAGCAGAGTCATGAAACTCCTCAGGTAAAATACTCAAGACCATCAGATTCCAGTCCTTCCCCAGACATGGGTCCAAAAGGATGACTTCTTCCTACAATAAGCTGAAGATCAGCCAGTCTGAAGTCTGCCTCATAAAATCCAAGCAGCTGAAGGATTCTGAAGGCTTCCCATGTGTCCCATTATATAATGTACACAACATCCCTCTGAAGAGAGCTTTACAATTTGTCCCACATTTATAGCTCAGAAAACTGAGCCTTGGTTAAGTTTAATTCACTCAGAATGAAAACTAAACAAATAAGTCACCAACTGAAAAACCTGTGTACTTTCCAACAGGCTATCTAGAATTTCTCTCAGTGCCCTACATCCCTAATCTAAACTTGCAGAACATGGAGATGTCTATAAGATTACTCATTAGGAAGAATCTGAAACAATACATCACATACAGGTAAATAATAGGAAAAGTTACATGTTGAGTCATTTTATGTCACAGGGCCAGACATGCTTCAAGTGTGTGGACTGCAGTGTTTCATCTGCAATTTTTTATTCCTAGTTTTCCTCACATTCTTATTAAACTGGTTGATCATAGGTATACATAAGCAACATAAACCTGTTACTTTAAGTTTAGTACCTATAAACAGTAATAGAGTGTCATTCATTGGAAGTTTGGGGGTTTCTTGTTCTCCTCCGTGTTCTGAAAGATGGCCAATGTGATTTGCCTCACCTAGCTTCTCCTAAACTAAGGACAACATGTTCTTAGCACAAAGCCTCCATCGTGCACAAGCAGAGACTCGAAATAGAAACCAGAGTAGAATAAAATATGTAAGAAGTGGCTTTCACTTCATATGTTCTACAAGGACTCCTAAGATTCATTCATGTGGCAAAGAATTCTCCATTAGTCCATGAAAATAAGCAAGACATTAGTAACGGAGTGAAGAAATTGTTTCAAAATTTCAAGTCACATGTCTGGGGTATATTCTTCTGAAAAAAAAAATCAAGGGGAATTGACTATATATATGTGGAATGGTAGTTATTCATGCCATCCAGCATGCAGGACACAGAAATAAGATCCAGCTCATGTCCTGGGGAAATTCTTTATGGAAAAAAAGAAGAAACTTGAACTATTATCATAATTATAGTACAAACTGATGAGTGTCATTGTGAGCTGTTAAAAGCATTGGGGAGAGTACAATAGTAAAATGAAAATATGCCTGTAGATATGGGGAAAAGCTTCACAACCGAAACATGTTACACAGAGTGCAATGGAGTAAGTCACACCAAAAAGAGATACATGAGGAAATGAAACAGCAAAATGGAAAGGCATCAAATTGAAAGACCAGGATGTCATCAGGCAATGATTGCTTAAATGAGCAATGAGGAGGGAACTGGGAGAAGAAGGTGAGGAAAAGGTGAAACATTTCACCCCCATGAAGTCATTATCCAGATCCCAGGAATGGTCAACAGGTCTGGGCAGCCCTGGAGACACGCAAAAACAGATCCCCACCTTATCATCTGACATCCTGACCCAAAGGTCATGAACCTACTTTCAGTCAGTCCACAGGGTGAATTTGATGCTGGGTAAATGCAGGACACAGGCTTCCCTGATGGTTCAACAGTAAAGAATCCGCCTGCCAACGCAGGAGATGCTGGTTCGATCCCTGGGTCAGGAAGAGCGCCTGGAGAAAGGAATGGCAACCCACTCTAGTACTCTTGCCTGGGAAATCACATGGACAGAGGAGCCTGGTGGGCTATATTCCATGGAGGTCACAAGAGTCAGACATGACTTAGCAACTAAACAACAACAAATAATGCAGGACATGCTGTGAAGAATACCATCCTACAGCTTCAAAGTGAAGAGACTTGGAGCTCCCACGGATCGATGGATTGGTTGAGGGGATCTACAGAAAAGGACAATTCCCAACACTAATGGAAAACAGATTTCCACTTCATTACTATCTACAAGAAACAAGATCAAGGGTTTTGGAGATTTTATCTTACTGTTAAGTTGGGGTGGCAAACATGCATCAGCTAGGTTTAGAATAATAATTCTTAAGTTTTGGTGTATCCAAGAAGTGTCCAGAAGATAAAGGTGAAGGTGGCCGACTACTCACTCCTAGGGTTCCTGATTCAACAGTGTTGGGTAAGGCCAAAGACTCTGCACTTCTAATAAAAAGTTACATGTTAGTGATTCTGATGCAAGTAATCCTCTGAAGGAGGTTACTGACCATCTGAAGACACTGTGAAACACAGCTCCAAAGCTTCCTTATAAGCATTTTACAGCATCAGTGTTTTATCAACTGGTTAGACATCTGCTGCTGCTGCTGAGTCGCTTCAGTTGTGTCCGACTCTGTGCGACCCCACAGACGGCAGCCCACCAGGCTCCCCCGTTCCTGGGATTCTCTAGGCAAGAACACTGGAGTGAAAAAAAGAAAAAAAAAAAAAAAGAACACTGGAGTGGGTTGCCATTTCCTTCTCCAATGCATGAAAGTGAAAAGTGAAAGTGAAGATGCTCTGATTTATAGCAGACCGACTCTATTTAAGGCCTTGAATGTGCTTAGCTGCTCAATCATGTCTCTTTGAGACCCTGTGGACTGTAGCCCACCAGGCTCCTCTGTCCATGGAGATTCTCCAGGCAAGAATACTGGAGTGGGTTGCCATGCCCTCTTCCAGGGGATCTTCCCAACTCAGGGATCAAACCCAGGTCTCCTGCACTGCAGGTGGATTGTTTAACATCTGAGCCACCGGGCCTTGAATAGCTATTAACATTTAGAATTTGCATATAAATAGATAAATTAATCTGTTATCTGGTTATCTTTTAGCTTCATATAATGATCACTTTATACACAAATGCTTTGCTTCTTCAGCATTATAATTGTCTGTCAAAAGAGTCATTTGTCTTGATCACTGTCCTATAAGATTTTCAGGTAATTAGTAGGGGGAATCTATTTTCTTTTCATCAAAGTGCTTCCTAATGAGTCATGATCTCTAGCCCTTTAGAGATTTGTTTCATTTAGGTGAATGGGTATCTATCAGGCAACGCAAGCCAGTATTTAGGATAATGCCCAATTAGAAACTAGGAGAAATTTAAAGTACACTTCAATAACTCAATTATATATACAAATTCACACATAATTAAGTTACTGTCTGCTCTACCATAGAAAGATTTTTAGGTTTGATTTCTCATTAGTGAAAACCTGAGTTTACCATTACTCTGCTAGATCAGAAGCCAGTTTTCAAATATTCTTCACTGAAAATATATAATTTATTAGTTCAACAAACTGTGTAATTTATAAGCTCAACAAAGTTTGGAATAAGAGACCACAGTGAGAACCAAGACTATGTACCCACTGCAAACACTGGTGGTTATGACCAGGCATGATGGCCCCCAGGAAAGGAGGGTGAGAGTTCCTACCCCTTCAGAAGGTCCCAGTTATCTCATGGATGAGTTTAGCTGCGACTGGGACCCCAGTAAGTACCATGAAGGCAGTGATCATATCTGTCCGTTCACTATTCTATCCACAGCAACTAACATTGAGTCCAACACATATTAAGGATTTAACAGGGTATTTGGTGGGTCACATCCGAGTTTCAACAACTGATAAACGATAAATAGCATTTGGCTTCCCATACAGTATACCTGAAGAAGGAGCTTCTTTTCTATGAGGGAGTCTAGATACACCAATTATCAAAAGACTTGGCTCTGAGAATAGACGAGGGCAAGACATACATGATCATGGGGATTTATTTCCTCATGTAAAGCCTGAGGAAACCAATTTTACTTATACTAGATTTCACTAGAAACCATCTGTATTAATCATGATTCTAAAAGTTCTTCTTAAAACTTTGCTTCTAAATGTGAATTTTCACTAATGCGCTTTTTTCTGCACTCACCTTCAAAATATTACATTGTAGACACACTGAAAAATGGTTCTTAATGATGAAACAAGAAGGTGGTAGTAATAACTTCTGTAGTTAGTCTTTCTCGGAGTGCTCCGAGTATCTTTCCATACCACCAAAGTATGTTCAGAGTCCACACCCCGCTGCTGTTGTCATTTGTAAGGCAAAATGGCCCAGGTCGTTATTTACACTGGAGCTTTAGAAACATAAATTTTACATTTATCAAGTTGGAAAAAAAAAAAAAACCTCAAACATCTAGATAGTTAAAAAAATACTGGAAATATTACATGCTTATGAAAGTTGAAAGCCATGAAAGTGTTAGCTGTTCAGTGGTGTCTGACTCTTTGTGACCCCACGGACTATAGCCTGCCAGGGTCCTCTGTCCGTGGAATTCTCCAGGCAAGAATACTGGAATGGGGTACCATTTCCTTCTCCAGGGGATCTTCCCCAGCCAGGGATCCAACCTAGGTCTCCTGTGTTACAGCTCAGTATAAGACAGAATATCAGATATTTTTATAAAGTGTTTCCCAGGACCGAGGAAATCAAAGTTATGTATCATCCCTTCTTCACTGGTCCATTACTCTAAACTTAGTCTCTTCTTTAAAATCGGAAGAATTTTAAAACTTTTTTGGTTTGATTCAGAACATGAGACTACACTGAATTTGAATGGGAGCAATTGCCCAAGGCCCAGTACCTTAAATATTAGAAACACTAAAGCATACTATTCTCTCTTCACTATCAAGTGACTTTCTGATGGTCAACCCTGCTCCTCAGAATATAGTAGGTAAAGGAATTAATTCATAATTGTCCCATAGGAGATGAGAGAGGACAATAAAAATGAAATAATGGAGTAGAAAGGTAATAAGCATAATTTTNAGTCTAGATACACCAATTATCAAAAGACTTGGCTCTGAGAATAGACGAGGGCAAGACATACATGATCATGGGGATTTATTTCCTCATGTAAAGCCTGAGGAAACCAATTTTACTTATACTAGATTTCACTAGAAACCATCTGTATTAATCATGATTCTAAAAGTTCTTCTTAAAACTTTGCTTCTAAATGTGAATTTTCACTAATGCGCTTTTTTTCTGCACTCACCTTCAAAATATTACATTGTAGACACACTGAAAAATGGTTCTTAATGATGAAGCAAGAAGGTGGTAGTAATAACTTCTGTAGTTAGTCTTTCTCGGAGTGTCTTTCCATACCACCAAAGTATGTTCAGAGTCTACACCCCACTGCTGTTGTCATTTGTAAGGCAAAATGGCCCAGGTCGTTATTTACACTGGAGCTTTAGAAACTTAAATTTTACATTTATCAAGTTGAAAAAAAAAAAAAAAACTCAAACATCTAGATAGTTTAAAAAATACTGGAAATATTACATGCTTATGAAAGTTGAAAGCCATGAAAGTGTTAGCTGTTCAGTGGTGTCTGACTCTTTGTGACCCCACGGACTATAGCCTGCCAGGGTCCTCTGTCCGTGGAATTCTCCAGGCAAGAATACTGGAATGGGGTACCATTTCCTTCTCCAGGGGATCTTCCCCAGCCAGGGATCCAACCTAGGTCTCCTGTGTTACAGCTCAGTATAAGACAGAATATCAGATATTTTTATAAAGTGTTTCCCAGGACCGAGGAAATCAAAGTTATGTATCATCCCTTCTTCACTGGTCCATTACTCTAAACTTAGTCTCTTCTTTAAAATCGGAAGAATTTTAAAACTTTTTTGGTTTGATTCAGAACATGAGACTACACTGAATTTGAATGGGAGCAATTGCCCAAGGCCCAGTACCTTAAATATTAGAAACACTAAAGCATACTATTCTCTCTTCACTATCAAGTGACTTTCTGATGGTCAACCCTGCTCCTCAGAATATAGTAGGTAAAGGAATTAATTCATAATTGTCCCATAGGAGATGAGAGAGGACAATAAAAATGAAATAATGGAGTAGAAAGGTAATAAGCATAATTTTTNAATGGGGTACCATTTCCTTCTCCAGGGGATCTTCCCCAGCCAGGGATCCAACCTAGGTCTCCTGTGTTACAGCTCAGTATAAGACAGAATATCAGATATTTTTATAAAGTGTTTCCCAGGACCGAGGAAATCAAAGTTATGTATCATCCCTTCTTCACTGGTCCATTACTCTAAACTTAGTCTCTTCTTTAAAATCGGAAGAATTTTAAAACTTTTTTGGTTTGATTCAGAACATGAGACTACACTGAATTTGAATGGGAGCAATTGCCCAAGGCCCAGTACCTTAAATATTAGAAACACTAAAGCATACTATTCTCTCTTCACTATCAAGTGACTTTCTGATGGTCAACCCTGCTCCTCAGAATATAGTAGGTAAAGAAATTAATTCATAATTGTCCCATAGGAGATGAGAGAGGACAATAAAAATGAAATAATGGAGTAGAAAGGTAATAAGCATAATTTTCTTTCCCCTCTGTTGCTTTTGCCTCCTCTCCCCTCTTCCTCATGTACAGGAATCAAAAATGTGTAGCTTTAGGTAATAAAAATACCAGCTTGATCTGTTTCAAGGATAGAAAGAGCTATACAACCCGAATTGCATCATGAGGAGTTCTAGAACTGTTTTATCTTACATGGCTGTAACAACTTAGGCCAACATGTAATTTAATTTACAAATACTAAGTTTTTTTAATTAAAAGAAAAAAAGGCATTTAATGAGTCACTGTATTGTTACAAGTTGACATTTTTAGTATTTCAAACTAGAAAATGAGAAATGGCTATTCAAACTTCAATCTCTTGAAAGAGAAAATGGGATAATATGAATAAAGCTTCTGCTCTTTCAATCCTATCATCTAAAAACACATGTGATGAAAATAACACCTGAATTCCATTTTTCCAGTACAACTAGTTTATATTCCTATTGCTGCTGCTGCTGCTAAATCACTTCAGTCGTGTCCGACTCTGTGTGACCCCATAGACGGCGGCCCACCAGGCTCCCCCATCCCTGAGATTCTCCAGGCAAGAACACTGGAGTGGGTTGCCATTTCCTTCTCCAATGCATGAAAGAGAAAAGTGAAAGTGAAGTCGCTCAGTCTGTCCGACTGTTAGCGACCCCATGGACTGCAGCCCACCAGGCTACTCCGTCCATTGGATTTTCCAGGCAAGAGTACTGGGGTGGGGTGCCATTGCCTTCCCCGGCTTATATTCCTAAGAGCTTTTAAATATTATTTCAGCCTGGGTTCAAAAAACTTAGTGAGCCAGAATAGTATATTATGATGCCTATTGAGATGTGTAGCAAGTAAAGATAAACAAGTACCAGTTTGTTAGAAGTAAGTCACAGATTACTATGACTTCATCATTAAAAAAATGTATTAACAACTTGCTATAGTTATAACATTGGATTAGACCTGTTGTAAGAATGAATCAAAGAGATAAGCCATCTTGACCTTCCGTAAACTTCCACTTGAGTAAATTTTCAGTAACTTCCAGTTCACTGTTTTTCCTCTCAACAATGCCCCTCACCCTACAGAAGTGAAGTACTGAACTTTGTTTGTTGTTTATATTTTTTGGTCACATCGGGTGGCTTGTGGGATCTTAATTTCCTGACCAGGGATCGAACCTGTACCCCTGGTAACGGAAGCTCAGAGTCTTAACCAGTGGACCATGAGGGAAGTCCCCAGAAGTGAAGTACTGATAGCTACACATTTGAAGGACCAAAATAACTCTGCCAAACTTGTTCTCAAGTCAATCATTTTAATAAAGTAGCAATATTTCTAATTCCATTTGCACATAACGATTTGTTGTCAAAAGCATCTAAACATGATGAAAAATAAAATAGAATTCTTACACACTTTTTACATGCAAAATACACTGAGGAAAGTGTTCATTGAGATGATTATGGAAACTGAAGCTTAAAAGATGTGAATCATGTAATTAAGTACCCTATCAACAAGATTAGCAGCCAGTAATTTGTCACAGGACATTCACACTCAATTCAAATACTAAAGTTAGTAAATCACTGAAGGAGCAAACTTTGGAAAACAGAAATTGTCCTTTGGTTCAATTTAATGCACTAGGAAATGACCCTGTATGACATCTCACTCTTGTAAACAATTTCATTTAGAAATCTTTGTAATTTCCTTCACAAGTTCTAAATGGAACTATAGTCTGCTAAAAAGCCATTTTAGTAACCATGTAAAATTTGAGCCTTTGACAAATTACAGCCTGTTTCTTAAGAAATCTGCTGGGTTTCCTAATTTAATCATGATCAAAAGATTCCCAGTGGGTACACTTAGCTTTAAGAGTAAGTCTCAAAGTAAATTAACTATTTCTTCTGTAATGTTCATTAAGTAAATTGTATCTCGCTGCCAATTACCATTTATTAAAACAAGGGAAACGCCCATCTCCATTCACAGATAGCACAGAATTCTCTTCCATATTGCAAGAGATGTAAGAATATACTGGGGTGCTCACTCCTTCCCAACACCCCCCTAGTAGTAACCATTAGTTTGTTCTCTGCATCTGTAAGTCTGCTTCTGTTTTGTTATATTTATTTATTCAGTTTATTTTTTAGATTACACATATGAGCAATAACTTACAAAATTTGTCTTTATCTGATTTATTTCATTAAACATATTTTTAAAAGCAAACTATTAGTACCCAAATCACTACCAGCTTCATTTACCATACGTAAAAGAAAGTTCTAAAAATAAAAAGTCCCAACAATACACTTGCAACACACACACACAATCAAAAATACGATGTCAACAATAGTGGCTTGAGGAGTTTCGAGGGCCACTTCCTCAGTGAAACAACCATAATAGCTTAAAATTATTTAGAAAAACATGATTTAAAGTCCCTGGAAATTATAATAAAGTCATGCAGCCAATAAAGAAATTAAAACAAAAATAAAAATAAAGAATATACTGGGATGGAAACAAAACATCATAGCCAGGAAGAGGAACAGAAGCCAACTTGCGTTTTGAAAAAACACAAGATGAGGACCCTGTATGCAAGACAGCAAAAGAGACACAGATGTGTAGAGCAGACTTTTGGACTCTGAGGGAGAGGGAGAGGAAGAGGGTGGGATGATTTGGGAGAATAGCATTGAAATATGTATACTATCATGTAAGAAACGAATCGCCAGTCTATGTTCGATGCAGGATGCNCAATACAGTATACTAACACATATATATGGAATTTAGAAAGATGGTAATGAGGACCCTGTATGCAAGACAGCAAAAGAGACACAGATGTGTAGAGTGGACTTTTGCACTCTGAGCAAGAGGGAGAGGGAGAGGAAGAGGGTGGGATGATTTGGGAAAATAGCATTGAAATATGTATACTATCATGTAAGAAACGAATCGCCAGTCTATGTTCGATGCAGGATGCAGGATACTTGGGGCTGGTGCATGGGGATGATCCGGAGGGATGATGTGGGGTGGGAGGTGAGAGGGGGGTTCACGTTTGGGAGTTCATGTACACCCGTGGCGGATTCATGTCAATGTATGCCAAAACCAATACAGTACTGTAAAGTAAAGTAAAAATAAAAATTAAAAAAATAAAAGAAAACTTAAAAAAAGAAAAAAACTCTAAAGTGAAATGTAAAGATGTGGGAGAATGAAAGCCTGCCTGGAAATTTGGGAAACTTTGCAAACAGTAGGGATAATAGGGCTTCCCAGGTGGTGCTGGTGGTAAAGGGTCTCCCTGCTAATGCAGGAGACACAAGAGACACAGGTTCAATCCCTGGGTGGGGGATCTTCCCCACCCAGGAGAAGGGAGTGGCAACCCACTGCAGTATTCTTGACTGGAAACTTCCGTGCACAGTGGAGCCTGGCGGGCTACAGTCCATGGAGTCGAAAAGAATTGGGCATGACTGAGCACACATCCTAGGGATAACTAAGCTGACTCTGCCATGTTAGATCCAGCATTCTGCTTGTAAGGAGCGATCCAGGAGGCTGATAAAAACATACCAGAATTGAAGGTAGAAATAAAAAACTGTTGAAAAAAAGATAAAATTTTATTATCTGAATTACTATATTACTAAGCTCAGCGTCCTGGTTCCAGATATTTCTTAGCTTGCTAGCTAGGTGATTTGCTTCAGTCATATCTGACTCTTTGTGACCCCATGGACTGTAGCCTGCTAGACTCCTCTGTCCATGGGATTCTCCAGGCAAGAATACTGGAGTGGGTTGCCATGCCCTCCTCCAGGGGATCTTGCCCACCCAGAGATGGAACCCACATCTCTTAACATTTCCTGCATTGGCAGGCAGGTTCTTTATCACTAGCACCACAATATTAGTTCCGTTCTTTCCCATTCCCACTCTTCCCTGGCTAGCATATGTGTTGAAAGAGGGTTAGGAGGGAGTCAAAATGATGGCCCTTGAAAGAGGAACATGATTTCAGCATGATGGAGGAAGAACAGCCCAGATGGTGAAACGCAAGTTCTCTTTAAATCTGCCAAGAAAGGAATAGCATGAAGGGAAATCATTAGAAAATTTTGACTTTGCCTATTACGTTCTAGTATCACAGGTTTGTATGTGTGAGGAAATGTTACTAAATAAAAGATCTTACTTAGTGCAAGTGCTTGGGCATTAGATGTTTACCCATATTTAGTCATGTACAGCTAATACCTTGTATTGTATGTGTGGAATTCAACAGAGGAGTGTGGTTATTTATATATATGAGTAGGCTAAGATATTAGATCACGCTAGAATGTATGCTGGATTAAAGTTGAAATTTACAGCAATGTAAAAAATGTGGGATAATGAGTAGAATTTTTAAATGTTTTGGAACACATAACTCACGTGACTCTTCACTTCTTTATATTCATGTCCAACATTCATGTTAATATAGGTAATTGTTATCAAATCACAGTTTTAATTGAAATATAATTGTATAGTATTGGTAAGTTTAAAATGTACAAGGTGTAGATTTGATACATTTATATATTGCAGTATGATTAAGACTATAGTTTTAGTTAACACTTTTTAAATGTTTTGGAACACATAACTCACGTGACTCTTCACTTCTTTATATTCATGTCCAACATTCATGTTAATATAGGTAATTGTTATCAAATCACAGTTTTAATTGAAATATAATTGTATAGTATTGGTAAGTTTAAAATGTACAAGGTGTAGATTTGATACATTTATATATTGCAGTATGATTAAGACTATAGTTTTAGTTAACACTTGTATCCTGTTATGTAATTGTGTCTTTTTTGTGGTGAGAACAACTAAGATCTAGTCTCTAAGCAACTTTGAACTTCCTAATACATCATTGTTGTCTGTAATCACTAGATCTTTAGGACTTAGTTTTCTATCATGTCTCTGCTTTAAATGAGGTGAAATTTTCTGGGTTTACATTTTATTTGTGTATATTTATATTTTTCATTGTGCGTGAAAGTGAAGTCACTAAGTCATGTCCTACTCTTAGTGACCCCATGGACTGCAGCCTACCAGGCTCCTTTGTCCATGGGATTTTCCAGGCAAGAGTACTGGAGTGGGGTGCCATTGCCTTCTCTGTAGCTTTTAGTAAGAAAAATCAAAATTGTATGTGCAGATTTCTAATCATTCAATTACCATTACTACTTT
>SJYX01000970.1:273019-323522 GCA_006410675.1 Oreotragus oreotragus
GACAGAGGATGAGATGGCTGGATGGCATCACTGACTCAATGGACCTGAGTCTGAGTGAACTCCGGGAGATGGTGATGGACAGGGAGGCCTGGTGTGCTGCGATTCATGGGGTCGCTAAGAGTTGGACACGACTGAGCGACTGAACTGAACTGAACTTAATCCAGTTGTAGAAAACTTTGAAAATCAGTCTTTAATCAAATGAATGAAAGGTATGACCAGAAGAAAAATAGAGCAAAAAGTAACTGAGTCTAACTATATAACTGAAAAAGGATCTCTTGGAAAGCTTTGCCAAGGAAATAGATTTGAATTAAGCATGAATATTAAGGGAAGGACTTCAACCAAGTAAGAGCATTCCAGGAGCTATATAAAACCTGAGCACAGAATGTAACTGTTTCCTGAACAGTCAGAAGCTCTGAGAGTCTCTGGAATAATCTCAGAAGGCTAAGAGTGTAGATAGGGATGACATATGTTTGTGTGTATCTGTGAGTCATTTACATTTCATTTAAACAGTACTTCTGCATTTAAGGAAATAGAGACAAAAACTAATGTCTCTCCTTGCATAACGCATAGGCCCTCCTCTAAACAAAATGCTAGGTATAGCTTAATGAAACACAATAGTAATAAATAGCATATGAATTATGAATTATTCCACTAAATCCTAGTAAAAGATTCTCTTCCTCTGCCAGGCAGAATGCTGACCTGCTGAGACATTTAACTTCAATACTTAAAGTAATTATATCCTGGAGAAATTTAAACCTGTACAAAATTTCTGGAGAGCAACTTAATATATACCATATATATATATATATATACATACACACATATATGTAAATATATATATCAAAGGTCATAAAGATGCTCTTGATGCTAACTTACTAGTTCTAAATCCTGAAAGTTATCCCAAACAACTAATTAGAAAAATGCACAAATAAGAGTATATTTACAGATCTGTTTATAATAATTAGAAATATTCTGAATATCACGCATTCGGTTACATTTGGTCTCTCAGTTGTGTCCGACTCTTTGTGACCCCATGGACTGCAGCACGCCAGGCCTCCCCGTCCATCACCAACTCCCGGGGCTATTCAAACTCATGTCCAACAAATCAGTGATGCCATCCAACCATCTCATCCTCCGTTGTCCCCTTCTCCTCCTGTCTTTCCCAGCATCATGGTCTTTTCCAGTGAATTGGTTCTTCACATCAGGTGGCTGAAGTATTGGAGTTTCAGCTTCAGCATCAGTCCTTCCAATGAATATTCATGACTGATTTCCTTTAGGATGGACTCTTTGGATCTCCTCGCAGTCCAAGGGATTCTCAAGAGTCTTCTCCAACACCACAGTTCACCACAAGTGAATATCACATATTAGAAAATGATTTAAAAATAACATGATACATCCATATTACTGAGTTACCATACCTCCATTTTTTTTAAAATCACACTTTCAAAGAATACTTACCGATATGGGTTCATAGCATGGATATAATACTGAGTTTAAAGTCCAATTATATATAGAAGGAAAAAGGAAATAAAGCAAAAAGAAGCAAAGACATATGAATAAAGGAATATAATACCAAAAGCTTGGAATACCTCTGAGTTATGTGATTGCATACAGTGCTTAATTTTTGCCTGTGCTGTATGAAGAATCACCTGCTCACATTTCTTTTTACAGGAGATGTGGTTTAAGTTTATCAATAGAAGAGTGTCATAATAATGTTGGATCTTTAGGTTATCAATGGGTTTTCTAGTGAAGAGGAGACCTCAATGTGCATTCTACAGAGGAACTGGGATTCTACTCAGTATAAGTAATAATGAGACTATATAAAGATAGTTGAAAGGCCCAGACATCGTTGTCTTCTCCCTCTCATAATGTATAAAAGAAAACTAGCAAGAACCTACTGGATAGCACAGAGAGGAAAAAAGGAACAGTCTCTTTGTAGGACATATATTAACATTTAAAAATGCATTCCAGTACACAGTAGATGCAGAAACACTCTGAGTTCACTTACATGAGGTACCTATAATAGTCAGTTTCACAGAGTCAGAAAGAACACTGGTAGATGCCATGGGCTAGGGTTGGGGAATGGAGATTTGGTATTAAAAGGAAACAGCTTCAGGTTAGGAAAGTGAAAAATTCAGATGGATGATGGTGAGAGATGCACAACAATGTGAATGTACTTAGTGCCACTGAACTATACAGCTAAATATGTTAAAATGGTGTCTTATTTTCTGTGACTTTTACTATAATTTTTTAAAAAAAAACTTTTTTTTTAAGTTGGATGACTGTTACACAAATATCTTAATTTCAGAGAAAAATAGGTTAACTCTTCTAATCCAGCTGCTTATTCTCTTCCAGACAATCTAATCATGGTGGAAAACTAAAAACTAAATATTGAGCATACATACAAAAAGATAAGAGGGAAAATGCTTTTCTCAAAGAAAATGAAAGCATGAAGATTTTTCTTCTTCACTGGCTTTGTCCAACAGCGAATCAGATAGCCTCAAATAATGAACCTTGCTTCTTTACATAACAAATGCTACTTCACACAAGAACACCAACTTTGACTTTATAAACTCCTGGCAAAATTTGATGACCTATGTGTATCTCAAAGCCTCACAGATTTTTCTCTCTGAAGATTTGCCATCAAATTCTATTAGTGTGGGGTTTGATTTTTTAATCATGTTCACAAGATTTGGAGTAGATTGATTTTGGTGCAATTTACCATATCAGTACTTCTGTTTTTATGTTTGACTGGCTCAAGGCAAGACCTGATACATTTATGGCCAGGATTACAGTTTTGCCTGGGCCTTGCATTCAGGAAAGGGTTTGAATGTAGACTTTTGGTTTTACCCTAAATGACTTTATTCCTATTACTTTAGGACTCTACAGCTATTACAGATTTTGTTCTTATGAAAAAAGGCTTAGCTGTAAATGGAAATATGGTGAGAATATTTTCACACTGCTCATATATCTACTATACTTCGGTAATCCCCTTTTGAATCACGAGTGTACATCCATTTTAGGAAACAACCAGGGTAATCTTGACCTCTCACCTCAGACAGGTGAGCTCACAGCTTATCCATAACAGGGTGTAAACAGTCAGATCTTGACTTTTCCACTTCAAAATAAAAGTTAAAGTTCTGGCAGAGACAGTAAGATGAAACAAGTATCTGCACAAGTAAGACATTTGAGAAGAATAAATGATAACATTAACTGTCAGTTTTGCTACCATAAACTGAAGAATCCACAAGTTGGGGACAGAAAAGGAAGCAGCAGCCAGAGTAAGATCTTGCTTGCCATGTCTCTCTGAAGTCATCTGGCGTATATCACCACCTCCTCCCCCCAGGATTATGCCCAAAGGGAAAGGAGACAGATAATCCAGCATGGTCAGATACATAATATATTGCTTAAAAATTCAGATACTCAGAGAAGAGAACAGTGCCTGGTATCTTTCTAGAAACATGATGCCTTGGAAATTGTTTGATATGACCTAATGGAATAAAAATAATAATGCAGAGGCTGCAGAAAAGGTTGTCAATGGTCACCAAAGGCCCAAAGCAACTCATAATCTTCTATCAGCCTTGAAAAGGAGAGGAGTCACCTGAACCTTCTGTGTGTTTCAACAGAGAGGACAAGGTCAGTGGATTCCAAGACAGACACCCAGGTTCCAACTCAGAGAAGCAGGCTGAGGAAATGAGCATGGATTGCAGTTTGAAGTCCAGGCAAAAATACGTACTTCTCAGCATACGCCAACCTGAAGCAGGCAGACACCGGAGAACACAATGGAAACTGAACATCTCACTTTATGCCAGTTTGGACAGAAGCTGAGACATGGCACAGATGCCTTCCCCCTAAAGACAGGCTTTAGATACCACCATGACACATGAGAAGTGAATACATTTTATCCCTAAAGGTAAAGAAACTTGAAATAGGAATTAAATTGAGATACACAAAAGCTTCTTTATGCATATTTAAGGTCAGATAATAAACTAAGACCATATTTTCTGCCATTATAAAAAAAAATAAGGGCTTGGAGGTTTTGATAACTTCGGGAAAAATATTTTCTACATTCACATTCATAGTTTAACATAAATGTATATATGCTTATTATTTTATGAAATTATCCACAATTTTTATAACCCTGTTTTGATATTGCCGATAGTCTCAAAATGCGAAAGAGGCCCTGATTTCCCACTATATTCTTTCATTGAACATGGGTTTGCTCAGTGGTTAACTGCTAGGATCTCATGGAACCTATTGATACCAGTGCAGAATCACCTCATAACTAGAATGGAATCTAGCAACATATCATTATGTAATATTTTTTAGTACCAGATATGGTAAGCAAAAAATGATAGACTTAATTCAAGAACTGGTATGGCTGGAATGTACTAAATCTATTCTAAACTGGGTAAATATTAAAGTCATATAATAGAAGATCATCATTTTTATAGAATGAATTCTACATAGAAGAAAACATGACCGCTTATGTATTTTGTTTGAGGGGAACTTTAAAAAGCAGAGACATTACTTTGCCAACAAAGGTCCATCTAGTCAAGGCTATGGTTTTTCCAGTAGTCATGTATGGATGTGAGAGTTGGACTGTGAAGAAAGCTGAGCGCCGAAGAATTGATGCTTTTGAACTGTGGTGTTGGAGAAGACTCTTGAGAGTCCCTTGGACTGCAAGGAGATCCAACCAGTCCATCCTAAAGGAGATCAGTCCTGGGTGTTCATTCAAAGGACTGATGCTGAAGCTGAAACTCCAATACTTTGGCCACCTCATGCGAAGAGCTGACTCATTGGAAAAGACCCTGATGCTGGGAAAGCCTGAGGGCAGGAGAAGGAGATGATGGAGGATGAGATGGTTGGATGGCATCACCAACTCAATGGACATGGGTTTGGGTGGACTCTGGGAGTTGGTGATAGACAGGGAAGCCTGGCATGCTGTGGTTCATCGGGTAGCAAAGAATTGGACATGACTGAGTGACTGAACTGAACTAAATATATCATTGAGATGTTTACTGCCACAGTATCTTGAGAGATTAGAATTTTGCACTGCATCTTATAATCAGTTTCAAACAAAAGTTTAGAACCCTGAATCTAGACACAGAGAGTTACTACAAAGTTGCCTCTTAGGAGGCAACTCCTAACTCTTTATCAAATTACTGAAAGTTACACAGCACTAAAACCATTTTTTCACTAGATTTAAAAAAACAGAATCACAGCCTAGTCAGAGCTTCCTATTTGTTCTACCATTAGCTTAAATGTATACATGTGAGGATATTTTAAGTAGATTTTCTGTCTACATATCTTTCCACAAATTCTCTAGGTAAATGACTTTACTTCATGAAACTTTACTAATGTTGGTTTAGGTTCTCCAAGCTTTCCTGCTTGCAGTCTCAAAAATATCAAAATGTAACCATATGAATTAACTGCAAACCTGCTTAATATCATTAATAATACACAGTCCTGACATTTTAAATTTTTCATTATTTGAGCTGAATTTTCTTCATTGTTTGAAAAAGCAGAGCCTCATTCCCTGTTCATTTCCACACTGAATAGTATGTAACCACCCCAATCTTTCATCTTCCATGCTACAACAAGAAGCTGTAGTATCAGCTAGTTTTTCCAGACTCCCCTCCACTCCCTCTTGAAGAATTTTAATATCACTGTTTCCACAGCTGCCTGCTTGATTTCTTCAACCTTGAACACTGCCCATACACATGCTAGATTTTACTGAGCCATTACAGAGGAAATATTATCTGAACCTATTCTTGAAGTATTTTCGCTGATAATACTGTAAGTAAAGATAAAGAATTTATGTCGATGTGAGTCCAAAAATATTTATAGATTGAACAGACAACAGAGATGTTTGATCAAAAAGATACTATTTATGTGCCCACAAATAAACAATGCTTACAGAACACTTTTTTCAAGACTAGTCTCACTATCATCTTGGCCATTTTTAATCAGTTTATTAGCTAATTCCTTACCAAAAAAATACTATAAAATACTACATAATGACTCATTATGTTATCGCTATTAATATTACAATGGAGTGTAGCATTCATTAGACAAAAGGATTATAGTCAAAAATTCATAGGATTTTGTACAACACAAAGAAATGCAATCTCAAGATGACTTCCAGGAGCTTTGTTTCATATGACCTCTACTGTGTTTAAAACAGTTATCTGAATATCCATCTCTCTTAACATTTATCTTTCAGATAACAGTTGATATCCATGTTCGCTGGACAAAATATATAGGCAACTTGTTCATCCATGATGTCACTATCAAATGTCAAGGGAATGAGCAAGCAGAGAAGACGGTCAACACTAGGATTCCTTGAACTAGAGTTGAAGTCAACAAGCCAGCAAGACCTTATTATACCACTTTTACTTTTCACAAGCTAGATTATCTTATTATATCACTTTTTAGTTGAGATTGCCTGGTGCCTCAACCACCTCTTTGAAGATTTTGATAAAGCATGAACAAACGCATGTTTTAACTATTCTTATTTCACTTAAGAGCCTTCACTCATTTTTACCAGGGTACGTTTCTACAATGGAGCTAAGCTAAGATAACTACGAAAAAGTGTTAGTTGCTCAGTCGTGCCCCACTCTTCGCCACTCCACAGATTGTGGCCCACCAGGCTCCTCTGTTCATGAAATTTTCTAGGCAAGATTACTGGAATGGGTTACCATTTCCTTTTCCAGGGGATCTGTCTGACCAAGGGATCGAACTCAGGTCTCTTGCTTTGCAGGCTGATTCTTTATCATCTGGGCCACCATACAGTTTTTTTCAGGGGCCACCCAGTTGGCTCAGTGGTAAAGAACCCGCCTTCCAATGCAGCAGGCACAGTAGACACAGGTTTGATCCTTAGGTCTGGAAGGTCCCCTAAAGAAGCAAGTGGCACTCCAATATTCTCACCTGGAGAATCCCATGGACAGAGGAGCCTGGCAGGCTACAGTCCAAGGGGTTGCAAAAGAGTTTCATGAAACTTAACAACTAAGCATGGTAAAGGGCAAAAGAAAAGTAAGATACAAGATAGCTAAGGCCATTGTAATTTCAATAAAACCTGAGCCAATTAAGATCAAGAAGGTCAGTTGACTCTCATAATAAAACTAAGCTTACTCATTTGAAAAGAAATTTATGAAATGATTTGGAAGAGTAAATCCTAGAAGATCTTTCTAGATTGAAAGGTAAATATTATTTCTAAAAGAAATTATAATGCCACAATGCTATTACAACAGTTGAATTTTCACCAGCTATCTATATACTTTAATGCAATGATAACAGCCTTCACAAGGTTAAAGGGGTTTCTCCAAGTTATCTATGTAGTAGGGTATAATTCTATAAAATGTTTATAAGTATATTGTCATTCCCTCAGTTCAGTTCAGTCGCTCAATTGTATCCAACTCTTTGCAACCCCATGAATCGCAGCACGCCGGGCCTCCCTGTACATCACCAACTCCTGGAGTTCACTCAGACTCACGTCCATTGAGTCAGGGATGCCATCCAGCCATCTCATCCTCTGTCGTCCCCTTCTCCTCCTGCCCCCAATCCCTCCCAGCATCAGAGTCTTTTACAATGAATCAACTCTTCGCATGAGGTGGCCAAAGTACTGGAGTTTCAGCTTTAGCATCATTCCTTCCAAAGAAATCCAGGGCTGATCTCCTTCAGAATGGACTGGTTGGATCTCCTTGCAGTCCAAGGGACTCTCAAGAGTCTTCTCCAACATCACAGTTCAAAAGCATCAATTCTTCAGCGCTCAGCCTTCTTCACAGTCCAAATCTCTCATCCATACGTGACCACAGGAAAAACCATAGCCTTGACTAGATGGACCTTAGTCGGCAAAGTAATGTCTCTGCTTTTGAATGTACTATCTAGGTTGGTCATAACTTTCCTTCCAAGGAGTAAGCTTCTTTTAATTTCATGGCCGCAGTCACCATCTGCAGTGATTTTGGAGCCCCCAAAAATAAAGTCTGACACTGTTTCCACTGTTTCCCCATCTATTTCCCATAAAGTGATCGGACCGGATGCCATGATCTTCATTTTCTGAATGTTGAGCTTTAGGCCAGCTCTTTCACTCTCCTCTTTCACTTTCATCAAGAGGCTCTTTAGCTCCTCTTCACTTTCTGCCATTAGGGTGGTGTCATCTGCATATCTGAGGTTATTGATATTTCTCCCGGCAATCTTGATTCCAGCTTGTGTTTCTTCCAGTCCAGCGTTTCTCATGATGTACTCTGCATATAAGTTAAATAAGCAGGGTGACAATATACAGCCTTGACGTACTCCTTTTCCTATTTGGAACCAGTCTGTTGTTCCATGTCCAGTTCTAACTGTTGCTTCCTGACCTGCATACAGATTTCTCAAGAGGCAGGTCAGGTGATCTGGTATTCCCATCTCTCTCAGAATTTTCCACAGTTTAGTGTGATCCACACAGTCAAAGGCTTCGTCATAGTCAATAAAGCAGAAATAGATGTTTTTCTGGAACTCTCTTGCTTTTTCCATGATCCATTGGATGTTGGCAATTTGATCTCTGGTTCCTCTGCCTTTTCTAAAACCAGCTTGAACATCAGGGAGTTCACAGTTCACGTACTGCTGAAGCCTGGCTTGGATAATTTTGAGCATTACTTTACTAGCATGTGAGATGAGTGCAATTGTGTGGTAGTTTGAGCATTCTTTTTTCATTCCTTATCAAAGTGTTGACATTGCAAATTTATAAAGAATAAAATGACTAAACCATAGAATGTCATGAATAAAAAGCATTTTTTCCTATGAATATGTATGTCATCACACAGTGAACACCTTTGTTAATTAGAAGTGTATATTGCATACAAATGCACTCCCTTCACACTGGCTATAGAAACATCCCTTTACCTTTAGGACATTCTACATCATTATTATTTATTCACTTAAAGTAAAAATTTTTAATATTTTTTTTTAATTTTGGAAATTTTACTCATATGCAATACAAATCTCCTATTACAGAGTAGATTTATTTCCTACTGACAATATTATCATTTGGGAGCGAGATAAAAAGAAGAGAATTACTATATGTCTTTCTTATTCCCCTTTGGGGAATAAATGAAATTGAACATATTTTGATGCATATGAGCAATATTGAAATGTATATTACTTTGAATAGAGTATTTTATTAAAAAGGACTCTGTCATTGTCTCACTCATAAAAACCAAGCATGACATTTCATAATATATTACTCCTTGACATTAAAGGTTTTATGTAAGGCCTTAGCCTTTGAAATGTTTCAGTTATCCTCTTTCAACACATTGCACTGGTTGATATTTAAAGTGGCTACAAGCTCATGTGGCATTTTAGGCCTGACTGTCATTACTCTGCTGCCTGACAACAGATTTTCCTCAGGAATGAAACTCAGTGACCCAACTGACACCACCACGGGGGTATGAACTCATTAAATCCAAGAAGATCTAATTAACCAAATCAGTAATCCCTTAAAGTACTTTGCTTCCCAGAAATCTTTTGTTCCTAATGATTTAGCGTTAATGGGATATCATCCAGAATCACTTATGGAGAGCCCTTCCAAAGAGATCTTTCTAAATTAAAGCTGTCTGAAACAGTCTCTGATCCTTGCCTTCTCAGAAGCGCTTTTTGCAGATATTTAAGTGTCTTTCTTGTGATGAATAAAGAAACATTAGGATGATCTTCTTATCCAGCATCACCTTTCTAAGTTTCCCTTTCTTTATCCTATGTTATTTTTACTTACCCACTTCCATCATTTTCTGAAGTTTTTGTACTTGCTTCGTCCCCCATCTCCATCCCAAATTATCTCAACTGTGTCCCAGTTACTGCATTTAGTTCCGCCTTTTCCTCTTTTCCTCCTCCCCTTTGTACTTTTAAGAAAGTTTTGTATATACCTAAAACGTGTTGTAAAATCTTACTCCCTTTCACATTTTCATATATATTCTTGCTGCAATTATTAGACTGCAATTATTCAGGTATGACCTAAATCAAATCCCTTATCATTATACAGTGGAAGTGAGAAAAAGATTTAAGGGACTAGATCTGATAGACAGAGTGCCTGATGAACTATGGTCAGAGGTTCAAAGGTTCGTGACATTGTACAGGAGACAGGGATCGAGACCATTCCCATGGAAAAAAAATGCAAAAAAGCAAATAGGCTGTATGAGGAGGCCTTACAAATAACTGTGAAAAGAAGAGAAGCTAAAGGCAAAGGAGAAAAGGAAAGATATAGCATCTGAATGCAGAGTTCCAAAAAATAGCAAGGAGAGATAAGAAAGCCTTTCTCAGTGATCAATGCAAAGAAATAGAGGAAAACAACAGTATGCGAAAGACAAGAGATCTCTTCAAGAAAATTAGAGATACCAAGGGAACACTTCATGCAAAGATGGGCTCGATAAAGGACAGAAATGGTATGGACCTAACAGAAGATATTAAGAAGAGGTGGCAAGCAAACACAGAACTGTACAAAAAAGATCTTCAATACCCAGATAACCACGATGGTGTGACCACTCACCTAGAGCCAGACATCCTGGAATGTGAAGTCAAGTGGGCCTTAGGAAGCATCACTACGAACAAAGCTAGTGGAGGTGATGGAATTCCAGTCGAGCTGTTTCAAATCCTGAAAGATGATGCTGTGAAAGTGCTGCACTCAATATGCCAGCAAATTTGGAAAACTCAGCAGTGGCCACAGAACTGGAAAAGGTCCGTTTTCATTCCAACCCCAAAGAAAGGCAATGCCAAAGAATACTCAAACTACCACACAACTGCACTCATCTCACACACTAGTAAAGTAATGCTCAAAATTCTCCAAGCCAGGTTTCAGCAATACATGAACCGTGAAATTCCAGACATTTAAGTTGGTTTTAGAAAAGGCAGAGGAACCAGAGATCAAATTTCCAACATCCACTGGATCATGGAAAAAGCAAGAGAGTTCCAGAAAAACATCTATTTCTGCTTTATTGACTATGCCAAAGCCTTTGACTGTGTGGATCACAATAAACTGGAAAATTCTTCAAGAGATGGGAGTACCAGACCACCTGATCTGCCTCTTGAGAAATCTGTATGCAGATCAGGAAGCAACAGCTAGAATTGGACATGAAACAACAGACTGGTTCCAAATAGGAAAAAGGAGTACATCAAAGCTGTATATTGTCACCC
The DNA here is from genome assembly GCA_006410675.1 of Oreotragus oreotragus. NCBI lineage: Eukaryota > Metazoa > Chordata > Mammalia > Artiodactyla > Bovidae > Oreotragus > Oreotragus oreotragus. Next base: position 284,183 of record SJYX01000970.1, read on the forward strand.
TGCTTATTTAACTTAGATGCAGAGTACATCATAAGAAATACTGGGCTGAATGAAGCACAAGCTGGAATCAAGAATGCCAGGAGAAATATCAATAACCTCAGATATGCAGATGACATCACCCTTATGGCAGAAAGTGAAGAGGAACTAACAAGCCTCTTGATGAAAGTGAAAGAGGAGAGTGAGAAAGTTGGCCTAAAGCTCAACATTCAGAAAATGAAGATCATGGCATCTGATCCCATCACTTCATGGGAAACAGATGGGGAAACAGTGGAAACAGTGTCAGACTTTATTTTGGGGGGCTCCAAAATCACTGCAGATGGTGACTGCAGTCATGAAATTAAAAGATGCTTACTCCTTGGAAGGAAAGTTATGACCAACCTAGATAGTATATTGAAAAGCGGAGAATTTATTTTGCCAACAAAGGTCCGTCTAGTCAAGGCTATGGTTTTTCCAGTGGTCATGTATGGATGTGATAGTAGGACTGTGTAGAAAGCTGACTGCCGAAGAATTGATGTTTTTGATCTGTGGTGTTGGAGAAGACTCTTGAGAGTCCCTTGGACTGCAAGAAGATTCAACCAGTCCATCCTAAAGGAGATCAGTCCTGGGTGTTCATTCAAAGGACTGATGCTGAAGCTGAAACTCCAATACTTTGGCCACCTCATGCGAAGAGCTGACTCATTGGAAAAGACCCTGATGCTGGGAGGGATTGGAGGCAGGAGGAGAAGGGGACGACAGAGGTTGAGATGGCTGGATGGCATCACCTACTTGATGGACATGAGTTTGAGTGAACTCTGCGAGTTGGTGATAGACAGGGAGGCCTGGCATGCTGTGATTCATGGGGTCTCAAAGAGTCAGAAACGACTGAGCGATTGAACTGAACTGAACTGATTCACCTCAGTTTTGCTGACTTATCAATTTAACCATTTCAAAATCCTTATCATAAGTAGTCTGAAGTGATAGCTAATAAAGATAACAGATACATACTATCTTAATCTGTATCAAGCTCTCCTCTAACATAAGATTGACATTTATTTTTTATAATAGATAAATGGCAACATAGATGATTGATTACCTCAGATATGAATGTATAGATACATCTAAAGATGTAAAGACAGATGGAATTTTCTGTATTTTTTATATGTTTCTGCATCAATTATTTCACACCTATGTTTGTTTTACATCATTATTCCATAAAGTTGAGTAAACTTACCTGTCATGTAAATTCCCTTTGTCTCTCAACTCCTACATTATGGTTATAATAAGCTTGCAATTATTTTAAACACAGAGCTGACTGGTGAAGTATCAGTCTTCATTCATTGAAAGGGAGAAAGTAATCCTTTTTACCAAGTACTTTAAAAAGAAAAACGACATCAACCAACCACTTGTGTACACAAACACACTGCCCAAACCTCACATCCAAAGACAAGAAGAAAGACTCTGGGACCATGTGCCTAGATATCCTTCATTTTGTACCCCAGTCACTGTGGTGAAAGATGGGAAAATTGTAACTACAGGAGGTGGGGACACATTTTTTTCTCCTGAAAATGGGAATAGAGTCTCTAAAAAAAAATACTCTGCAATAATCAGACCCTTACTTTCTTAACTCAGCGGCTATATACTACATCAAAGTCTATCATATCACTAATACACTCACCTCATCCAACTGAAATAGTATGAAGTAGCTAGCTGACAGAGTTGCTACTCCCAATGCCTAATTCATTTTGTTGGCCAATTGTCATATACAAGGAAATCGTATCTTCCAAGTGCAAATGTAAAAATGGGGCTGCTAACCTAATAGTTTATAATATATTTGATTATTCTAGTTTCCCCAAATTCTACTATATTTAACAGTGAAAGTTACTTTCTCCATATCTTTCCTTACCACAGTAGTAAAAGATATGAAAATTGCTATTTATAGAACACAGCAAGGGTAAAAGCAGTTGAATGAAAAACTAATCTTTAAAAACCAAGCTTGCAGGCAACAAGTAGCATTCTAACATAATCAAACTCCACAACAGATATACTGCATTTTTCTTGCTTTTAGAGCAGGGATTCTTTTTTTTTTTTTAACTTTATTTTACTTTATAGTACTGTATTGGATTTGGCATACATTGACATGAATCCACCACGGGTGTACATGAACTCCCAAACATGAACCCCCCTCCCACCCCACATCATCCCTCCGGATCATCCCCATGCACCAGCCCCAAGTATCCTGCATCGAACATAGACTGGCGATTCATTTCTTACATGATAGTATACATATTTCAATGCTATTCTCCCAAATCAACCCACCCTCTTCCTCTCCCTCTCCCTCAGAGTCCAAAAGTCCACTCTACACATCTGTGTCTCTTTTGCTGTCTTGCATACAGGGTCCTCATTACCATCTTTCTAAATTCCATATATATGTGTTAGTATACTGTATTGGTGTTTTTCTTTCTGGCTTACTTCAAATCCTGCATCGAACATAGACTGGCGATTCATTTCTTACATGATAGTATACATATTTCAATGCTATTCTCCCAAATCATCCCACCCTCTTCCTCTCCCTCTCCCTCAGAGTCCAAAAGTCCACTCTACACATCTGTGTCTCTTTTGCTGTCTTGCATACAGGGTCCTCATTACCATCTTTCTAAATTCTATATATATGTGTTAGTATACTGTATTGGTGTTTTTCTTTCTGGCTTACTTCACTCTGTATAATCGGTTCCAGTTTCATCCATCTTATCAGAACTGATTCAAATGTATTCTTTTTAATGGCTGAGTAATACTCCATTGTGTATATGTACCACAGCTTTCTTATCCATTCATCTGCTGATGGACATCTAGGTTGTTTCCATGTCCTGCTGCGATGAACACTGGGGTACATGTGTCTCTTTCTATTCTGGTTTCCTCGGTGTGTATGCCCAGCAGTGGGATTGCTGGGTCATAAGGCAGTTCTATTTGAAATTTCTTAAGGAATCTCCACACTGTTCTCCATAGTGGCTGGTTTGCATAGGTACTAGTTTGCACTCCCACGGAGCAGGGATTCTTAATCATGGTTGAATTTGGTCCCCAGGGGCACGTGGAAATATCTAGGGACATTTGGGGTTATCCTAACTGCTCTGGGCCTCTACTGGGTGAAGAATAAGAGGTCAGGGTTGCTGCTCACCATCCCACCATGCACAGCACAGTTTCCCACCACAGAGAATCATCTGGTCCAAAGTTTCAATAGTGCCCAAGCTGAGAAAGCCTGCGTTATGATGAAGTTTGCAGTGCATATTTGATTATATCTTAATATTAGAACACGTGAAGAGCAGTAAATGAATACAGCAAGTAATTCGACAAAAGAAAATGGTAATTTCCCCTTTTGTCTTTAAAAATCCATTTGGAGAAGAGGGGAAAGACATAGAGACAAAGATAAAAAAGACCCTATTTAGCTGTGTTTTCTCCCTCAGTAATTCAGACTTTAAAACTTGATTATTTTGTCTTCAAAACATGTTTGGATGTACTTGAGGATATTTACCAAATAACTCAACATTTTAACAAAGTTTAAATAATAATGCTGATGATTAAAAAAATGTGGGCTATAGTTCACTACAGCCCATGCACAATCCTCCAAGTTGTCTGAAGACGAATATTTTCTCACCTTTTTGCCAACTGCTTCTTCCTCCAGCTCTTCAGGTTCTCCAGACCCTCTCCTCCTCCCAGCTCCCTGCCCCCACCCCCATATCTTACTCTCAATTTCTTCATACATTCAGTAGGAAAAAATAAAAAGCATTAAATCACTGATCTCAAATTACTAGGCATGTATCAGTTCAATGATAAACAGAGCAATTAAGACCACACACATTTACCTAACTTACCTTTATCAATATGTGTATGTTTTTTCTATACTTAGCAGTTTTCTCATCTTCTGCCTTAGAGACAACCATGATATTACAATTTGTTAACAAACACAGCTTTTATGATTCAGAGTCATCACTGACTTCTGCATCCAGATATCCCTGAGTGGTTGCACCCCAAATCCCTCTATTTTGGTTGCTGAATTGAGTTTAACTTTATAATTTTGGTATTTCCTAATAATAACAGTACTGCCACTTCTAACTCTCGTGATCATTGAACAACTGAAAAACAAACTAAGCAAACAAACCACAACAAAGCATAATTTTCAGGACCTCATACAAAACCATGCCATTTTTTTTCCCTGTCCTTTGCCATAATGAAGATAATTTCCTTAGTCTAGATTACTTTGAATTTTCACACTTCTATTACTGTTTGCAATTTTTCCCTTTCTTTGACTCCATTTTTAAAATCACAGGGTAACTCCTTCTTGGCTACTACAAAAAAGTTCTAAATTTTTAAAAATTAAGTCCTTTGCACTAATGTCTAGTCTTTCCCAATTCATTACTTAATAGTGGGCATTCTATTCCACAACTCTCCCGGGTTTATATGAAAAATCAAATTCTTGCTCCACAACTGCTCTAATTCCACCATTATTAGCAGCAAATATGAGAAACAGCAATAAGAACTTTCACATATGTAGGAGTAGAGAAGCAAAACAGAGAAAAGGATCAGAAAGGCACTTCCTCACAAGCCAAAGTATAAGCATTTCAGGCAATATTTTTTTCACATTACATATCATACAAGCACTTGTATTAGCTTCCATTACTGCTGTGACAAACTACTGCAAACTTAATGAGCAAAAACAGCACCAATTTGTTAACTTACAGTTCTGGAGGTCAGAAGTTCAAACGGTCTTGCTGAGCTCAAAGCAGGGTGCTGGGAGGTCAGGGCTCCTCTCTGATGGGTCCAGGGGAGAATCTATTTGCTTGCTTTCTCCAGCTTCTAGAGGCTACCTCTACTCCTTGGTTTGTGGGCCCTTCCGCCATTTGTAAAGCCGGTAACGGCAAGCCAAGTCTTTCTTGCACTTCCTTTCTCTGAAACTCCTCCCTCCCTCACTCAATTAGAAGGACGCTTGTAATTACTTTGGGCGCACCTGGATTATCCAGCACACTCCCAGCGAATCAAGGTCAGCTGGTCAGCAACATTAATTCCATCTGCAACATAAATGCCCCTTTGCCTTGTAACACAATACATTCACAGTTTCTGGGAGTTAGAAGGTGGACATCTTTGGAAAAGGGATTATTTTGCCTCCTATAGTGCTTATTTGTTTTGGAGTGTGGGGTGTTTTTCTTTTCTTTCAACTGTAAATCAGAATAATTTAAAAATTAGACAGTTCTAAAGAATTAATGCTTTTGAACTGTGGTGTTGAAGAAGACTCTTGAGAGTCCCTTGGACTGCAAGGAGATCCAACCAGTCCATTCTGAAGGAGATCAGCCCTGGGATTTCTTTGGAAGGAATGATGCTAAAGCTGAAACTCCAGTACTTTGGCCACCTCATGTGAAGAATTGACTCATTGGAAAAGACTCTGACGCTGGGAGGGATTGGGGGCAGGAGGAGAAGGGGATGACCGAGGATGAGATGGCTGGATGGCATCACTGTCTCGATGGACGTGAGTCTGAGTGAACTCCAGGGGCTGGTGATGGTCAGGGAGGCCTGGCATGGTGTGATTCATGGGGTCGCAAAGAATCGGACACGACTGAGCGACTGAACTGAACTGAACTAAAATGTTAGGTAGTATCTTCTCTCAATTCCTTTTAAAATCCCAGCAAAGTGGCACTCTCTCAGAACAAAAATTACCAAAAAAATTTTACAGAATAATGAATAGGCTTTTCATACATTGGTAAAACAAAAAAGCAAAAATAAAAAAAGAATGTCAAATAAGTGCTGAATGGAATCAAACTAGCTTTACAATTTAGCTGATTTTTGTTGTCATAAGCATTTTTAAATGTTTTAAGATAAGTAATACATAATAGAGTTACAATTACAAATAAAATTAAATTATAAATTTCAAATTGTCATCATAAGCATTTTAAAAAGTTTTAGTCTAAGCAATACATAATAGAGTGACAATTATAAATAAAAGAAAATTATAAAGTTCAAATTATTTCTAAACCCACTACAATGCTAGGCACTTACCTTTTTTATATACACTCATTCATATCATATTATCACAGAAATATTTTTATGTCAGGAATTAAAAGTTTTAAATTAATGACTAAATAATATTTTGTTAAAATTTACAGTGCATATTGTCTGCAATCGGGGCTACTTTCAGAAGTGGTAAATATCTTTTATCACATAAAAGATACTCATGTGAATATCTCTGTGTTCTCTATCCTTAATTACTAGGAGTAAAAGCAAATCAAAGACTATGCTCATTTTTAGTAGTCATTATTTATCCACGCTACATGGTCATTTATAACAGGTGGATTCGTGAACTCCTTAGTATGGAAGTGATGTTTAATTTTTCTCTATAATATAAAGTATTCCAATGCTTCTAATTTTGTGATTTCAAGAAAATCTTTCATGCAAATGGCAGCATTATAAACATAATTATAAGTACTCAGTAAAGAACATAGTGTATAGTGAGTAGTCAGTGAATGGATGAATGACCATTTTTGCTTAGTGCAGGTGGCTCAGTGTTAAAGAATACACCTACCAATGCAAGAGGCACAGGAGATGCAGGTTCGATCTCTGGGTGGGAAAGATCCCCTGGAGGAGGACATAGCAAACCTACTCCAGTCAGTATTCTTGCCTCGAAATCCCATGGACAGAGGAGCCTAGTAGACTGTGGTCCGCGGTGTCACAAAGAGCTGGACTTGACTGAAGCGGCTGAGCACACGTGCGCAGATGGCATTCTTACGGGCACACACTGTGCAGCACCAACATATCCACACATCTCCTTCATATTTTTTGTCAGAAGACAGATTATATCGTTTTGGAACAGTGACTCTCACCACCTTGGCAGCGCATTTGTAGTCACCTGGCAAGTTTTAGGAAATAATGCAACTAGGCACTGATTTTATAAGCTGCCCAGCTGACTCTGCTATGCAGTCAAGGTTTTATATTTTACTACTCAGGCTTTGTACTGGACTAGACCATTAAATCACTCTCCAAGGGTAGGGTGTGGGCAACATCACTTTCTAGAGATCCCCAGGAGAATAACTGGTGCAGACCAAACTGAGAACCACTGAAATGGTCCTCAGGAACAATTAACCAAACTATCTGTTTTACAAGCATAGCTGAGGATAACTGAGACCCTGAGTGCCCAGCAGTCTTCCCCCAAGGTTAAAGACCTAATTCCTATAGATTTTGTATTAGAAGTCAGGCCATATTTAGCATAGAGATTCAAAGCACAGAATAAATCATTAAAAGAAAAAACATTTTTCAAACCACGAAAAATAGATAAAAATATGACATCATTTAGAAACTTCTAGAAGAATTCATCTGTTCTATTTAGGTGCTCAGTCATGTCCAACTCTGCGACCATATGGACTGTAGCCCACCAGGCTTCTCTGTTCATGTGATTCTCCAGGCAAGAATACTAGAGTGGGTTGCCATTTCCTTCTCCAGGGGATCTTCGAGACACAGGGATCAAACCCACATCTCTTGTGTCTCCTGCATTGGCAGGGGGGTTCTTTACCAGTAGCACCACCCGGGAAGCCCAGCTAATTATATGTCTTCTCTATTTATTTGGGCTTCCCCGGTGGCTCAGACCATAAAGAGTCTCCCTGAAAGTTAGGAGACCAGGGTTCAATCCCTGGGTCTCAAAGATCCCCTGGAGAAGGAAATGGCAACCACTCCAGTATTCTTGCCTGGAAAATCCCATGGATCGAGGAGTCCATCAATTTATTGCTGCTAAACTCCTTGGTCAGATTATCTACTGACTCATCAAAGCTCACCTTGCACTTTAAATGATTCTGAAAAGCCTTTGAACTAAACTGGGATAGAATCTTGGGGTTATGAGTGTTATACCCATGTGGGGTCCCATGTCTCAGTGACTGGTCCACTAATGTGTTAATGGCTGGGAGTTGAACAGAATGAAAACAAGAGGAAAAGAGACGATATATAGTTAGAGGACTGATTGTTCCACGCCGTGTTTCCTGTGTGGGAAATCAAACGACTTGCTGCGAATTGTTTGTGTGCAAAAATCTTTGGCAGTGAAGCCAACAAAAGCACTGGATAGTGTGTCGGCTCAAAGCAAAACACATCAAATTATGTATTCAGCAAGTCCTCATAATCAGAACCCTGGTCATGTGATCACTTGCTTTCCACTTAGCCTTTGGGAGGCCCTTCCTGTGAACAGAACGTCTGGCCTATTAAGCACAGAGCTGCCAAGTCAGAGCCACAGGTGGCCTTGACTTGGCAAGTGATAAAGCACCAGCTACGCTGCAGACAATAAAAAATAGACAGGGCTTTTCATCTAGTTTTCAATATATACATACAGAACAAAGTTTCTTGGGGAAAAGTTGAGTTTTATGCTTAGACATAAAGCCCAGTTTATTTCCCTAATATATTACCAAGCTCCTACTTAAGGTTTGGAAAGTTTTTATTGAAAGTCACTGATTTAAAAGTCTATACAAAAGACAGCATTGGAGCTGAATAATAAGTAGCTATGTTCTTTTATTTTTCCCCATTTCTTCTTATGTTTTAAGTATTCATCATTGATATCTACCTTCTCTGCAACCTCACAGAAAAGGCATACAGAATGTATATACTGAGAATTTTATATATCCCCCAAGTTCACCTTCTGTGTCACTCCCAGCCATGAAACACAGCCAAAGGATGCTCACAAGATGCCATTCACCGAACTCTATAGACCTTGTACTCTTTCTCACTTAACAGATATATTCATTGTATTTCTTATCAGTATGATCCTTCTTAAGTTCCTGAAATACCTGTGTTCACCTAAACCTTATTGCACTTACTTAGCTTCACCCTACCTGATATATACAATCCCATCTCAACACCATCTATTTCCTTTAATGTAAGTTCTCCAAATGTATGTATATATAACCCTAGTATCTGCATCTGGTTATCTATTTGCTCCTCCTGTTCCCTGGGGATATAAACTCCAGAAACGAGGTTACTGCAAGACAGGATCTCTGCCAGGGAAACTACAAAATATTCCAGGCTCTGCCACTTTATAGATTTATCAGAATAAAAAATTTCAGGACCTATTTTCTTTACCCGTAAAGTAAAATACAATTTTTACATTTTGTTCAGAGTAGTTGTTAAAGTCTTGTAAGTCAATGAAAAGTGACCATCTTAAAAAGGCATGTGATTGAAAATTTGTATCAGAAAGAATTTCCATATTTCCAATTTTCTTATAGTTTAAAGAAATCTTAAAATGTAACTAATCTAACTTACAGTAAAGTACAAAATTTAATTCTAATTCTCTGATAAAAGGTTACCAGTTTCTGCTTGAATATATTTAGTGATAGGAACTCTTTCTGTCTTAGCCAACTCATTCCAGTCTTAACAATGTGTATTTATCTGTGATAGTTTTCTTTCAAAAAAAACAAAAACAACCATATCTGATATAACTTATAAACTGACCAAAGATTTACCACAGGATATTATGAAAGAAAAACAAAGCAATTTATTTCCTAGTTTCTTTTTGCTTTTCAATACTATTACAAAAAAAAAATTACAATCAGGTTTAAGTAACAGGCAAATTTGGCCTTGGAGTATAGAATTAAACAGGGCAAAGACTAATAGAGTTTTGCCAAGAGAATGCACTGGTCATAGCAAACATCCTCTTCCAACAACACAAGGTGAGGTGAAGTCGCTCAGTCATGTCCAACTCTTTGCGACCCCGTGGACTGTAGCCCAGCAGGCTCCTCCGTCCATGGGATTCTCCAGGCAAGAATACTGGAGTGGGTTGCCATTTCCTTCTCCANAATCTAACTTACAGTAAAGTACAAAATTTAATTCTAATTCTCTGATAAAAGGTTACCAGTTTCTGCTTGAATATATTTAGTGATAGGAACTCTTTCTGTCTTAGCCAACTCATTCCAGTCTTAACAATGTGTATTTATCTGTGATAGTTTTCTTTCAAAAAAAACAAAAACAACCATATCTGATATAACTTATAAACTGACCAAAGATTTACCACAGGATATTATGAAAGAAAAACAAAGCAATTTATTTCCTAGTTTCTTTTTGCTTTTCAATACTATCAAAAAAAAAAAATTACAATCAGGTTTAAGTAACAGGCAAATTTGGCCTTGGAGTATAGAATTAAACAGGGCAAAGACTAATAGAGTTTTGCCAAGAGAATGCACTGGTCATAGCAAACATCCTCTTCCAACAACACAAGGTGAGGTGAAGTCGCTCAGTCATGTCCAACTCTTTGCGACCCCGTGGACTGTAGCCCAGCAGGCTCCTCCGTCCATGGGATTCTCCAGGCAAGAATACTGGAGTGGGTTGCCATTTCCTTCTCCAGGGGATCTTCCCGACTCAGGGATCGAACCCAGGTCTCCCGCACTGGAGGCAGATGCTTCAACCTCTGAGCCACCAACAACACAAGAGAAGACTTTAAACATGGACATCACAAGATGGTCAACACCAAAATCAGACTGATTATATTCTTTGCAGCCAAAGGTGGAGAAGCTCTATACAGTCAGCAAAAACAAGACCGGAAGCTGACTGTGGCTCAGATCATGAACTCCTTATTACCAAATTCAGACTTAAATTGAAGAAAGTAGGGAAAACTGCTAGACCATTCAGGTATGACCTAAATCAAATCCCTTATGATTATACAGTGGAAGTGAGAAATAGATTCAAGGGACTAGATCTGATAGACAGAGTGCCTAATGAACTATGGGTGGAGGTTTATGACAATGTACAAGAGACAGGGATAAAGGCCATACCCAAGGAAAAGAAATGCAAAAAGACAAAATAGTTGTCTGAGGAGGTCTTAAGAGATGTGAAAAGCAAAGGAGAAAAGGAAAGATATAGCCTTTGAATGCAGAGTTCCAAAGAATAGCAAGAAGAGATAAGAAAGCCTTCCTCAGTGACCAGTGCAAAGAAATAGAAGAAAACAATAGAATGGGAAAGGCTAGAGGTCTCTTCAAGAAAATTAGAGATACCAAGAGAATATTTCATGCAAAGATGGGCTCAATAAAGGACAGAAATGGTATGGACCTAACAGAAGCAGAAGACATTAAGAAGAGGTGGCAAGAATACACAGGAGAACTGTACAAAAAAGATCTTCATGACCCAGATAACCACGATGATATGATCACTCAACCAGAGCCAGACATCCTGGAATGCAAAGTCAAGTGGGCCTTAGGAAGCAGCACTATGAACAAAGCTAATGGAGGTGATGAAATTCCAGTTGAGCTATTTCAAATCCTGAAAGATGATGCTGTGAAAGTGCTGCACTCGATATGCCAGCAAATNATAACCACGATGATATGATCACTCAACCAGAGCCAGACATCCTGGAATGCAAAGTCAAGTGGGCCTTAGGAAGCAGCACTATGAACAAAGCTAATGGAGGTGATGAAATTCCAGTTGAGCTATTTCAAATCCTGAAAGATGATGCTGTGAAAGTGCTGCACTCGATATGCCAGCAAATTTGGAAAACTCAGCAGTGGCCGCAGGACTGGAAAAGGTCAGTTTTCATTCCAATCCCAAAGAAAGGCAATGCCAAAGAACGCTCAAACTACCACACAATTGCACTCATCTCACACGCTAGTAAAGTAATGCTCAAAATTCTTCAAGCAGGGCTTCAACAGTACATGAACCGTGAACTCCCTGATGTTCAAGCTGGTTTTAGAAAAGGCAGAGGAACCAGAGATCAAATTGCCAACATCAGCTGGATCATGGAAAAAGGAAGAGAATTCCAGAAAAACATCTACTTCTGCTTTATTGAATATGCCAAAGCCTTTGACTGGGTGGATCAACACGAACTGTGGAAAAGTCTTCAAAAGATGGGAATACCAGACCGCCTGACCAGCCTCTTGAGAAATCTGTTTACAGGTCAGGAGGCAAAAGTTAGAACAAGACATGGAACAATAGACTGGTTCCAAATAGGCAAAGGAGTACGTCAAGGCTGTATATTGTCACCCTGCCTATTTAACATATACACAGAGTACATCATGAGAAACGCTGGGCTGAATGAAGCACAAGCTGGAATCAAGATTACTGGGAGAAATATCAATCACCTCAGATATGCAGATGACACCACCTTTATGGCAGAAAGTGAAGAAGAACTAAAGAGCCTCTTGATGAAAGTGAAAAGAGGAGAGTGAAAAAGTTGGCTTAAAAGAGGACTTATGGACTCTGAGGGAGAAGGAGAGGGAGAGGGAGAGGGAGGGATGATTTGGGAGAATAGCATTGAAATATGTATACTATCATGTAAGAAATGAATTGCCAGTCTATGTTCAATGCAGGATGCAGGATGCTTGGGGCTGGTGTATGGGATTAAAGCTCAACATTCAGAAAACAAAGATTATGGCAACTGGTCCCATCACTACATGGGAAATCGATAAGGAAACAATGGAAACAGTGACAGACTTTATTTTGGGGGGCTCCAAAATCACTGCAGATGATGACTGCAGCCATGAAATTTTAAAAGATGCTTGCTCCTTGGAAGAAAAGCTATGACCAACCTAGACAGCATATTAAAAAGCAGACATTACTTTGCCAACAAAGGTCCGTCTAGTCAAGGCTATGGTTTTTCCAGTAGTCATGTAGGGAAGTGAGAGTGGGACTATAAAGAAAGCTGAGCATTGATGCTTTTGAACTGTGATGTTGGAGAAAACTCTTGAGAGGCTTTTGGACTCAAGGAGCTCCAACCAGTCAATCCTAAAGTCCTGATTATTCACTGGAAGGACTGATGTTGAAGCTGAACTCCAATACTTTGGCCATCTGATGCAGAGAACTGACTCACTTGAAAAGACCCTGATGCTGGAAAAGATTGAAAGAGGGAATGACAGAGGATGAGATGGGTGGATGGCATCACCGACTCAATGGACATGAGTTTGATTAAACTCCTGGTGTTGGTGATGGACAGGGAAGCCTGGCATGCTGCAGTTCATGGGGTCGCAAAGAGTCAGACACGACTGAGTGACTGAACTGAACTGAGGTTTAAACTTTCAATTTAAAACAAAATTAGTAAAACTCAGACCGTTAACATAAAGACAATCATTTTCTGTTCACTAACTTTGACTCTTGAACTTGAGATATTAGCGGGGCCATCCTGCAGTGATTCTTAGGTTTAGCAACTCTAGGTATAGCTTGCAAACAGCTAACAAAAAAAGAAACTATGACAAGGCTATTAAGAGTTAATTAAAGACTAAAGGCCAAAAGGAATTTTTGAGTAATTACAGAAAACAATAAAAAACAGTATTACAGCCAAAAGCATATGGAAACGCGCTCAACACATTATCAGGAAAATGCAAATTAAAACTACAATAACATATCAGTGCATACAGCAGGCAGATTGTTGAAGAAGAAAATAACTGTCAAAACAAAGCAACAGTGAACACATGGAGTGACTAGAATGCTTCTATATTGCTGGTGGGAGTGATAGCACAACCACTTTGAAAATTTATTTGACTATATAGTAATGTTAAAAATACATATGACCTAACAAGTCTAACCTGGGAATGCACTCAATAATGAGTTCTTAGTTTGACATGAACAAAAATGTTAATAGAACCTTTATTCATAATTGTCCAAAACTGAGTTTGATTCAAATGTCCCTCACTAGCTAAAGAAATAAACTGTGCAGGATTCTTGCTCTCAGGTATGAGAAAGAACAAACCATTGCTACAAGCAACAACTTAAATGAATCTCCCAGACATAATATTCATCAAAAGATGACTCAAAAGAGGAAATACTGTACAATTCCACTTACATAAAGTTCAAAAATAGGAAAAATAAACTCATGATGTTAAGTTATACTAATGATTACATTCGTATGTTGACAGGGGGCATGAGGGCACCTCCTGAAATGCTGGAGATACTTTGTATCTAGATCTATAAGGTGGTTACCTAGGCATTTACATTTATAAAACACTTAATCTGTATGTGTAAGAACTGTGCACAGAAAAACTACTATCAGTAGAGACTTGTAGTTTTATTATGCTGCTGCTGCTCAGTTGCTTCAGCGGGTCCAACTCTTTGTGACCCTGTGGATTGTAGCCCACCAGGTTCCTCTGTCCATGGCATTCTCCAGGCTAGGATACTATGGTGGGTTGCCCTCCCCAGGGATCTTTCCAGCCCAGGGATCGAACTCCCATCTTTTATGTCTCCTGCTTTGCAGGCAGATTATTTACCACTGAGCCACCAGGGAAGCCTGTAGTTTCACTATATTATATTCTAAAATATAATTCACCTTCTTTTTCCATCTCAGTCTCTTTAGAATATACCAAAATAATACCATGTGTAATAAAGTCAGCTTGGGAAGAGTTGTCAAGAGCTTAATTTGAATTAATTATTGTGTTTGAGAAGAAAAGCTGCTCCATAATTTTATATCTTGATAGTAAGAAAATATAGTTCAGTTCAGTTCAGTCGCTCAGTCGTGTCCGACTCTTTGCGACCCCATGAATCGCAGCACGCCAGGCCTCCCTGTCCATCACCATCTCCCGGAGTTCACTCAGACTCACGTCCATCGAGTCCATGATGCTATCCAGCCATCTCATCCTCGGTCGTCCCCTTCTCCTCCCGCCCCCAATCCCTCCCAGCATCAGAGTCTTTTCCAATGAGTCAACTCTTCGCATGAGGTGGCCAAAGTACTGGAGTTTCAGCTTTAGCATCATTCCTTCCAAAGAAATCCCAGGGTTGATCTCCTTCAGAATGGACTGGTTGGATCTCCTTGCAGTCCAAGGGACTCTCAAGAGTCTTCTCCAACACCACAGTTCAAAAGCATCGATTCTTCGGCGCTCAGCTTTCTTCACAGTCCAACTTTCACATCCATACATGACCACAGGAAAAACCATAGCCTTGACTAGGCGGACCTTAGTCGGCAAAGTAATGTCTCTGCTTTTGAATATACTATCCAGGTTGGTCATAACTTTTCTTCCAAGGAGTAAGCGTCTTTTAATTTCATGGCTGCAGTCACCATCTGCAGTGATTTTGGAGCCCCAAAAAATAAAGTCTGACACTGTTTCCACTGTTTCCCCATCTATTTCCCATGAAGTGATGGGACCGGATGCCATGATCTTCGTTTTCTGAATGTTGAGCTTTAAGCCAACTTTTTCGCTCTCCTCCTTCACTTTCATCAAGAGGCTTTTTAGCTCCTCCTCACTTTCTGCCATAAGGGTGGTGTCATCAGCATATCTGAGGTTATTGATATTTCTCCCGGCAATCTTGATTCCAGCTTGTGTTTCTTCCAGTCCAGCGTTTCTCATGATGTACTCTGCATATAAGTTAAATAAGCAGGGAGACAATATACAGCCTTGACGTACTCCTTTTCCTATTTGGAACCAGTCTGTTGTTCCATGTCCAGTTCTAACTGTTGCTTCCTGACCTGCATACAGATTTCTCAAGAGGCAGGTTAGGTGGTCTGGTATTCCCATCTCTTTCAGAATTTTCCACAGTTGATTGTGATCCACACAGTCAAAGGCTTTGGCATAGTCAATAAAGCAGAAATAGATGTTTTTCTGGAACTCTCTTGCTTTTTCCATGATCCAGCGGATGTTGGCAATTTGATCTCTGGTTCCTCTGCCTGTTCTAAAACCAGCTTGAACATCAGGGAGTTCACGGTTCACATATTGCTGAAGCCTGGCTTGGAGAATTTTGAGCATTACTTTACTAGCATGTGAGATGAGTGCAATTGTGCGGTAGTTTGAGCATTCTTTGGCATTGCCTTTCTTTGGAATTGGAATGAAAACTGACCTTTTCCAGTCCTGCGGCCACTGCTGAGTTTTCCAAATTTGCTGGCATATTGAGTGCAGCACTTTCACAGCATCATCTTCCAGGATTTGAAACAGCTCAACGGGAATTCCATCACCTCCACTAGCTTTGTTCTTAGTGATGCTTTCTAAGGCCCACTTGACTTCACATTCCAAGATGTCTGGCTCTAGATGAGTGATCACATCCTCATGATTATATGGGTCGTGAAGATCTTTTCTGTACAGTTCTTCTGTGTATTCTTGAAAATATAGTTAGTACTTCTAAAAGTCCTTCTGTTTATTTAATATAGGCATTTATTAAAATGAGTTGCAGAGTTTCTCACTGATGAAAGAATTTGTGAAAAAATAAGTGTATTTTAACTAGCAGTTACTATTCACTATGAAGGTAAATTAGGATGACCTGGGTCAACAAATGGATTTATCTGAGATGGACTTACCTTTTAATTGTGGAATTCTATTAGCCAATTTGAACTAAAATGACTTTTACCACATAACTCTCCTGAAAAAAAGCGGGGGGGGAATTTACTAAAGAAAGCAGTTATTTAGAAAAAAGGCATTCTAATAGTATATACCCAAGTATCATGAACTCCAGGAAATAAAATTTCTAGTCACTAATTCCCCTAGGCAAACATTTTGGGAGAAAAGTAAACGTTCATCCTGCTGTGGATTTCCCTTCTATGGAAACTATACAGCTGCCTACATATCCAAGTGCACTCAGTACTTTCCTTATTCAAAACTATTCATGTGATTTTCATTGGGGAAAGAAAAACGCTATCCTAATCGCCTCTAGCCCCCTTAGAGAGGAGTATGAAAATGAAAGTAACCTTATTCTTTCATTGTTAACAAGATAAAAATTAAAGAAAAATAGAGAAAACCAACTACTTAAAACACACAGTACTTTAAAAATAAACCACAAAAAAAGAGTGTGTGTGTGTGTGTGTGTGTGTGTCCCCGCGGAGTAAAGAGAGACAGAAGAAAGTCTAATCTCTTCCTTGAGAATTGTTTTGAAATGAATGGGAAAGAAATTATTCAGACAGAGGAAGGAGGAGAAAGAGTCCATTACAGAATTGAATGTCAAATGCTTTTATGATATATGACGTTACCTAAGTGGGGCCTATGAGGAAAAAAAAAGGGGGGCGGAATATTTCTAGAAAGGGCACAAAAACCCTGTTTCACGGGGGAGCAGATAACTTAAGTCCTGTCTTTTAGAGAAGTCTGGGCTCCATCAGAGAGCAAGCTTGACGAATCTCCCCCCATAGGAAGGTCTGCTTGCTTTGAGCACCCCCCACTCACCTCTATCATCCTCTTAAACCCCTGCCTTTCACATCCCTACCCTCTGCTTGTGTTGGTTTTGGGTTTTATATTGGAAAAGCAGAAGGTATGCTGTAAGTTGAAAGGAAAATGTTCAACTTTCTGGGCATTAGTCCAACTTGTGGTTTTACTAAATAAACATTCAATATACTTGTACTGTATGCAAGCCACTGTGATAGATCCAGGAGAAAAAAGACAATTAAAGGAAAATAAAACACATTCTATGAAAGGTTGACTTCAGATTGCTTAAAATCCTGTGGAAGGCAAAAGGGTGGTGGGGATATTTAAGACCAACAGAAAAACATGAATACAATTAAGGAAGTAACCGAGGGTAAGGATATCCTAAACACATCATATCTGGAACAATTCAACTTTACTATTCCATGGGAAATAAGAGTGTTTTAAGTCTGTGAAGGTCATTTAAAAATCTGGTCTCAGAGTCATGGTGAAGGTAGAGTCCAAGCTGGTCTCCAAAGATAGGCATGTAGAAGTGTGCTGAACACAAAACGTTGTGTGGAAAAGTAAGTGTAGGGAAAAACAAATAATTTAGTTTGTTTGTTTTTAACGAGGCTAAGTACATTCAACTGTTATGCTGTATTCAGTCATTCAGTCATGTCTGATTCTTTGTGGCCTCATGGACTGTAGTCCACCAAGCTCCTCTGTCCATGGAATTTTCCAGACAAGAGTACTGGAGTGGGTTGCCATTTCCTACTCTAAGGGATCTCCTTACTCAGGGACCAAAGCTGAGTCTTGTGCATCTCTTGCATTGGCAGGCGGATTCTTTACCACTGAACCACCTAAGAAGCCCACATTCAACTGCTGCTGGCACTAATTACTACCTTAGAGGTTCAGAGCTTCCTAGGTAGATGAGTCTAGGGGAGAAATTTGGTTAAAGAAAGGTAAGCCAACTTGTCTTCAAGCTTAATTTTGATAGCAAGCAAATCATTTTGTTTCATTTGTTTATTTAGGATGGCTCAGGAGAGGCTGGTGGACACCAATCTGACCTCCCATCCCTCTTCCCCTTTCCCCTCCCCCCCCCATCATTTTTCCTCACAGCCTCCACTGACTGTGAATAAAAATAATAATACAGAAAATGAAGAAAATCCAAACAGTTATTTCTTTTTTTACTTAATTTTTGTTGGAGTACAGTAGCTTTACAATGTTGGGATAGTTTCTCTCATACAGCAGATTCAACTGTATGTATACCATATTCCCTCTTTTTTAGATTTCCTTCCCACTTAGGTCACCACAGAGCACTGCCAAGCAATTATATCTCAATTAATAATTTTAAAAGCAATAGAATAACTAGATACTGTTTATCATTTCAGAATTGAATGATAATTTGCATAGCAATCTGCAGGTTGGTTGTTTTTCAGCAGCTAAGTTGTGCCTCACTCTTTGCAACCCCATGGACTGCAGCACACCAGGCTTCACTGTCCTTCACTGTCTCCAGAGTTTGCTCAAACTCATGTTCATTGAGTCAGTGATGCCATCCAACCATCTCATCCTCTGTTGCCCCCTTCTTCTCCTGCCCTCAATCTTTCCCAGCATCAGGGTCTTTTCCAGTGAGTCAGCTCTTCACATCAGGTGGCCAAAGTATTGGAGCTTCAGCTTCAGCATCAGTCCTTTCAGTGAATACTCAGCATTGATTTCCTTTAGGATTGACTGGTTTGATATCTTTTCTGTCCAAGGACTCTCAAGAGTCTTCTCCAGCATCACAGTTCAAATCGTCAGTTCTTCAGCGCTCAGCCTTCTTTATGGTCCAACTTTCACACTCATATATGACTACTGGAGAAACCATAGTTTTAACTATATGGACATTTGTTGGCAAAGTTATGTCTCTGCTTTTTTAATATGCTATCTAGGTTTGTCATAGCTTTTCTTCCAAGAAGCATCTTTTTTATTAGTTATAGTGGCTTTTAAGAATTAAAAAAAAAAAAAAAGATTCTCGTCCTTCCAAACTACCTTTATTTGCTTCTGCACACATATTCAAATTATATCAGTTTTATGGAGTTTATGGATCCCTGGGAACTCATATATTGTTTTTATTTTAGCCTTCCCTTCAGCCTCCCATCCCCTACCCCTAATGTTTGGAAGGCATAGATTGTATTTCTGTTTTCTTACTGTGTTCTTTATATTTTTATACAAATATCCTTCACTTTATAAGGAAATACATGAGAGATTTGTAGACACTAATCTTAAATGAAAATTCAGGAATGTCTGTATGATTTATTTGGTGTTCATTATCATCACTTGATCTTTTAATAGCAATAAGGAGACAGAAAAAAAGATTCACAGATTATTTGGGTGAAAATTTTGACTTTGGTGTCTGTAATAGGCTGCTTTTATATACTATGGCTTTTGAGATGTCTAATAATTTAAATAGAACTAGATTATTAAAGTAAAATTTGGTCCCATCACTTCACGGCAAATAGATGGGGAAACAGTGGAAACAGTGACAGACTTTATTTTCCTGGGCTCCAAAATCACTGCAGATGGTGACTGCAGCCATGAAATTTAAGATGTTTGCTCCTTGGAAGAAAAGTTATGACAGCATATTAAAAAGCAAAGACATTACTTTGCTGACAAAGATCCTCCTAATCAAAGCTATGGTTTTTCCAGTAGTTGTATATGGATGTGAGATTTGGACCATAAAGAAAGCTGAGCACTGAAGAACTGATGCTTTTGAACTGTGGTGTTGGAGAAGACTCTTGAGAGCTCCCTGGACTGCAAGGAGATCCAACCAGTCCTTCCTAAAGGAAATCAGTCCTGAATATCCCTTGGAAGGACTGATGTTGAAGTTGAAATCCAATACTTTGGCTACCTGATTCAAAGAACTGACTCATTGGAAAAGAGCCTGATGCTGGGAAAGACTGAAGTCAGGAGGAGAAGGGGACAACAGAGGATGAGATGGTTTAATGGCATTACCAACCCGATGGACATGAGTTTGAGCAAGCTCCAGTTGTTGATGGACAGGAAAGCCTGGTGTGCTGCTCCATAGGGTTGCAAAGGGTCGGACGTGACTGAGCAACTGAACTGAATGGAACTGATTAAAGTAAAATAGGCTCATGCCCCAAATGAAGTTCTCTTAATAAAAAACTGCATGTCTGAAACCATAGTAATAAAATGCTCAACAGTAATAATTTATTTAGATGGACATGAGTTTGAGCAAGCTCCAGTTGTTGATGGACAGGAAAGCCTGGTGTGCTGCTCCATAGGGTTGCAAAGGGTCGGACGTGACTGAGCAACTGAACTGAATGGAACTGATTAAAGTAAAATAGGCTCATGCCCCAAATGAAGTTCTCTTAATAAAAAACTGCATGTCTGAAACCATAGTAATAAAATGCTCAACAGTAATAATTTATTTGACATAACAACTTCTATCAGACTTACAAATGCAAACAAGACAAATAAGAATATGAAAATTAAAATCCTTTCCTTCAAAATATTTTATTTATAACCAAAAGAGTTATACATTTATACCCAAGAAAAATAAAATTAATTTATCTAGATATTAAATTATGTATAGCAATTATTCCAATTCCTTCTAAAAAGTATCTCTTAGACATAATCCCATGGACTAAGTTTTTAAAAGAAATAAACCAATTTACTAGTCAGTGTTTAATAAAATGTTGCTCCATACTTCTTTTGAGATTTTGTAATATACCCAAGAAAAATAAAATTAATTTATCTAGATATTAAATTATGTATAGCAATTATTCCAATTCCTTCTAAAAAGTATCTCTTAGACATAATCCCATGGACTAAGTTTTTAAAAGAAATAAACCAATTTACTAGTCAGTGTTTAATCAAATGTTGCTCCATACTTCTTTTGAGATTTTGTAGCTAAAATTAAAGTAACAGAGAACAGACACTAGAGCATAAATCACTCCTTTATGCTAGTTAAGTAGATGGGTAAATAACACATTACAAAAATGGTCAATTTTGCTATTATAACAAGAGGCAAAACAATAATTAATTATATTTTTTAGTTGAATGGACATTATAATTATTTAATAAAACCTTGTTTTATAAAGAAGGACTAGGACTATGGGGCATAGATTAGAAGTTTGGGATTGACATATACATACTGCTCATTTAAAATAGGTAACCAACAAGGATCTACTGTATAGCACAGGAAACTACTCAACATTCTGTGATGACCTACATAGGAAAAGAACTTGAAAGAGAATAGATAAATGTGTATGCATAACTGAATCACTGCAGCATACTCCTGAAACTAACACAAGATTGTTAATCAACTACACACCAATATGAAATTTAAAAAGTCCTTTTAATGAAGAGAGAGCAGGAGATGTTCACATTAACAATATACTTACAAAACAAATAAACTGTACTTGGAGTCAGATGACTGATTCAAAAGCCAACAGGGAACCCTTTTACACTGTTGGTGGGAATGCAAACTAGTACAGCCACTATGGAGAACAGTGTGGAGATTCCTTAAGAAATTGCAAATAGAACTGCCTTATGACCCAGCAATCCCACTGCTGGGCATACACACTGAGGAAACCAGAATAGAAAGAGACACATGTACCCCAATGTTCATCGCAGCACTGTTTATAATAGCCAGGACATGGAAACAACCTAGATGTCCATCAGCGGATGAATGGATAAGAAAGCTGTGGTACATATACACAATGGAGTATTACTCAGCCATTAAAAAGAATACATTTGAATCAGTTCTAATAAGATGGATGAAACTGGAACCAATTATACAGAGTGAAGTAAGCCAGAAAGAAAAACACCAATACAGTATACTAACACATATATATGGAATTTAGAAAGATGGTAATGAGGACCCTGTATGCAAGACAGCAAAAGAGATACAGATGTGTAGAGCGGACTTATGGACTCTGAGGGAGAAGGAGAGGGAGAGGGAGAGGGAGGGATGATTTGGGAGAATAGCATTGAAATATGTATACTATCATGTAAGAAATGAATTGCCAGTCTATGTTCAATGCAGGATGCAGGATGCTTGGGGCTGGTGTATGGGGATGATCTGGAGGGAAGATGTGGGGTGGGAGGTGGGAGAGGGGTTCATGTTTGGGAGTTCGTGTAAAAAAATAAAAAAATTAAAAAAAAAAAAGCCAACAGAGCATCTAAACAGTTTTTGTTCTTGGACAAGACATTCGACCTGCCTAAAGTGAAGTCACTCAGTTGTGTCCGACTCTTTGTGACCCTATGCACTGTAGCCTGGTAGGCTCCTCAGTCCATGGGATTTTCCAGGCAAGAGATTTAATTTATCAGTCAAAAGAGATTTAACAAATTCACAGGATGGTCAGCCTTACAGAACAGTCAGTTTAAATAAGATGCTCCACACATGCATGATAAGTCACTTCGTGTCCGACTCTTTGGGACTCTATGGATCCCAGCCTGCCAGGCTCCTCTGTCTATGGGATTCTCCAGGTAAGAATACTGGCGTCAGGATGGGTTGGGTTGGGTTGCCAATCCAGGGACTGAACCTAGTTCTCTCATGTCTCCGGCATTGGCTCTCTACTAGCACCACCTGGGAAGATGATTTATGATTTGCATTGTTTTGCTCAAATATCAGTTATAATTTTGAAGCACTGGGTCATGAAGCTATTGAAGAGGCAGAACCAGGATCAAAAATGCTGGTGTCTTCCCTCTCGGTTCCGTAGGTTTGGTTAGAGTACAGTACTGCTTGGAGGCTTTCTAGGTGGTGCCAGTGGTAAAGAACCTGCCAGCCGATGCAGGAGATATAAGAGACGCAGGTTCAATCCTTGGGTCAGGAAGATCTGCTGGAGGAGAGCATGGCAACCCACTCCAGTATTCTTGCCTAGAGAATCCCATAGACAGAGGAGCCTGGCGGGTTACAGTGCATAGGGTCGCAAAGAGTTGAACATGACTAAGCATGCATGCCCAGATCCACTGGGTTTCTTGTGAGGCCAGATAAGCCTAGAGGGCTCACAGCTATGGCCTGGTGGCTCTGGCTGCAGTCTTTGGCCTTTTTCCCCAACAGAAGTACAAATAGAAACTCCTCCTACTTGTGCAGTTCTGGGACAAAGTTAGAGAGCAACACTTCATTCACGTGGATCCCTCCTGTAGCCCCTCTAATGACTTCTCCCGGTTGTCAGGTCCTCATGCTTGCCTGCTAAGTTGCTTCAATCGTGACTTACTTTAGTTACTTAGTTTAGTTGCTTGATACTACATTTGCTATCACTGAAGTTTTATATAGTTATTTTAAGATAGCATTTCCAGAATATAAATGGCTTTAATATAATTCTTAACCATGAAATGTTCCCAGTTCACTAGACCCCCTAAAATTAGATTTCATATGCATTACACTATAACTGGTTCACTATTATTTAAAATACAATTGAAGTCTGGTGTGACCTGGTAGAGACAGTACAGTTCAGTTCAGTTGCTCAGTCGTGTCTGACCTTTGCATTTCCATGGACTGCAGCATGCCAGTTTAAAAGCATCAATTATTTGGCACTCAGCTTTCTTTATGGTCCAGCTCTCACATCCATACATGACTACTGGTAGAGACAAGTGAAACATGAAAAAATATACTGTAAAATGTGATAAGAAATCTCTACAAGTACTCTCACGTTTATTTCAACAAATGTTGGTTATAAAACAAAATAAAAAATCAAATCAACTATCACCCCCTTGTCAATTTATTTATATTTTATTTATTTATTTATTTTTATTTATTTATTCATTTTATTTATTTTATTTTATTAATTTAGCCTTAAATTCACTGATCAGTTTGGGGGAGTTGATGTTTAGTAAGCATCTGTTTGTTTTTTAAAAATCATGTTGTTTCTAATACACATTGTACTTTATAAATTTCTAAGTTATGTACAGTCAAAATACAGTTTCCTTATATGACTTCTAGTTTTACTTTTTTGCTTGGAAACAATCTCCTTCAAGAATCTTTTAAAATTTTCCTCTTTGGTATTTCTATGTGAAATGTGAATTTCAATTCAGCAAACATTTGTCAGACACACTGCCAAAATACTATATACATGTGTGTGTGTATTTCGTTGTTTGGTGACTAAGTTGGGTCTGACTCTTTTGCAATCCCATGGACTGTAGCCCACCAGGATCCGCTGCCTGTGGGACTTCCCAGGCAAGAACACTAAAGTGAGTTGCTATACACACATACACACACACATAAACATGCATGTGTGTGCACACATACACACACATACATATCATATACATACATACATACATATATATATATATATATATGTATGCTGGACTTTCAAAATTAAAACTTTCTTCTCTATGAAAGACATTGTTAAGAAATTGAAAACTGAAGCCATAGGAATTACAGAAAATATTTACAAATCACAAATCTGATAAAGTACTTGCATACAACTAAAGTATAAACAGCTCTTAACACTTACAAGAAAACAAACAACAAAAATAGAATATCATAGAATGATAGAATGAAATAGATTAAATAGAGTGAAAAGGATAAAAACAAATGCTTCACTAAAGAAGGCACAAATGTGTCAGTGAAACATATAAAATTATATTCAACATCATTACTCAGTTGGCAAATTAAACCACATGGATAAATCACTACATATCTATTTTAAATGGTCTTTAAATAAAGTAACAACTCCAAGTACTGGTAAAGAGGCAAAATAACTGGAACTTCCATACACTGATGGTACAATACAAAATGGTACAATACAAAATGGCACAATCTGGCAGTTTCTTATAAGGGAAAAGATTTGCTTACCTTATGATCCAGCAATCCAACTTNAACTCCAAGTACTGGTAAAGAGGCAAAATAACTGGAACTTCCATACACTGATGGTACAATACAAAATGGTACAATACAAAATGGCACAATCTGGCAGTTTCTTATAAGGGAAAAGATTTGCTTACCTTATGATCCAGCAATCCAACTTGGTGTTACTCAAATGAAATGAAAACCTGCATTCACACAAAAATCTGTAGGCATAAGTATATAGTAGCTTTATTTGTAATCACCCTAACCAGTCTATTCTAAAGGAGATCAGTCCTGGGTGTTCTTTGAAAGGAATGATGCTAATGCTGAAACTCCAGTACTTTGGCCACCTCATGCGAAGAGTTGACTCACTGGAAAAGACTCTGATGCTGGGAGGGATTGGGGGCAGGAGGAGAAGGGGATGACAGAGGATGAGATGGCTGGATGGCATCACGGACTCGATAGACGTGAGTTTGAGTGAACTCCGGGAGTTGGTGATGGACAGGGAGGCCTGGAGTGCTGCAGCTCATGGGTTTGCAAAGAGTCAGACACGACTGAGCGACTGGACTGAACTGAACTGAAACTGGAAACAGTGTTTCCCTGGTAGCTCAGCAGTAAAGATTCCTCCTGCCAAAGCAAGAGATGCAGGTTAGACCCCTGGATCAGAAAGATCCCCTACAGAATCCACTGCAGTATTCTTACCTGGGAAATCTCACAGACAGAGGAGCCAGGCTGGCGATAGTCCATGGGGTCACAAAGAGTCAGACATGACTCAGTGATTACACAGCAAACTGGAAACAATCTGCATGTCATTCCACTGGTGAAAAGATAAACTATGGTACACTGCACTCACCAATAAAAAGGATGAAGAACTGATACGTGCAGTAAAATAGATAAATTAAAATGCATTAAACTTATGTGAAAGATCTCAGATTCAAAAGGCTGTAATACTGTTTGATTCTATTAATATGACATTCTTGAAACAGCCATACTATTGGAATAGGGAAGAGAGACGTGGAGTGGGGAAGGATTGCCATCAAAGGGAAAGAGTCTACTTGGGAGGCGGTGATGAAACTGCTCTGTATTTTGATTGTGGTGGTAACTACATTTTATTAACATTCATAGAACGGTATACTTAGAGTAAATTTAACTGTATTTAAATTATATGTTAATGCTTTAAATGAAGAAAAGAAAAAAAGAATAAGATTGGTTTCTCTCATGATTCATATCCATAAAACAAAATATCTGGATAAACTCCAAGGTACTACTATACAGCACAGGGAACTATATTCAACATCCTGTAATAAACTAGAATGGAAAAGAATATGAAAAGATATTGAAAAAGAATATGAAAAAATATAACTGAGTCACTTGCCATATAACAGAAATTAAGACACTGTATATCAACTCTAAGATCATGTATCAGGTCAACTAAGATCATGTGTCTTCAACTAGATCATTTGCATGTTTTTTATAAATTATTTCTTTATCATTAATTTTGTGTGTGTTGACCTAAATGAGCATTATATTTGAACACTTTAGGAAATCTAAGAATTGTAAAGTGATCCATGTTATATAATGTGGAAAGTAAATATTTCTCAGTAATTCTCTTGGGTTCATCTCCCTGCTAATCCAGGTTTTTTAAATTAGCGATAGGAATAATTTAGGATAATCCATTGATTCATAGATTTAAAAACTACTAAGATTAGCTTGTACTGGAAAGGGAACATATTGGGAAAGAATGATTGGTAAAAGCAGGATCAGGACCAGAAAAAAGGCCATAGGATATATACATTCGAGAGGGAGCAAAAAAAGAAGTATTTAGTTGGGACTTCATGCTGGCATCCTGGGCACCTTGCAAGATACCAGGAAGGCTGCTGCTGGATGCCATGCCCACATCAGGGCTGTTTCCTGCCATGGCTGCAGAAGAGCATGTGTTTCCCAGGTCTGCTGCCAGACTGTCTGCTGATTAACACCCTAGTCTAAAGCATGGCATTGGGTGGCATTGTCTCCTCATCAATGCCCTGCAACTGTGGGAACCTGGAGCGAACCATCACTGACTGTGAAAAGACTGACTTTGTGAATTTGGGAGAGAAAATACTGTAAAGAACCATCCTCAGTCTCTAACTTCTTATATATCTCCTAGCAAAAAAGCCAAATGGTGGGAGAGGGAACAAGAAGGAGAGAAGAGGAAAGTGGCATTATGCAATTCAGTTATAAGTCGTATATACAACAAACTTCATCAAGATTTTGATCTTTGCAATGAAAATCATAGTGCGTGTGAAAGTGAAAGTGTTAGTCACTCAGTTATGTCTGACTCTTTGCAACCCCATGAACTGTAGCCCAACAGGCTCCTCTGTCCACGGAATTCTCCAGGCAAGAATACTGGGGTGAGTAGCCACTCCCTTCTCCAGGGGATCTCCCCAACCCAGGGATTGAACCCAGGTCTCCTTCATTGCAGGCAGATTCTTTACCATCTGAGCCACCAAGGAAGCTCATACAAAAATACTGGAGTGGATTGCTATTTCCTACTCCAGGGGATCTTCCTGACCCATGGACTGAACCCACATCTCTTGTGCTTTTTGAGTCATTGCAGGCTGATTCTTTACTATCCCAATTACCAAACTGTAAAAATCAGGCTCTGACATTTTTTCTGCAAAATGTTTGTTAATAGAAACAAAAAATAGAAAAACAAACAATGAATAAATTAATAATAAAACAGACATTTGTCACACACTGGATCAGTGTCAGGTTGGTTACATGAGTGATCTCATTCAAAACTCAAAACAATGCAATGGGATTGGCAATATTAACTACTTGGAGTTTTAAGCTGAAGAAATGAAATCTTGGAGATGTCCAATAACTTGCCCTGAATTGGACCTGGTAACCTTACCCCTTTCCCCCTTTCAAGTTACTGCTGCTCCCAAAATATGAGGAATGAGCCTCCTTTTCCAATAAAAGCAAAGTGCCCTCCAGGGCACTTACCATGATTCACCAACCATGATCTTAGGAGCTGATAGTTCAAGGAAGGAAAATTCTTTTTAATTTTCTTATGCCTCGTGAAGCTTAACATCATCAGAGGAAGTAGAGTCATCTCTTCCTTTTAACATTAATTCATCTGCAATGTGAATATCAGAGAGATGTCTTGTACCACAGTAGCACAGAACATAAGGCAAGAATTAATTTCTAGCCCTAATTTCACTTATCAAAAAAGAAAACCATAATCAGGCCTTTGCAGCATATTCTATAGTATCAAGGATATAGCGAATCTTCATTTAGAAGGCCAGAATAGCTACCAAAATATTTTCAATATCCACCCAAGTATAAATTCAAACTAACTCACATAAGTTTTTAATCTCTAAGTAGAATATAACTTGAGACATTCTTTTTCTATTTACATTTTCTTTGGAGAAAATATAAAGCCAACGCCAATCATACATTAGCCAACATACAAAAATATGACTGAAAAAGTACAAATATTAAAAAAATGAAATTATAAATCAGTTTGTTACATTTACTGAGTTTATTTACATCTTAAATAGATTTGACTTGATGACTACAATTCCCAGTACATATCTTTTCACAAATAAATGCTTAATTGACATGATTTCCACGTTACTAGACTTGGAAATTTTCTCTTGTGCTCTCCTGCCCCTCAGAGCTTATTTATCATTTTGGGTAACTGAGTCTATGGTTCTTTCATTAATGTGTTTTCTTTCCATTTATGTGTAATTGAGAGCATGAGTTAAAAAATTTGTGAAAATGGCAAATTATTCATGATCCTCCTTTTTTGCTTTGGCTCACCTGTCTTCTTTGAGATTTTATTCTCTTTAATAGACCAGCAGGCAGTAATATGTTAGCTCACAGAGGTGATGACTGTGATGTAATATAAGTTTCTGGAGATTTAAAGGACAGATGCTATTGCTAGGAATATCAAACTGTGTGAAGTTTGAGATGAATGGCTCCTTGTAATGCCAACAACTCAAATTGTGTCTGGGTTCTAAAAAAGCAAAAGCAACTTAGAAAAGCAGAATTATTAGAGTAAAAAAAAAAATGTGCTACTTAAAAAAAAATCAACTCTCTACTCATAATCCTACAAATCAATCCAACAATATGAACGAGACACCTGTTAGGAACTTGTCTTTCTACTAGAGATGCAAATAAAAACGTAAATACAGTCTTGCTCTCGGGGCGGTCCTAAAGGAAACTACACAGCAGTCATCACAGCGGCTGTGCTGTGCTGTGCTTAGTGACCTCAGTCCTGTCTGACTCTTTGCAACCCCATGGACTGGAGCCGGCCAGGCTCCTCTATCCATGGGATTCTCTGGGCAAGAATACTGGAGTGCCATGCCCTCCTCCAGGACAGTGGCACTCTGAGTTCCATATTAGGAGTATACGGAACAGTAGAAGCCAAAATCTCCCAAGTGGGGGCAGAATTAGAAACATGATGAAAGTCTTTGGAAAAGGGACACATACAAAAAGGGGGTTTAAAAAAATAAAGAGATATGGCATGGTGACAGGGACTTTAGGTGTCCAGGAAGCATCAAGTGTCATGGCTCAGTGAGGCAATGATGGAACTGTGAGTATTCAGAAGAGCTGGGAATGTAGGTGAAGTTGCAGTAAGAGACCCAATTATGAATGGCCTTAGAATTCATGTTGAGTTTGATATTGTCCTCTGAGTAATGATATGATGGTTAATGTGTCACTGCTTCTCTGGAGAATCCCAACTAATACAGAGAGGAAAGCATAAAAAGCAATAACCAGAGAGTAACATGATCAGTTTTACATTTTGAAGAATAATTCTGGTGATGGTGAGTGGAGTTCTATTTTTTTGTTAATTTTTAAAAGATGTGTGTGTGTGTGTGTGTGTGTGTGTGTGTGCACATTTAGTTATCTACCATGTGTTATGCAACGAGATGGCATTAAAGTTATAAACAAAAAATAAACACAACCCTTGTCCCCATGGAGATAGTCAAAGTAGTTACAACATGTATTTATTAAAAGGAAATCAAATAAGAGATTAGTGGAAAGCCCCATCAAGAAATAATGAGAGAAGGAAATGGCAACCCACTCCAGTATTCTTACCTGGAGAATCCCATGGACAGAGGAGCCTGGCAGGTTACAGTTCATGGGGTTGCAAAGAGTCAGACATGACTGAGTGTTGACCGGTTTCTGTTTCATGATATTTAAAACAGAAATGCTATCACCTGTTTCTGTTAACTAGATAATGTTGTCTTTCTGGACAAATAACTCTGTCTTTAATGGACTATTATAATATTGAGCAGTGATAGCCATACTTAAATGTCTTCCTACATACATGATTAGTATAAGAAATTCCTATCTATATCCTTGCTATATTCCATAAATATTACTAGTGTTTTTTGAATGAGGGTCAACCATGGTCCTTTCATCAGCACCTGTTTTTTGTTTGCTTTGTGAAAAGTACATACACATAAAATCTGTATATGATATATTTACCATATGTATATAAACATTCCCTTATTTCCTGATTCGCTTAGTTGTAACTAGTTTACATGCCAAAGACGTGAGAGAAGGAAAGAGAAGGCCAAACTTACTGAAAGTCAGAGGAGCTTAATATTGAGATAGGAGTTCAGCGAACTCACACTTAACCACAAAATATGGATGATAACATGGAAAGAATTCCTTTAGCAAGAACAAGATTCCTAAATATTGGGAAGGATAGATACCTAGTTTGTCTTAAAATTCTGCTGTCTGGGAAACGTGACTAATTTTACCATATGGTTCATGGACATTAAAAACTAGGGAGATTAGGTGAAAATGTCTTTGATGAAAAGTCAAGAGACTGTCCTGAATGATGTTCTCCATTATAAACCACCTGACTTCATTTTTGCAAGCTTTAGTTATCCCATTTATGATATTGAAATGATAATACTTGCACTGCCTTCCTAAACTGCATTTCGCAAGGTTCAAAGCTGATGATGTTGTGATGGTGTTTTGTAAACTGTACGATCCTGGATAGATATCAGGAATGCCTGATAATGGCAATGGGACATATGTGTTGGTACCTCTGCTCCACTGACCATGGGATGCGGAAGTTCATGAAGATTCCCTCTTCAAAATGTACACTCAACTTGTTTCTAACTTAGACAATATTCTATCATTTATATGGTAATAAGATAGAGAAATAGGCCAAAACTTTATGTTCTTAGAAGTTAATAAAAAATAAAACTCCTACCTGTGTGGGACTGTGCTACACAAATGGAACAGTTGAAGTAAACAGTAAGTAAAAAATAACTGCCAACTTTTCTATGCTTTTGCAACAATTTACTAAGGAGACATAATGGCAAATATGATCTTCTAAGCAAGGTAGAATACCAGAACTTTGAAAAAAGTGGGAAATGCAATGAGTGATAAAACTGGGAAGAGCTACCGTGCCCAGGGAGTCATCTAATGTTTGAGAGATCTTGCCTAATAGATGGGTATGTAAATCTTAGCTAAGGAAAAGCAGTCCATTATGGATGATAATGTCAATAGTAGCTAATGTGCATTGAACATGGTCTCTATTGCTTCTTTACATGTACTGTCCTGTTTATGCTTAACAATGTCGGTATAGAGTACTAGTCGCCCTTTACAAACTAGAATACAAATTTTAAAAGATGACGTAATTTGGCCATACAATGCCACCCAAACTGCTCAGTAGCAGGCTGACTTCAGCTCTAGCAATTACACAAGGGCAAAGGATAGTAAGTAAAGTTTCCTTGGAGCCATCTTATAATTTTTTCACTAGTCCAGTCTGATTTTACATAGAGTTTTATCATATATAGTTCAGTGAGAAGAAAATTATTTCTCCCGCCTAAAGAAGTTAATTGCTTCTGAAAAATACTGAAAGTTTAAAGTGTTGAGAGTTGTTTCATAACCTCATTAACTTTGCCCAGAATTGGTAATAAATTCAAAATGTTACTTGAGTTCTTCTTTAACTCCTTCACTAGGCTCTATAGAGAACAGAAAAAATGAAAAACATAAATTATCATTTCTTGGAGGAATTTTTGGCTTCCTTGTCAGGAAGACACCACAAGTAATATGATTCAAAATTTAAATAATAAGTTTTAAAAATCACAAAATTAAAAGTAATAGGCTTAAAAATAATAAACATAACACAACTTTGTAACTTAGAGAAGTCTGAAAGAGAAAGGACGCTTCCAGTGAGAGGTCAGAGAAAAGAGGCAAGAAGAGAAAGAAGGGCCTCTGAAGGTTTGGATGCTTCCGCAGCATTATAGTTGAGTTCTCACAGATAGAGACAGGGACATCACTTCAGGTAGAAAGATTTTCATGGGACTGGAGAGGCCTTGAATGGTAAAGTAGCCTTACTCCTGGATGTGGAGCAATGGCAAAAAGTAAAGTTGAAAAGATGGCAGGGGTGGTTAAAGGCCTTATAAGAAAATTGTGATTATGTTCATTTATAATGATAGAGTTTGAAAGAAGATCTTTGGATCTTCTTTCAAACTTACACTTTAAAGAGATTCACTTGTTGGTGTACGTGGAAAAAAAAGAGAGAGAGACTGGATATTAGGGGCCTTAGGAGAAAATTGTTTCAAGGGATCAGTCAAGAGGTAATTAAGATCTGTTCCAGAATTATAGGAGGGAAATAGAAAAGGCTGAAGATGTAATATGGAGAATTTGCTGACTGAATAGATGTTGACTTCAAAAAAGAAAAATGGGAAATCTAAGTAAACACGAACTCCTAGTTGTTCAGTCTGAAAAGAAAGTTCTTATTCAGGGGGAATATAATGGCATCGGTTGAATTTGAAATAACGTAGAGGCTTCAAGTGTTTCCCTGATGGCTAAGCAATAAAGAATCCACCTGCAATGCAGGAGACACAGGAGACGAGGGCTTGGTCCCCGAGTCAGGAAGATCCCTTGGAGGAGGAAATGGCAACACACTCCAGTATTCTTGCNGGCATCGGTTGAATTTGAAATAACGTAGAGGCTTCAAGTGTTTCCCTGATGGCTAAGCAATAAAGAATCCGCCTGCAATGCAGGAGACACAGGAGACGAGGGCTCGGTCCCCGAGTCAGGAAGATCCCTTGGAGGAGGAAATGGCAACACACTCCAGTATTCTTGACTGAAAAATCCCATGAACAGAAGAGCCTGGAGGGCTACAGTCCACGGAGCCGCAAATCGTCAGACATGACTGAGCGTCAGCCTGCAGAAGCCTCAAGTGGAGATGTTACGCAGACAGCGAACATTTGAAATTTAGGCGCTCTGCATAGTAATTGGAGCCAATTGTTAGGTAGGTAGAATAGGGAAAAGGAGTCCAAAATGGCGGTGGCTAAAAGACAAGGAAGGGAAAAGCCCATGAAAACAGAACAGAGGAAGGTCCGAGGAAGGTCCGAGGACTGGAGTGAGGACTTCAGGCAGAACAGCACTCCTGACTAAGCCCAGTTTGCATAGGGCAGGCCCAGGGGGAGGACAAAGACAGATAAAAAGAGGAGCCAAAGGCTCTCTCTCCCTCCCGCGCGCTGGGGAGCTCTTCTCTTCGCTTCTTTGGATCTACGTGCCCTCACCCCTCGAAGATGGATTTTCCTGCTATCTTCTAAATAAAATAGAGCTGTAACACTGATTTGTCTAAGAGCGATAGCACAGTCTGTCCAAGACCCGAGAGCTGACACGCTGAGGGGGATTTAATGTCCGTCACTCCAAATCTTTGTTGTGACGAGACAAAGAACCGAGGAGCATACCCTTGTCTGACACAATGAACACAGGTTTTTGAAATTACACACAGAGTTGACTTTTGAGGTCCTGGAAGTGGATGAACAAAAGAAAAGGAAACAGAGAGATAAAGATTAAAGAGGGAACTGTTTGAAATGCCTGCATTTAGGATGTGAGAAGGAAAAGCAAATCCTACTATTCTACAGTCTAGAGGTTAAAGCATAAGAACTTATTGAAAAAGGCAATAGTTATTGTAAAGTGCAATAGAGCTGCCATGAAAAATAAGATTAGAGACTGGATTCCATGTTTAAGATTGGGAACATTTGAGGGAACATCTACAGTGGAGTATCAGAGTCAAATCCATAATTTTAGATACTAATGAGTGAGGAGAGAGAAGAAAAGTGGAACTTGATAAAGAGAGAGCCAATCCAGGTAATTCCATCCATTAATCAGGCACAGTTGGAAGTCTTGAACTTCTCGGCCAGACTTTCACTTTGATAAAATCAAATGAATGATTTCCAAGACTTTTTTTCCTTTAAACTGTCTATGTACGGCCCAAGACTTCGGGTCCAAGATATCAGATTTGAAATGATAAAAATGTTTATTCTTTGAAAAATTGGAGGCAAACTCATGGTCTTTAAAAATAGGAACAACAACAACAAAAAAGTGCTTAGCTGAAAGAGTTTCTAAAATTGAACTTTTTTTTTTTAAACAGTATCTCACAGGGAAGGAACAAAACAAAGAGCCAATTTTCCAAAGTGGAGATAAAGGTGGAACAGAACTTACCTGGTAATTCCTGGTCACGGGAATTCCAACATAGGTAATGGTGGAAATTTATTAGTGAAAAGATAGATTATAACTCAGTGTCTATTATGGAACATACTACTACTACTACTAAGTCACTTCAGTCGTGTCCGACTCTGTGCGACCCCATAGACGGCAGCCCCCCAGGCTCCCCCGTCCCTGGGATTCTCCAGGCAAGAACACTGGAGTGGGTTGCCATTTCCTTCTCCAATGCATGAAACTGAAAAGTGAAAGTGAAGTCGCTTGGTCGTGTCCTACCCTCAGCGACCCCATGGACTGCAGCCTTCCAGGCTCCTCCATCCATGGGATTTTCCAGGCAAGAGTACTGGAGTAGGGTGCCCTGGCCTTCTCCGTTATGGAACATAAGGATAGCATTTATCTTAAAAAAAAAAAAATTAAATTCCTCTCCACTCATTTGAAGTGCAAAGACCAGAGGAAATCACAGTAATTTGAAGAAATTGTATGCAGCTGCCATTGTTGACCCTCTATTCAGGAGGGCCCCAATGTGAACAGAGAGAAGCAGCATGAGGATATTACTTGTCCTTTTAAGGACACTGAGAGAGTTTGTGAGCCCCATAACTTAAGCCTCTAAAATAGACTTGCATAAGATCCAAGAAATTCACAGTGTAAAACACTTAAGCGCAGCATCAAAAAGCACTGGACTCCAAAATGGTATTTTCTCTGTGCTTTGAAGATTGGAACCAAGCAACTGTTTGTTACAAGGGTCACACCCCACCCAAGTGAGACTCTACAACTGTTTGAGCTTCCCAATCACAAGAATCATACCACTGATTGAAATCAAACACCCACACACAACACACACACAACCACATATGTGATGTTTGCCTGATGGTCAAATACATTACATGTTTTAATAAAGAAAAATTTTTATTGATGAAAGAGCTTTCACTTTATCAGTTGAGTAACATTTCTTCAGCTGGATCATCAACAAGTGACAGAGAATCTAAATTAAACTAACTTAAATATGAATGAAATCCATTCATTAATAAAAGTCTAGATATATATCCATATATTTAATTTCAGATGAAATATGATCCAGTGATTCAATGCTATGACCAAAGCCCCTTTCTTCTCCACCTCTGTTCAGCACTCTACAATAACATTACCTCAAGGCTTCAAAATTGGTCCCTTTAGCAGTTTTAGTTTCTCCCATTAGGGTAGGGAGCATGGCTTCAGCAAGACTTGGCTTCAACTCTTCGTACCATGATCTACAAGGGGATGAAAAAGCCATTTTCTTCCTACTGGTCTCAGCAAATGTTTTCTGGATGTCATAAAATGGTTGGATGGATAATAGTCCAATCACTATCAATCACTGTGACTGAAGGTTGAGATAAACCAGTGGCTTAATCAAATTCTTTGTTGTTGCGTTAGTCTCTAAGTCCTTTCTGACTCTTTTGTGACCCCATGGACTGCAGCCCATCAGGCAACTCTATCCATGGATTTCCCAGGCAAGAATACTGATGTGCATTGTCATTTCCATATAAAAAGGAGTGAAGAGTGGAGTCAATCTCACCACCATCACTTATCAAGAGAATTAGAAAAGAATGACTTCCCAGAGGAATATTTTAGTGTTGTTTTACTCATCTCTCCTTCAAATAAAAACAAAAATAAAAGAAAGAGCATGAAATAATGCTGTGACAAAAACACCAGGTATTCACTACAGTCTCTCCTGGACTCACTAGTTGAGGGAAAGTCTAAATAAAACATTATCCTTGACCAGAGACTATTAATAGATCCATCATATTAATACAAAGTAAAGATTAGAGCAAATTGCAAGCTAATTTAATATACCAACCTAATACAAATATTGGATCAGATGAAAAGGAGATAATTTGGAAAACAGAGTACTATTTTTTTGGTACTTACCTAAGGGGAACCTTATTCATTGGAAGGTCTGATGTTGAAGCTGAAACTTCAATACTTTGGTCACCTGATGTGAAGAACTGACTCATTTGAAAAGACCGTGATGCTGGGAAAAATTGAAGGTGAGAGGAAAAGGGGTTGACAGAGGATGAGATGGTGGCATGGCATCACTGACTCAATGGACATGAGTTGGAGTAAACTCTGGGAGCTGGTGATGGACAAGGAGGACTGGCGTGCTGCAGTCTGTGTGGTCGCAAAGTCTGACACGAATGAGCTATTGAAATAACTAACTAAGGAGAAAGTTCCTACCGACCAAGATAAGGCTCTAGTAGATTTATTTCTCTAAGGAGGTGTGTCTTTTCTGATTCTATATACTTCTCAGCACAGCCCATTAGTATATTTAATACATCAGTGTAGTTAAATTTTAGGTTGAATTAAATATCCATTTCTTTATTTTATTTTATTTTTTTTAAATTTTGGCCACATCACACAGCATGTAGGATCTTAGTTCCCAACTTGGGGAGAGTCTCAACCACTGGACCCCAAGAAAGTCCCTAAATCTCCATTTCTGAGGTAAATATCCCTAATAGAAGAAAATTTGCTTTTCAGTGTTCAGTTCAGTTCAGCTGCTCATGTCCAACTCTACGACCCCATGGACTGCAGCACCATTTTTCAGTGTAGGTTATTAAATTATTTCCCCTGAATAAGTCTGGAAAGGCTGACTGACATAGGTGTTCACAGGATATTATCAACCCTTGATAATCAATGAAAAAAAATAAAAAGAAAAAGAAAAAGGTATCGTTGAATGCCTGCTATGGCAAGAAGTTGTCTATCAGATTTTCAGTTCAGTTCAGTTCAGTTCAGTCGTTCAGTCGTGTCCGACTCTTTGCGACCCCATGAATCGCAGCACGCCAGGCCTCCCTGTCCATCACCAACTCCTGGAGTCCACTCAGACTCGCGNCTGAGCACACACATACAAGGAGAAGTAAAGGATATTAGATAAGTGATGGAACACCATTCTGAAGTAAAAATGAATCTTTAAATATTGATTTTTAATTTGAAATATTGCTGGATGAGGATCAGGGAGGAGGAAAAAAGTTCTATTTGAAGTTCTTAGATGTGTAGACTAATGTTTTCCATCAAATTAGAGAATTTCTCAGCCATTATTTCTTTATCTCATCATTTCACCTATTATTTCTGTCCTTTTTTCCTCCTTTTGATACTCCCATTATGTGTATGCTGGTACACTTAATTGCAGTTAACATTTTTCTAAGGGTGTGTTCATTTTCCTTTATTATTTTTTCTCTTTGCATTCATATTCCATAATCTCTACTGACTTATTTTCAAATGTGCCAGTTCTTTATTATGTCAGTTCAAATCTATTGTTGAGCTCCTCCAGTGAATTTTTATTTTTGTCACTTGATCTTTTAATTACAGAATTTCCATTTGGTCTTTTAAAAATACTTTATATCTCTTTATTCATATTTTCTATTTGATGAAGCAAGGTCCTCACACCTTCCTTTAATTTCTAATACATAGTGTCCTTCTGTTCTTTGCATGCACTTACAATGGCTGCTTTGAAATCTTTGCCTGCTAAATTTCACATCTGAATCCCTTCAAAACCACTTAGAATTGCATGAAAGTGCAGTGAAAGTGTTAGTCACTCAATCGTGTCTGACTCTTTGTGATCCTGTGAACTGTAGCCCACCAGGCTCCTCTGTCCGTGGAATTCTCCAGGCAAGATAACAGGAGTGGGTTGCCATTTCCTTCTCTAGGGGATTTTCCCTACCCAGGGATCGAACCTGGGTCTCCCTCATTGCAGACAGACTCCTCATCAACTGAGCCACCAGGAAAACCAAAGACTATGGGTCACCTTTTCCTATTTCTTCACTTGTCTCATAAATTTTGGCTGAAAATTAACAACTTTAAAAGTTTTGTAGAGGGTTCTGGGGGTTTCCCTGGTAGCACATCTGGTAAAGAATCTGCCTACAAAATTCAGGAGATCCTGGTTCAATTCCTGGGTCAGGAAGATCTCCTGGAAAAGGGTTAGGCTACCCACTCCAGTATTCTTGGGCTTACCTGGTGGCTTAGATAGAAAAGAATCTGCCTGCAGTGTGGGAAACCTGGGATTGATCCCTGGGTTGGGAAGATGCCCTGGAGGAGGGCATGGTAACCTGCTCCAGCGTTCCTGCTTGGGGAATCCCCATGGACAGAGGCGCCTGGGTGCTACATGTTCATGGGGTCACTGAGAGTCAGACACGACCGAATGACTAAGTACAGCACAGAGTTCTGGAAGCTAATGCCCTCCCCCATGGGTTCATGTTGCCACTTGTTTGTTTAGCCATTTATTTGTTTAGTGAACTGACTGATTTGACTCTCAGATGTCTACTTCCCCTCAATGCACAGCCTCTGATGTCCCTATAAGATTCTCTTTCGTACTTCTGTCTTGTAGCCAATTCACATCTACTTCTGCTTTATTGACTATGCCAAAGCCTTTGACTGTGTGGATCACAATAAACTATGGAAAATTCTTAAAGAGATGCGAATACCAGACCACCTGACCTGCCCCTGAAATCTGTATACAGGTCAAGAAGCAACAGTTAGAACTGTACATGGAACAAGAGACTTATTCACATCTACTTCTGCTTTATTGACTATGCCAAAGCCTTTGACTGTGTGGATCACAATAAACTATGGAAAATTCTTAAAGAGATGCGAATACCAGACCACCTGACCTGCCCCTGAAATCTGTATACAGGTCAAGAAGCAACAGTTAGAACTGTACATGGAACAAGAGACTGGTTCCAAATCCGAAAAGGAGTACATCAAGGCTGTATATTGTCACCCTGTTTATTTAATTTATATGCAGAGTACATCATGTAAAATGCCAGGCTGGATGAAGCACAAGCTGAAATCAAGATTGCTGGTATAAATATCAATAACCTCAGTTATGCAGATGACACCACCCTTATGGCAGAAATCAAAGAAGTACTAAAGAGTCTCTTGATGAAAGTGAAACAGGAGAGTGAAAATTTTGGCTTAAAACTCAACATTCAGAAAACTAAGATCATGGCATCCGGTCCCATCAGTTCAGTTCAGTTGTTCAGTCGTGTCCGACTCTTTGTGACCCCATGAATCACAGCACGCCAGGCCTCCCTGTCCA
>SJYX01000970.1:327682-352305 GCA_006410675.1 Oreotragus oreotragus
GAGGGCTCCAAAATCACTGCAGATGGTGACTGCAGCCATGAAATTAAAAGACTCTTGCTCCTTGGAAGAAAAGCTATGGCCAACCTAGACGGCATATTAAAAACCAGAGACATTACTTTGCCAACAAAGGTCTGTTTAGTCAAAGCAATGGGTTTTCCAGTAGTCATGTATGGATGTGAGAGTTGGATTATAAAGAAAGCTGAGTGCCAAAGAATTGATGCTTTTGAACTGTGGTGTTGGAGAAGACTCGTGAGAGTCTCTTGGACTCAAGGAGATCCAACCAGTCAATTCTAAAGGAAATCAGTCCTGAATATTCATTGGAAGGACTGATTTTGAAGCTGAAACTCCATATTTTGGCCACCTGATGCAAAGAGCTGATTCATTTGAAAAGACCCTGATGCTGGAACGATTGAAGGCTGGAGGAGAAGGGGTTGACAGAGGATGAGATGGTTGGATAACATCACTGACTCGATGGACATGAGTTTGAGTAAACCCCAGGAGTTGGTGATGGACAGGAAGGCCTGGCGTGCTGCAGTCCATGAGGTCACAAAGAGTCAGACCCAACTGAGCAACTGAACTGAACTGAGCCAGTCCACCTCGGGATTGCCTCAGGGATAACATAGCCTCTCTTTGTTCAAAGGTTGTACTTAAGCTGTCTTTGGCCAGTTAGATTACTGCACTTCACTCCTGCATGTACATGTGGCTTGGAGGCTGTTATAACAATTCAAGGAATTTATGTTTTTTGTCCCATGCTCAACTGGAATTTAGTAACTTCTATTTTGCCTCTCGGATAACTTGTGAAGAGACACAGTCTCAATAATGCACAGTCTTCCACATTACTAAGGGTGCATGTGATTTTATTTTTAATACTGGCATCCTAGGATGTTGCCTTAGTGAAAGTGAAAGTTGCTCAGTTGTGTCCGACTCTTTGCAACCACATGGACTATACAGTCCATGAAATTCTCTAGGCCAGAATACTAGAGCAGGTAGCCTATACCTTCTCCAGTGGATCTTCCCAAACCAGAGATCGAACCCAAGTCTCTCACATTGCAGGCAAATTCTTTACCAGCTGAGCCACAAGGAAGCCCAAGAATACTGGAATGGGTAGCCTATTCCTTCTCCAGTGGATCTTCCTAACCTAGGAATCAAATGGGGGTCTCCTGCATTGCAAGCAGATTTTTTTACCACCCAGTCTATCAGGAAAGCTTTCCTTAGTCAGTCAGTGAGAGTAGCTTAATATACAATTAGTGGTTGATCAGACGTTGTGTGAAAGGTCCAAGGACCAATGAGACTTCCATCCTTTGTTGATATGTATGCTGCTTGGGGAACACTTTCAAATTTGCCCCACTGCGTGCTCCTGCATGAGTGATGCACAGAGCTAGCATATAGCACTTGTTACCATCAGGGTTGACTGTGATCTCGGGTGTCTCTGTTCTTGGCTCTATTAAACTTCTGATCACTTATTTCTACTTGTATCAAGGGCTTCCCAGGTGGCTCAGTGGTAAAGAATCTGCCTGCCAATGCAAGAGATGCAGGACATGCATGTTCAATCCCTGGACTAGGAAATAACAACCCAATGTAATATTCTTCCCTGGAAAATCCTATGGACAGAGAAGTTGGAGGGCTACAGTCCATGGAGTTTGAAGAGCTGGACATGATTTAGCCACTGAGCATGCATACATGCACTCCTATCAGGGACTTTTGAGAGTCTTTTCAATTACTTTCACCAAAATCTCTGTTCTTTTCAACAATGACCTTAGGCATAGAATTCTTCACAATCTGCTGCACCCAAAGTCATTTTGCCCAAGGAGAACTATAAAGCTCTTTGTCTTTAAGGCCTGCCTCTCCCTAGGACAGAACCTCTGGACACTGCACAGCAGCTGGAGGCAGAGACAGTGTCCTGTTTCTCACAGAGTGACAGCTCTGCTTGTCGAGTAAGTCCCGGGTGACGCCTGGGACCACGGAACAGTGGTGGTTAGTCTCCTGGGTTTGCCTTTCCCAGGGTGAAATCTCTGCTCTATAAATAAGCTGGGCAGAAACGATTGGGTCACTGCCTTTAGATCAGTCTGCCCTACCTGGTAGTTTCTATTTTATAAATAGGGCTTGTGAAGCAGGAGAGTCTTGATCCTTTCAGCTATTCTTTCTTGTCTGGAATAAAGCTTCTACAACACGAGCACAGGGAGGTGAGAAAACCTGGCAACCTGCTCCTCACAAGTTGAAAATGTAGCCCTAGTCTAGATCATGGGGAAGAGAGAACCCCTTCTTCTTTAAGGCATTCACCGGAGTCAAAGCTCCTGGAATAGTTTTCATGAGAAGGAGACTGTGGGGAGAGGGAGAGGAAGGAAGTGGGCTGTGGCTCAAATGCCACAGACTCTCACTGTTCTTACCAAGATTTAGTAGATTTCTTGAATGAATGTTTCTCCATTTTCTGTATGCCCTTAGGACAATTTCCAGATTCTTTAAATGATTGTTTCAATAATTGTTTCCATTTAAATGGCTGCTTGTTGGAAAGAGAGTCTGCCTTGCTACTCACTCCTATTCTTAACAGGGCTCACAAAACACTTTGAACTCTGAAAGTGAAGATCATAAATACTCTGTAAGAATGTTTAAAAAGAACACATTGATGAGCTTGTTTGGAATAATGATTTATCATAGGTTGTAAACCAGGGTTTTCTCTAGCTGTTTAGGCGGAGTGGTGCCCTATTTTGAGCAGCATATGGAATGTTCTAAAGTGTGCTTTTGGTCACTGAGAGTCAGAGGGAAGGGGAGTTGGGTATACTTTATCTTCCCCAACATTACTGCTCTGTTTTGCACAGTGATGCTAGAGGCAAGGGAGCAATCATAGATTCCATTTCACCCTTCAGGAAGGGTGTCAGCTAGGCTTGGTAAGGCTAAACATAGACAGTCGCATAACAGGGGTTACTCTATGGGAAACCACGCAAACAGGCGCTCCTGAGGCAGCTCTGCCCAGATCCTGTGCACTTTCATTACCAAAACATACCCAAATGGCATACAATCATCTAGAAAATTGACTGCTCTTTCTTTTTATCATTATTATATTTTTAATTGGAGGAGAATTGCTTTACAATGTTGTGGTGGTCTCTGCCATACAGCAACGCGGCTCAGTCATAATTATATATATACACTCTCCCTCTAGAGCTACCTCCCCACATTTCACCCCGCAAGGTTGCCAACAGAGCACCAGGCTGGGCTCCCTGTTATACAGCAGCTTCCTGCTAGGTAACTGTTTTACACATGATAGAGTATATATGTCAATGCTACTTTCTCAATCTGTCCTACCCTCTCTGGTTGTTCTTTCAATGGTGCACGTGTGTGTGCTCAGGCACTCAGTCATGTCCGACTATTTGTGACCCCCTGGACTGTAGCCTGGCCTCCAGGCTTCTCTGTCCATGGGATTTTCCAGGCAAGAATACTGGAGTGGGTTACAATTCCCTTCTCCAGGAGATCTTCTTGACTCAGGGATCAAACCCATGTCTCTTGCATCTCCTACATTGGCAGGCAGATTCTTTACCACTGCACCACTTGTAAATCAAACTATTCAGGTGATACTCTTTGGCTGAGGACTGGTTGGAAAGAACAATGGTTATCATGTACATTTAGTGGTTCAAAGAAAGGTAGAATTTCTGCAGGACACTAAGAGAATGCCATCAGTACTGACAAGCTTCAGGCTCACTTATATCCCTGGGAATTGCCTCAATTTGTTTGTAACAAGTCAGGCTTAAGATGACATTATCTCCTCAATTTGCAGGATAGTAAAACTGAAAATGACTTTAAAGGATGTGGTAGACAGAATAATGAACCCCCAAAAGATATCCATGTCCTAATCCTCAGAATTTATAAATAGATTATCATACTGACAAAGAGGAATGAAGATTGCAAGTGGAATAAACGTGATAATCACTTGACCTTAAAATAATAAAATTATATATAAAGATTACCTAGGTATTTCCAATGTAATCATAATAGTCCTTAAATGGGGAAAAAGAAGCAGAAGAGTGAGTGTCAGAGTGATGCAACATGAAAAAGATTTGACTCAACATTACTGGCCTTGAAGATGGCAAGGAGTTGGGAGTCAAGGAATGTGGGTAGCTCTAAAAGCTGGAAAAGGCTAAAAGTGATTCTTCCCTGAGCCTCCAGAAGAAATCCAGCCCTGCTGACACCTTGATTTTAGTCCACTGAGGCTCATTTCAGACTTCTGTAAGATAAGAAATTTATGTTATATTAAGCCACTAAGCTCATGATAATGTATTATAGCAGCAATAGAAAATAAAAGCAAGGTGGCTGAGCTCTACAGTCTCATTTTACAGATGAGATGCTGAGGCTCCCAGATGTGAGGTGACTAGCTACACATCCCACAGGCAGCAGTGGTGAAGTTAACTAACTGCACTCCCCCACATGACTCAGACAGCAGCCCACATGTTTGTCTGCAGCACAGATAAAATAAGTGGGCATGTTAACACATGGCTTCCCGGGGTAAACTGTGGGTTAAATTATCTAGTTCCATGACTGGCAAAACCTCATTATTGTCCAGTGTTGGTGGGGGTGTCCACAGCCAAAGCTGTCCTTTTATACCACTTCTTTTCTAGCAAAACACTTCCTTACACCAAACCAGAGTTTGTCTCCCATAGCCTATGCCCATTGTTCGTAATTCTACTCTTCTTGTCATGAACAATATCTATATGCCTGCAAGAGTTGATGTTAATAATAATCCTCCTTGACCTATTTCTTCAAGCCAAAAATCCTAAATTTTACTCTTCACCTGGTATGGATTAGATTCTTTGCTTCCTTCAGTTTCACAGAATGAGCATTACTTTGCTCAAAGCACCCTTCCTGAAAGTGACATCTAGACTCATATGCAATATCCAGGTATCTTCTGGCAAAGGTAGAGCTGAACAGGACAATTTTTGAATTGTCATATTAATGTTTCCTAGGTCTAATGCTGGGCTGGCTCTGCTCCCATTGCATAACCATGTAG
Organism: Oreotragus oreotragus; assembly: GCA_006410675.1. Classification (NCBI taxonomy): domain Eukaryota; kingdom Metazoa; phylum Chordata; class Mammalia; order Artiodactyla; family Bovidae; genus Oreotragus; species Oreotragus oreotragus. The sequence goes on from SJYX01000970.1 coordinate 332,679, forward strand.
TCGGCTTGGGGTCCTCAGTTCTTCAAAGCATCATGCAGCATTTGTTCATGTTAAAAATTCATCCTATAAAGTGTGGTCCACTTTCCAAACTACCAAAGCTTTTATAGATTCTCATTCTGTCATTCCATATAATTTGAACCTTTATCCACTTACCAGCCTGGCATCATATTAACTGTAACACAATCACAGATAAACATGTGGAATGAGAAGGAGATGAGCACTGGAGTCTCTAGAGAGCTCCTAATACACTGGTTACAGTGGTTCCCATAGTTTCGGATTTTTAAAAATCTTTTGCCTGTGCATCATGTGGGATCTTAGTTCCCCTACCAGGGATAGAACCCGCACCCTCTGCACTGGAAGTATAGTCTTAATCACTGGACTACCAGGGAAAGCCCTGGGTTTCTTGAATCAAGAAAAATTTTAAGTAAAATTTTTGGGAATGACCAGAGTTAATGGTCTTTTATTTTGACAAAAGAGATAGTCAATAAAACAGACAAACATTAACATATACTATTACCATAATATGTTAATTTTATTATTCAAAAAGTAGAAAAAACAAATATCTCAAAAAATTAGTCCCTTAAAAAACAAGTGAAATTTGTGCATGTATATACACTCAGACACAAATAAATAAATGCATTCCATGTACTATAATTGTCTATATTTTTTCATTTATCCACAGGTCAGTAAAAATATCTACAAGCTGGCAATTAACATATACTATTACCATAATATGTTAATTTTATTATTCAAAAAGTAGAAAAAACAAATATCTCAAAAAATTAGTCCCTTAAAAAACAAGTGAAATTTGTGCATGTATATACACTCAGACACAAATAAATAAATGCATTCCATGTACTATAATTGTCTATATTTTTTCATTTATCCACAGGTCAGTAAAAATATCTACAAGCTGGCACATGTCCTTGGAATCCTTTTGTAACCACTTTTGTAATGTGTCTAAATATATTCAGCAGCCTAGATATATTTATTTCATTCATTCCTTAAAAATATTCGTTAAGTAGTTTAGCGATTTTTTAAAAATGTTTTCTTCATACTCTGAGATGTGATGAATCCAGGTAGAAAAGCTTAAAACTGTAGGATCAAATGTTTCCATAAATTTCTCATCAGTTTTCTCTTTGGAATACCTATTTTATCCTATTTAACACAAAGGTCTTTTTCATTCATATAGAACATATAAGCAAAGTACTACCATGTGGCCACCTCATATATATATATATATATATATCACATGCATGTCTATAAAACACACAAGCCCTGCTGCTGCTGCTGCTGCTAAGTCACTTCAGTCGTGTCCGACTCTGTGTGACCCCATAGACNGTACAGGGTAGTGGAAAAAAATGGGCTTTCCGGTGAAGCGGCCTTTTTCCAGTTTTATTCATATTTCCCTGGAGGCTCAAACAGCAAAGTGCCTGCCTGCAATGTGGGAAACCTGGGTTCAATCCCTGGGTTGGGAAGATCCCCTGGAGGAGGAAATGGCAACCTACTCTAGTACTCTTGTCTGGAAAATTCCATGGACTGTAGCCTACCATGGGGTCACAAAGAGTCAGACATGACTGAGCGACTTCACTCACTCATTCATATTTCTGAATGCAAATCCTTTCTTTATAAAAGATGTTAACAATACCCACTCCACAGGGTATTAAACAAGATCACATAAGTAAACTACCTATCACAAAGTCTGTGATCAGTTGCTTCGCTGCCCTTGTTGGTCGCTTTCTCAGCACTGTTCTGAGATACAGCAAAGAGAACAGACAGGCTACAGACTGCAATTGCTGAATGTTAGTTGGCATGCACCTTTTTGATAGTATACCCCTCCATACTTCCTGTTTGTTTTTCTTCATTCATTCATTTATCTATCATGTATACTAAGCACTCATGATGTGCTGGCACTGTGTGATGAATGGAGGCAGTAAGGAAAACATGCTTGAATTACTGGCTGAGTTCATCAAGTTAGTTTTTCTGACTCCAGTCCAGGCCTTTTTTCACTAGATGTGTATAAGAGACAGCCCTTGGAGAGTCTGCATCTCCAGAGCCTTGGTTAAAAGGAGGAGGGTCAAGAATTCTCATTTCCCAGTAAGAATTTAAGCTCTGCTGCTGCTGCTAAGTCACTTCAGTCGTGTCTGACTCCGTGTGACCCCATAGACAGCAGCCCACCAGGCTCCACCGTCCCTGGGATTCTCCAGGCAAGAATACTGGAGTGGGTTGCCATTTCCTTCTCCAATGCATGAAAGAGAAAAGTGAAAGTGAAGTCACTCAGTCTGTCCGACTGTTAGCGACCCCATGGACTGTAGCCCACCAGGCTCCTCCGTCCATGGGATTTTCCAGGCAAGAGTACTGGGGTGGGGTGCCATTGCCTTCCCCACACACAAGCCCTAGTTCACTTTAATTTACTGAAATAGTATGAAAGTGGGGGAGACCTATTGATCTACTGCGTAAGAGCACTACTTGGAACTGAAAGATAAAATATATGGTTTCTGCCTTTGAAGAGCATACAGATTGCATTGACATATAAGTGATTCCACATTCAGCTTCTCTTGAGAATGTAGAGGATATGTTATCACCAGGATCCAGATCCTGTGTGGCAACACTCAAGTAGGGCTGAGTGACTGCCACTCCCCTGGGTGGGATAAGATCTCTTCATTTTGTTCCAGTCCTTGCTATTGCCTAGGTGTGGCCAAGTGTTAATTGCATCATGTATCATGCCTCTACAAGAAGTGGAGACAGGTAATATTGACTGACTTTTCTTAAACCTGACCTCACTTCATTCACTTATATTATGAGTCTAGAGGGTAGAGAGACAAGCCAAGGGGAGATTGCAGTCTTTGAACAACATGTGCAGTAATCAAAGTAAGCATAATGCCATGTACATAAGATGCACCAATCAAACGGAACCATATATATGATCTAGTTCAGCATAGCTGTGTTTAAGGGTCGATGCAATGTTATGAATTCCAAGTGCCTGTCAAACTGCTTTCTGGCCATGGCTGCAGTGCCAGCTCAACTGTAGCCTTTTCCTGGCACGATCTCAATGAAACAGCTTTTTTTCGTTTTTTTTTGGTCCCACCCAGGGACTGAATGTTTTAATGGTCATGGATTGCTTCTCACAGGTGCTAGATTCAGTCCCAGTGGTGTATGTCATATTCTGGCAGGAGGCACTGCGTGAAAGTCTTCAAGGCTGAAAATCCAGCTTAGAAAAACATGCAAACAATGTGCTGTTGTGGATTTGGATTTCTTCTTCTGGAAAGAATTCTAACATTTCTATCATACTCCCAGCAGAAAATACTTTTTTTTTTTCCTTTCATTCCCCCTTTCTACTTATTGACGTGGAATGTCAAGCATTCAAGGGAACTAATTGCATCAGTCTGCCAGTTTCAGAACCATGATAATTTGTAGTTTCCCTGGTTGGTAAATGGGATTGACTAGTATGGAAGAGAGAAAATAATTCTCTTTGGAGTCTTCTTAGTCTTCTTTTTTCCAATGTGCTTTTAGGAAGCACAAGTGCAAAGATTTTGTAGTCAAGAAAAAGAACAATAAAATTTATATGTACCTGAAGCCAAGACTACCTTCTCGTGAAATAAAATTTTCTTACCTGAAGTACGAGCTAATTTATATGTTGATAGAACAAAAGCCAACAAAGGTCCATCTGGCCAAAGCTATGGTTTTTCCAGTAGTCATGTATGGATGTGAGAATTGGGCTATAAAGAAAGCTGAGCGCTGAAGAACTGATGCTTTTGAATTCTGGTGTTGGAGAAGACTGTTAAGAGTTCCTTGGACTGCAAGGAGATCAAACCAGGCCATCCTAAAGGAGATCAGTCCTGAATATTCATTGGAAGGACTGATGCTGAAGCTGAAACTCCAGCACTTTGGCCGCCTGATGCAAAGAACTGACTCGCTGAAAAAGACACAATGCTGGGAAAGATTGAAGGCAGGAGGCGAAGGGGACGACAGAGGATGAGATGGTTGGATGGCATCACCAGCTCAATGGACATGAGTTTGAGCAAGCTCCACGAGTTGATGATGGACAGGTAACTATGGCTTGCTGCAGTCCATGGGGTCGCAAAGAGTTGGATATGACTGAGCAACTGAACTGAACTGAGAACAAAAGCTCAGATCCATGTCATATTGGTGAATAATAACAGTCAGAGGTTATAGCTTGGTCCCAACCCTCCCCTAAGCAGTGTGCATATAACTAAAATATTAGCTGCCTAGAGTACATTTCTTAAATGTATGCCCACCATGTAAGCAGGCAAGAGGGTCTTTACTCCCTCGACAGGTCCCTGTTTAGATCTTTTATTCAAAGAAAACTGACAATTTAGTAAGATAAGCCAGGCATACGGAAAGACGGAGTTTGATCAGTCCTAGACTTTATTCCTAATCTCCATTTCAGTACTGTATACTCTGTCTCTTCCCAAAGCTGAAGTAATTAAAACAGTGTGGTACCAGCATAAAGACAAATACATAGTCCAATTAAACAGAATAGAGAGACCAGAAATAAACTCATCCATATACAATAAACTAGTCTTTAACTAGATTACCAAGAATATACAATGGGAAAACTGGAAATTCATAGGCAAAAGAATTAAAGTGGACCTTTATTTCACATCATACAGAAAAATCAACTCAAAATGAGTTAAGGACTTAAACATGAAACTTGAAACTCTAAAACCCCTAGAAGAGAACAGAGTCAAATCTTCTTGATATTCTTCTTGGCAATGACACCAAAAGCGTACACAACAAAAGCAAAAATAGACAAGCAGAGCTACCTCAAGCCAAAAACCTTCCACCCAGCAAAGGGAACAATCAGTAGAGTGAGGAGACCACCTAAGGAATGGGAGAATATATATTCAAACCATATATCTGATCTGAGGTTTATATTTAAAATATATAAGGAAAACACATACAGCAAAAAACCAAAACCAAAATGTACATACTAACACCAACAATAATAAATGACTCTAATTTAAAAATGAACAAAGGATCCGAATACATATTTCTCCAAAGAAGATGTGCAAAGAGCCAACAAATATGTGAAAAGATTCTCATTGTTAAGGAAGATGATAATCATTAAGGAAATGTTAAGTCAAAACCACAATGAGATATAGCTTCACAGCTGTTAGGATGGCTATAATTAAAAAAAAATTAAATAACAAGTGTTGACTAGGATGTGAAGAAATTGGAACCACTGTATACTCTTGGTGAGAATGTAAAATAGTACATCTGCTATGGAAAACAGTAAGGAGCTTCCTAATGTAATTAAAACTACAACTATTATATAATTCAGCAATCCCACTTCTGGATATTTATCTAAAAGAGTTGAATCAGGCTTCCAAAGAGATGTTTGCACTCCTGCGTTCACTGCAGCTCTATTCACAATAGCCAAGAGGTGAAAACAACTCAAATGTCCATTAACAGATGAGTGGATAAAGAAAATGTGGTATATACATGCAACGGGATATTATACAGATTGAAAAGAAGAGAATTCTTCCATACGTGACAGCATGAATGAACCTTGAAAACACTGTGTTAAGCTAAATAAGCCAGTCACAGAAGGCCAAATACTGAATGATTCCACGTATATGAAGTAGCTAGTCAAATATGAGCAGAGTTGCATGGTAGTTGCCAGGGGCAAGGGAGAGAGGAAAATATGGCATTGTTGTTCAGCAGATATAAAGTTTCAGTCTTACAAGATGAATAATGTCAGAGATCTAGTCTATGATATCATGCTTATACTTAACAACAATGTATGGAACACTTAAAAATTTGTTAAGAGAGTAGATCTCATGTTAAGTCTTCTAACCACAGTTAGAAAAAAAGAAATAATCGAGGTATATGGGTCTCAGTTTTGAGCTAAAATGTTGGTTATCATAAACTTGCAAGGTAACATAATGTAATTTCTTTTCATGCAAATTTTGTGTGTGTGTGTATAGATAGATAGATAGATAGAGAGTTTTGGAATATCTTCCCAAGAGAAGAATTTGTGGACCTACTAAACAAAAATGTAACCATCTCTTTTGCACAATAGGTATTACAGTAATTTGTACATATACAGTGATAGACTATAGGGATATAAAGCTAAAGAAGAAACATTTCTGAAGAAACAATTGGAAGATGATGCAGGATGCCAAGAAGTATGGAAATAAAATGCATCTCATATATATATACATATATATATATATATATATATTTTTTTTCCTGCCAAGGGACTATCTCAGTTAAGTGACCCTTACAATGAAGGCAAAGAGTTCAACAGAAATTTTTTGTCAGATGAGACTAGAAAGAATAGATTTCATGATTCTTTGTGATTTTGAAGAACTGAAGTAAAGGTGTATGGACACGAAACATAAGAACTACTTTTTAAATGAGGAAACACGCAACTAAAACAAGCAGTTTGTTCCTCTCTCCACCCTTTCTTTCTTGTCCACCCAGTCCCTCCACATACACACATACTCGTATCTAACTATTTGTGGAATGATTATTTGTACCTCTTTGCCTCAAAATACTATGCAATGTCAAGTTTGGGTAAAAATATCAAAAGTTGTTTTCTTTTTCTTTATCCTAGACTTGCATTTGATTCTTTGTAGTTTATCTTACGAATTCAAAGACCTTGGTACAATTTAAAATAAAGAATGATGGTTGCCTAGGAAATGTCCATGAACTAGCCAGGCATCTCATTTCAGCTAATTTGATAACAGAGTAAATGATATGGAATGTAGAGGTATGATTTAGTCAGTTTTCTTTCTCTTCCCTTTTTGATAATGGCTCTCAGTTATGAATATATGAGAAGCAGCATTTGTTCTTTTTTTCCCCTTTAATAGGCAATGAGATACTAAAGTAATTCTCAAGATGTACAATCCATGTGAGTTTTGAAGTTCTCTAGATACATAATCAAAATTTGATCTTTCTTTATCTGGCATAAGGAATAATGCTAGATCACATTTGTCAATATCTGAAGGCAAATATAGTAACAAAACACTTTACTTTGCCTTCTCAGATGACTATAACTACAATTTAGAATAAAATCCTTGAAGAATGTACTAACTTTCTTGTGCACGGTCATTCTCACTTCAATAACAACATTGCAAATATAACTCTCTTACGCTACAGAATGTAATATCTGCTGGCGTACTGCTTGAGTATTCTAATCTGAACTTGAGATCATCCTTCCTGGACCATATTAATGCAGCTCTTAGTGTCTGGAAAAACATAAACACCAAGTCCACTGGTTTATTATGACAATGAAAATGTTTCTGCAGCTCTGTATATTATGCTCTTTCTTTACTTTCTGGTCATGACTCAGATATCCAGAATCCTTTTCTCAAACTATTCGCACTTAAGTGAGAATGGCATATGAATTGTGAAACCATGTTCTATTCAAATCCGAAACTTCTTCACCTTAATCTATCAAGAGTTGAGTCTTGAGAAGGGGATGGGCAGGAGGTTCAAGAGGGAGGAGACATATGTATACCTATAGCTGATTATGTTGATGTTTGACAGAAAACAACAAAATTCTGTAAAGCAATTATCCTTCAATTAAAAAATAAATAAAAAATTTTAAAAAAGAACTACAAAAGAAAAAAGAGTTACGTTTTTAATTTCACCTTGAGTATTTTTCACCTTCAAGAGATAATGCCAGAATCACAAACAACATTTGGCTGATTCACTTTAATCTGCCAAGCAGAGGTTTCTTATCAGCCTCAGATTACACCATTCTGGCATCATAACCCTACTCAGATAACCGTTGATCCCCTCTGAAAGCCCTTGAGGGAAAAGTCTTCATTCTTCCTGATACCTGTTTTCCTGAGAGTCAACTACTTAGGGGCACTAGAGCCACTTTCTATCCATTGTTCAGGGTTCCTATCAATCTTTACAAAATAATTCTGAGCTTAAGTCAATGTTGTATGAGTCATTTAGACTATCCTAAGTTAACTTACAGGAAAACAAGTATTATGTAATTTCTTAATTTGCCCCTATCAACAGAAAGCTTAATAATTATCAACCACATTATATTGATACTTTCTACTATTAAAGAATAGAGAACACTGATACACATAAAGTCACCATGGAAACTCAGAATCTAGTTTGGTATGAGAAGCACATAAGGATTTTTGTGTCTGTAGTATACAGGATACTAATATATTAACAATAATGTGACATGACAAAAGATTGGCATTAAAGTGTACATCCAAGATTCAGAGAATAGAAGGAAGGAGTAAAATGAAAGGAGACAAAAATCTTGGGATGGGCCAGTGACATTTCACAGGATTCATGCATAGCTGGTGGCTCAGAAGTTAAAGCATCTGCCTGGAATGCTGGAGACCCGGGTTTGATTCCTGGGTCGGGAAGATCCTCTGGAGAAGGAAATGGCAGCCCACTCCAGTACTCTTGCCTGGAGAATCCCATGGAGGGAGGAGCATGGTAGGCTACAGTCCATGGGGTCGCAAAGGATCGGACACGACTGAGCGACTTCACTTCACTTCACTTCACTTCACTTCACTTTTGTGAGAAACAGATTGGGCTTAGAAATGTAAAGTCAAAGATAAGCTCTCAGGAGCACACACCTTCAATAGAACAATGTAAGTTAAATGGGCCTGTGGAAAAGTAGACTATTTTCAGTATGTTTTTCAGTCTGGTGTGGACTGTGATGGTAACTATAGGCAATACACATCTGTACATGTGAATTAAGTGGTATACCAAGGGCACGGTATGAATAAAATAGTGTACTAAATGCTGAAAGAGAAAAAAAACACAGTGTATTTATTCAAGATACTTATATTTGTGTGAACTTTCAGCCCATTGCAATGTTCAAAAAAAAAGGGTGAGGGGAGGGTACTGGGAAAGACTGAGGGCAAGAGAAGAAGAGGATGACAGAAGATGAGAGATGACTGGATGGCATCACTGACTCAATGGACATGAGTTTGAGCAAACTCAGGGAAATTGTAAAGGATAGGAAGCCTGGCTCACGGCAGCTCATCCACTAGTGAGGGACTGAACAACAAACAGACCAATAATGTTATCCTGCAGAAAACAAAAATTCAAAACTGTATTGGATAATATGAGGTATCTTTAGTACTTCTGTTGTCAGAGAAGAAAAAATACAGAGAGAGCAAAAGCAAATGGAAAACCGCTTTCCTGCTCTGTACTGCAGCCAGCCTTCTGAGTGTGTGCACAGAAAAGGAAGAAGGAAGGTGGGGAAGGGAAAGGAAGGAGAGGTGAGGAAAGGACAAGATGAAAGGCCCCTCTTGGCCGTGGTGTTACAGTAGCGGTAAACCTCACCCTAAGCTTGAGATAAATTAGATCTGCCACTATTTGAATTTTCTTTACACATTACACCCAATGGTGATTGACTTCCAATTAATCTCTGTATAATTTTAGCTCAGTTTTTTTTTAAGTGTTTCTCAGCCATACTGATACTGAACCAAAAGAAAAACAGCTACCAATATCTAGGTTCAGGAATTGTTACACAATTTGCGCAAAAAGAGAATAAATTAAAGATATAACAAGAATATACTTTTTTAGGAACAAATAAAACATTACGGGACTTAAGTATCTGTTTTACATCTTCTAAGTAAAAGTAAGAAGCGTTTCCAGAAGAAAAATAAGTCCAGTAAGAATGGGTCCAATGTTTTCATCAATAGTCTGAATCAATGAAGAAATAATGCTCTCTTCTTAGAGAAATTAAATTTTGAACTCCCACACAGATTTTTAAAAACATAAATAATTTCATTTTCTCCAACACATTGCAAATCATGTGGATGTTCATTGGCTGAATTAAAATACAAATCAAAACCAAAAAAAGAAAAAAAAGGGGCAAAGTGTGCCTTGAAAAAGTAGAATCAAAGAGTGAAGAGTGAAGGGAAAAAGCCTTCTCTTCCAGTTTGATCACCTCCCCCACACGTTTTCATCTGTCATGCTGAAATAAATAAGAGAACCAAGAGTTTCTTTCTCCTTCAGTGCTGTTTGTGGTTAAGGAAACAATAAAGGATATTGTTACAAATAGGTAGTCAATATAATGAGAAAAAGAAGGGGCCTGTGGTCATACTTGCAGCTGTGCAGGCAAGACATAAAGTTTTCAAGGGTGTCAGAAAGCAGCTAGAAATACCCATTAAAGAATAAAGAGGTTTTTGACTGCTGTGTACAATAAGATTATTTGGAACATGTTAGCAACCTTTAAGCTTAAAGTTCTGGTCATAGACGTCATAGTTTCTGAGTGATTTTTTTTTTAATTTACCTTTTCTGGAATGCTCTTGCTTTTTAGTATGTTTTCCTTCTCTGAATATTATTTCAGTTTTTGCAGCAGCTCTGTATATTAATAGTTTGACAGAAGAACCATGAAAGTTGTACATGTGGCACTTGTACAGACTTGACCTCCATGGAAAGTGGAGGAATATGTTCCAGTATAGGGAACTATGGACTTCCCTGGTGGCTCAGATGGTAAAGAGTCTGTCTACAATGCAGGAGACCCAGGTTCGATCCCTGGGTTGGGAAGATCCCTGGAGAAGGAAATGGCAATCCACTCCAGGACTATTGCCTGGAAAATCCCATGGACAGAATAGCCTAGTAGGCTACAGTCCATGGGGTCGCAAAGAGTCGGACACGACTGAGCGACTTCACTTCACTTCACTTCATAGGGAACTATGATAGTGGCACTCCTCACAAACCCAAGTGACCACAGAGTTCAACATTTCAGCCTGGGATACATGAATTTCAGGCACCACCATGAGAACCAATTAAAATGAATCTGATTTGGAATTTATAAATCACAGCAGTGGGTAATGGGTGATGGTACAGCATTTTGAAATCAGAAAATCAACAGTGCACAGCCCACAGTCCATGGGGTCGCAAAGAGTCGGACACGACTGAGCGACTTCACTTCACTTCACTTCACTTCAAGTAGTAGTTTAGTTATTGTATATGTGAAAACGATCCATTTCTGTTGTGTTTCTGGTCAAAATTATCCCTTTGCTTAGAAGATTCAGGCAGTGAACCCTGCCAAGACTTACCCCTCCCAGGGCAGTGATGGGTCTCAGTTCTCTCGGTTCTTGGCAGAGTCTTTTCACTTTACTATGTTTTCAGGATGGCAACACACAGGCGTTATATGCAGAAAATGTCTTCCTTCCTTAGGCTAGTGGGTCTATGGCTTACCAACACATGGTTTCCAACATTAAAAAAAAATTATTTATCTGGCTGCACCGAGTCTTCACTGAGGCGTGTGGGATATTTGTTGTGTCATGAGGGATCTTTCCTTGTGGTGCACTGACTTGCTAGTTGTAGATCACGTGCTCCAGAGGGCACAGGCTTGGTTAACTGCAGCGCGCAGGCTTTAGTTTCTTTGTGGCATGTGGGATCTTTGTTTCTTGATCAGGGACTGAAGCTATGTCCTCTGCATTGCAAGGCAAATTTTTTTTTTTCACTTTTTAGTCATATATACTTTAATTTCTTCTCCATACTTTAAACTTTTCATATTGGGGTATAACCGATTAACAATATTGTGGTAGTTTCAGGTGAAGAGTAAAGAGACTCAGCCATACATATACATGTATCCATTCTCCCCCAACAACCCCTCCCATCCAGGCTGGCACATAACATTGAGTGAGTTCCATGTGCTGTGCAATAGGTCCTTGTTGGCTATCCTTTTTAAATAGAGCAGTTTGTACATGACCTTTCCAAAGTCCCTAACTATCCATCCCCCCAGCAACCATAAGTTCATTTGCTAAGTTTGAAAGTCTCTTCCAGTTTTATAAGTAATTTCATTTGTATCATTTCTTTTTAGATTCCACTTATAATGGATGTCATACGATATTTCTCCTTCTCTGTCTGACTTCACCAGTATGACACTCTTTAGGTCCCTCCATATTGCTGCAAATGACATTATTTCATTCATTTTAATGGCTGAGTAATATTCCATTGTATATATGTACCACATCTTTATCCTCTGTCAATGGACATTTAGCTTGCTCCCATGTCTTGGCTATTGTAAACAGTGCTGCAATGAACACTGGGGTGCATATATCCTTTCAGATCGTTTTTTCTGGATATATGCCCAGGAGTAGGACTGCAGGGTCATATGGTAGCTCTGTTTTTAGTTTTTTAAGGACCCTCCATACTGTTCTCCACAGTGGCTGCACCAGCTTACATTCCCATCTGCAAGGCAAATTCTTAACCACTGGCCCACCAGAGATGTTCCAGTTCCCAAACTTTTGATGGTAACAATAATGTTTTGGAAATGTGCCTGGACCATCATAGTAATTTTAGAGATTACAAAAGGCTATGCACACCAACCCTATGAAAAAAGATACCCTTATCCTCATTTTGCAAATGAGAAACTGTGACTCAGAAAGGCAGGTAATTCACATCACCAGATTCAAGGTGGCTGCAAATTGGAGTCCAGGTTTTTGGACTCATTTTTCATTGATTTTGGGGAATATGAAGGGATGTTATTTATCATCTAAAGTGGCTCTAATATGTGCAAACTCCTTCCCAGAAAAAGAAGAACAGGAGGATAGTTTTGAACTTATTTTACATATCAAAGGAATTAGTTCTCCCTGTTTAAGATCAGAAGTTTATGCCTGAGTTAAATGCAAACTTCCAGTGCTGATCTTATATTTCCTTCATTTGAATTCTCTTTGGAATTTGTGATTTGCTATAGTCAGTCAACTAATTTAATGAAAAGAAAATCAGACTCCATCCTTGAAGCAATTCTAGCAGGGTTTCCTTTATGTACCAAAATACACAGTTCCCTTGAACTTTCCAACTCCCCTCTTCTCATAGCCCAAAATATCACCCCAACCCTTGTGCCAGAATGCATATTCTTTCTAATTTAAAAGAGAGATGCTGCTGGCTGCTTCAGTGACTCTATGTCCTCTGCCGTCTATTTTTATCTTGTTTATGTGATAATGAGATAACAGGCTATGATCTAAAATGCCTTAAAAGACAGTATATTTGGGGAGGAAGGGCTGGTGTATGGTAGGAAAGAAGGGCAGGCAAGGGAGAAAAGAGGCCCCAGTGAGGATACTAACTTTAGCTGGGGAAGAAGCCTGATTGGAGAAGAAACTAGAAACTCACTTTATAAAATCTCACTTTAAGTATCTGTTAAGAAAACTGAAACTGAGACTTCAAAAACTCAAGTGGAGCTGGAAACCCAAGGCTAAAATAAGTGTCTGTTGGAATAATTGTCTAACATTTGTAGAGTGTAGAGGAGAACGCTATGCTAGAGAGGGTGGCTGTTCAGTAATTATAAAGTCTTTTCCCTGGTGATCTGAGCAGGTTAGAACACCTTTGTTTGATATGCCTATGGATACCCCTGCTGTATGTATTTTGTTTCAGTTTTTATGGAAGTTTTTCCATCACTTCACTTTCAATCTGTGTGTGTCTTTAGATCTGAGTCTCTTATAGGTGGCATATAGATGGGTCTCACTTTTTTGGCCCGTTTAGCCATTCTGTCTTTTGATTGTAACATGTATTTTATTTACAATAAAATTATTAATGATAATTGACTGAATTGTTCCTGCTATTTTGTCTTCCAGATTGTTGATCAGTTCTTCTGTATCATCTGATCTGCTGTTGATTCCCTCTAGTGTTCAGGTGATCTTAACAAGTCCTTAAGATGGCATTTCCATACATTGGAGAGTCTGGCAACATACAAGCTTAAAGATAGTGAGGGTGTGTGTGTGTGTGTGTGTGTGTGTGTGTATGGTGGGCTGGTTCACAGAGGGAATAGAGGTGGGAAAGTGTCAGAGAGTTCTGGTCAAGGGGAAGTTCTGGGAAGTGGGCAATCCCAGAGAGCATTTAACTTCTCTAAAGGACAGATTACTTAAAAAATACATGTGTAAATTCACTTTGTGTTTTCATTTAACACCTTCCCTGGGTTTCTCTCCACATATTAATGTGGGAATACAAGACACTAATGGATAGGTTTTTTTGTTATTGTTGTGTAGCTATAAAAGATATATCTTCTACCTTTGACTTTTCAAACTGACTTGTATGACCCTGCTTTACTATCCCAACTGAAAGAGGGAGAAGAAAGAAGAGTGACCCCAGAACAGAATGCTATTCTCCCAACTCTTGATTTCAGCAGTGCAGAAATGGTTTAATGAATTAGGTTTTTTAGGTTAAACTGAATCTATTCCCATCACTCTGAATATGTAATTAATGATGCCAAAGCCTTTTGAACAAAGAAAGATGGCAATATCTAGTAATGTTAATTTATAATATATAGATTTGAAACGTGCCCTTCTAAAGCTTTCAAATCAAGTCTAAAGGATGCTAAGGGTCTTCAAAAGCAATTAGGGGAAAAACATATCAAGTTGACCTTTGCCATCTTCATTAATGAATACTTATTGGATATTTACATATCTTTCTAGGTGCTGAAAAAGGAAAATAATCTGGAATTTTATGATAGTTGATGAAATACTTATGAGTTCAATGACAAGGTGAAAAAGGGATAAATGAAGCATTTGAAAAATTTTAAAATTTATTGAGGAGATCTCATTAATAGCATCCTGAAAATATCTTCCCTGGAACTATTGGATTATGCTTCTGAAGTATCAGTTTATTCCTTTAAAAAGAAAGACAGTTAAACCATGGCAGAATCTTTGGTTAGTATTTGAATGTCAGCAACTATCTCTCCCTCTCACTACTCTCTATAACTCAATTCAATTCTCTTTTATTATATGTATCATGGGCTAAAGTCCAGTGCTAGACTTTGCTGGGGAGATAGAAATTAATAAGATAAGGTCACTTACTCAAAGAAAAGATCTAGTGGTTAAGAGACTTGGATCCTGAGGAGTCTGACTCCTGGCCAGAAAAACCAATGTGTGTTTTTTGGGTCCGATCTTAAGGCAGTCACCAAGGCTCTACCTGACAGGTTTCACCTGTGCACAGTCCGTGCGAAACAGTTTCTCTGAAGGGAGATGCTGTCAAAGCTTCAGTTCCCTCTGGCTGGTCATGTTCTTTGCATCTGTGCATTCCTGACTCAGGTACCTTCAGTCTGAGGTCTCTTTACTTGTGGACTTGGTCTGAGATCTTCTTCAGATGCCTCTGCGAAGGTTTCTTTATGGGTGGGGTAGGAGGAGGGAGAAACCTTGAAGACACTTTTCCCTTACTCTGACTCAGTACTCATTACTTTCATACTCCCAGCTCTTCCCACCTCTGCCCAGGCCCCAGGAGTCTCTTGTTTGGGGTCCCCAAACAGTGAGACCACCTCCACATCTGTACTAATTTACCTGACTCTTGAGCAGTGTGCCATTTCAGGGGAGGAGGAACAGGAGGCACTCTGTGCTTTCTCTGGCTTGAGCCTCTTGTACTATTTGTGGTGGTGAGTAAAGACTCACTGCCACTTCCATTTTTGCTTGATGGTTTAACTAGCCATTTTGACACCTGAAAGCTTCGCTGAGCTCCTGACATGTCCTGGTCCAACTTCCATTGCTTCCTAGTTGTATAAGATTGGGCAAGTCACCAAACTTTCCCAACCTTCATTATGTACTCTGTTTGTGTGCTCAGTTGTGTCCATCTTTGTTGCCTCATGGACTATAGCCCGCCAGGCTCCTCTGTCCATGGAATTTTCCAGGCAAGAACACTGGAGTGGGTTGCCATTTCCTGCTCCAGAGGATGTTCTCGGCCCAGGGTTGAACCTGAATCTCCCGCCTCTCCTGCATTGGCAGGCAAATTCTTTACCACTGCACCACCTGGGAAGCCTCCCAACTTTCATTATCCGGCTGTAAAATGAATGCAGTGTTATAACAGTATGCTCCAGAGGGTTTTGGGAAAGATTGCATGAGATGATGCATGTAGTTTGCATATAGTGAGTCGGTTCAGTTCAGTCGCTCAGTTGTGTCTGACTCTTTGCGACCCCATGAATCGCAGCATGCCAGGCCTCCCTGTCCATCACCATCTCCTGGAGTTCACTCAGACTCATGTCCATCGAGTCCGTGATGCCATCCAGCCATCTCATCCTCGGTCGTCCCCTTCTCCTCCTGCCCCCAATCCCTCCCAGCATCAGAGTCTTTTCCAATGAGTCAACTCTTCGCATGAGGTGGCCGTAAATAATGAANTTCTTCCATTCCAGCATTTCTCATGATGTACTCTGCATATAAGTTAAATAAGCAGGGAGACAATATACAAAATACAAAATACATACAAAATACAGTATGGTCATTCATAAACTATAAGTTGAACATTTGTAGACATATATAGGTATACAAATATGAATATATGTAAAATTTATCATTTTTATAACATTAAAAATTAGCATATTTGTATCTTTATTATAAAGTATTGAAATTAGCATTTGTTAAAGAAATATAGGGAGAAGGAAATGGCAACCTACTCCAGTATTCTTGCCTGGGAAATCACATGGACAGAGGAGCCTGACAGACTGCAGTCCATGGGGTTGCAAAAGAATAAGATGGGACTTAGCAACTAAACAACAATGTACATATGTATATACTGCAACTTCAGGAATATGTGTATTCCTGAAGTTGTAGTACACATGCCATCTCAAAAAAGACATGCATTTTATGGAACTGACATAGTATAATAAATTTTCTGGAAACCAATATATAGTGTCCAAACCTCTGGAAAAATTAGAAATACTGTGTTTTAGACGATTCTAAGTCTTGAAAAACAATATAGCAACCAAGGCAAATCCAGAATATGCCCTTTTGTTTTATTGTTATTGAAACCAAGGAACAGAGGACTTACTTAGTTTTATTTTGTATATACAGTAACTTTAAAAAGACAAAAAGAAATTTTCAACAGTCTGAAGCTTGCTATTTTCTGATACTTGTACCTCAGTGTCCTTCCACTTTATTTGACCCATACTTTTGTTTAATAACCACTGATCTTTTGGGAGAGCTTTATGTCTACTCTTTTTCACTAAGACATTTCCCTGAATATGTATAGCACTGATAAGTTTCATAAGATAAGGTTGAGAAATGAGAAATGAAGAACTAGGTTCTTTTAGTAACTTTTCTTGACAATCCAGGCTGTTCTGTGAGCTGAGACTTTTCCTCCTAGAACAAAAGGCTACATTCAGTACAGCAGGTCTCACAAAGGCTCTGGTCATATTCAAAGTGCACCACAGAAACAATTATTTCCATACAGCAACCAAAACCTCTCTTGGGTGACCAACAAAGATTTAACTATAAACACTTATTTTAATGGTTTCCTGTTATTATTTACTGCGCGAGGATGTCAGACAAGCAACGCAGAGATACAGATCGGAGACTAGTAACAGAATACAGCTTAAGCAGGTAGCTGCCACAATCAGGATATTTCCTTGATAAAGAGGGATGGAATTCATATGTAAGGATTTTCCCAGATCACATAAATCATACTTCCTCAAACCACATGCTCCTTAGACACACTCACACACACAAACACAGGATTTTACTTAATAACAGTGGTCTGTTTAAAATGACTACAATTTAAAGCTGCATTATGTAATCTCTGTATTTATTTCACATGTTTAAACCATGCCCCCCTGGTCTGGGATCCAAAGCAGGAGAGTGGTTGATGACTATGGCATCCATTAACCTTTCTGATTTCATGTGCTTACATAGCCAATTAGCTACGGTTCTAACTTCCAGTTTTAATGGAAACCACTGGATTGTTTGGTTGTGCAGCGCATTTGTGTGTATGTATGGTACTTGAGAGAAAATTTCACCAATTCTTATAAATTGGCTAAAAACAACAGTACCTTTTCAGTTTGCTCTCTGTCCTTTATTTTTCCCATCTTTCCTCACTGCTATGGACCATCACTGTTCAGCATAACCCCTTTTACCAAGACTCCAAATTTGTTTACCCTCGGAAATTCAAGAAAGTATTTAACTTGGATTAAAAACAAAATAAAAGGAGATTCAATTAGGGCAATAACTCTGTCCTATGGAGTGGCTTCTCTTTTTCTTACAAGCAAATTTTAATAAAATAGGAAGTTTGTGACCAATAACCAATAAACAGAGCTTCTAGAATTCACCTTTATTTCCCTAAATTATATGCCTTCTATAATTAAAAGGAGAGCATATTGGCCCATGGTACCTATTTTCATAGGCACTGATCCAAAAAAGTTCTAAAGTTAATTCAAGGTACTTTGAAGGGTAAGATGTAGTAAATTTATAGGCAATCTGTTATAATTCGTCTTATCTTCCTTGACGCTCTCATCTTCACAGTGATTTGTGAGAGAGCTTAATAGTACACATTTCAGGACAGATTTCCCCTGATATGATGTTCTGATCACCAAAGATTTAAGCTCCATTTTATACTAAGTGGTCTGTCACCTTTTGTAGTGAATCTGTAATAAGTGTAGTAAATCTGTTTTGAAACCTATCGCTGCTCCTTTCCCAAAATGAAACATATTCACCTTTACTTTAAAAAAGAGTAATCAAGAAATATCTTATTTTTTAACATCCATTGGTCATCCTCAAAATGTAAGTTTCTGTATATCACTTGTGCATATCACTGGGGGCCTGGACTTCCGCATGGAGAGTAAAATGCCCTACCTGTCCCTCATCACAGCCAAATGCGTTGGTCAGACATAAAATGGGGTTAGATCACGAGTGGGAGGACAGGTTGAACATGAAAGTAACTGGTAAAACGTTGGCGCTCTTACTTTAAAGGGAACCATAAACTGCAGAAACATAAACTACAGAAAAAAGCTAATGAAAAATCAGAACATAGTTTTAAAAGTGAAAACCATGGCATTTCACTTTGCAATTTCATATGTTTGCCACATAATCTCAAATTAGAGCTGGAATCTTATTATTTATTTATTGAAGAGGAAACTAGAATAAATGAGACATGGGACTCGGGGGTGGGGAGAAAGGGGCTGAATTTCCCTGGAGGGGAAAAACTGTCAATAATATTCTAAAACTGAAATATAGATATGTGAAATCATGGAGATACATTGAGAAACACAGTTTTATCTCTTCTGCAGTAAACCTCATAAATTTTTCTAGTGAGTTTTCAAACAATTTAAACTCTGAAACTTTTTTCTCAGGGAAAAATAATACTCAGAAAACAAAATATAGAACCACTCACAAACAAGACTGCCTTAGCACACCCATATCATGCCCCTGTCTTGTATTAGCCCCCACAGGCTTCCTCAGACTTGTAACTTTCTAGGAACATGGTGTCCATTCTGCTGAGATTCAAAACAAAATTAGAGCAAGCCCTAGCTCTGAAATGTAATGAGACTTCTGAGAAGCATGACACATCCTGATTGTACCCTTACAACTAACCCCCATCTTAGCCACACTAAGATATGGGAACAAACATTCAGGGATGCAGTGTAGTCATCAAATTTGCAGAATATTAATTGACTATTTTAAAAACATTTAAATTTTATTTAGAGAAAAGACTCTGAGCTACATGAGGCAGGATGGGGAAGGTTAGAGTCAGGCCGGGATGGGAGATGGCTCAGTTCTGCACAACCTACAGAACAAAGTAAAGCTCCCTTTTAAATTGAACCCACCCTCCCAGGGACTCAATTTAATGACCATGTGTTTTTATTCAAAATGCTCCTTGGGGGTAGGAGGCATCTCACCTCACACTCCACTGCAGCTTATCAAAGTATTTTCTTCCAACCACAGGCAAGCATGTTCTCTGAGAA
>SJYX01000972.1:23565-47904 GCA_006410675.1 Oreotragus oreotragus
TCCCAGGGATGGGGGAACCTGGTGGGCTGCCGTCTATGGGGTCACACAGAGTCGGACACGACTGAAGTGACTTAGCAGCAGCAGCAGCAGCTGTTGTTCCATGTCCAGTTCTAACTGTTGCTTTCTCAAGAGGCAAGTCAGGTGGTCT
Source organism: Oreotragus oreotragus (assembly GCA_006410675.1). Taxonomy (NCBI): domain Eukaryota; kingdom Metazoa; phylum Chordata; class Mammalia; order Artiodactyla; family Bovidae; genus Oreotragus; species Oreotragus oreotragus. The sequence continues at coordinate 23,714 of SJYX01000972.1, forward strand.
GGTATTCCCATCTCTTGAAGAATTTTCCACAGTTTATTGTGATCCACACAGTCAAAGGCTTTGGCATAGTCAATAAAGCAGAAATAGATGTTTTTCTGGAACTCTCTTGCTTTTTTGATGATCCAGTGGATGTTGGCATTTCGATCTCTGGTTCCTCTGCCTTTTCTAAAACCTCAGTAGTCAACAGCAAACATGTACTTCTTGGTCATGTTACATGTCAAGAGAACAGCTTCTTTTCATAAAGAGAAGCAAAAAAAAAAAAAAAAAAGAAGAAGAAGCTAATTCAGAGCAGCTCAACTGTTTTTGCATTCATAAGATGTATTCATTTTTAATCAGTTTTGTGGAGAAAATGCAGGTAAAAATTCAGTAACAGAGTGCTCCTCATTCTGCCTCAATAGATTTTTTTAACTTTGAAGGGTTAAAAAACATTCACATGACTTGTAAATGCCCAGAACCCATTGCTGTTGTTGTTGTTTAATCGCTCAGTTGTGTCCAACTCTTGCGGTTTATGGGATTTCCCGGGCAGGAATACTGGAGTGAGTTGCCATTTCTCGCTCCGGCTATCTTCCCTGAGCCTCCTGCCTCGNAAAAAAAAAAAAGAAGAAGAAGCTAATTCAGAGCAGCTCAACTGTTTTTGCATTCATAAGATGTATTCATTTTTAATCAGTTTTGTGGAGAAAATGCAGGTAAAAATTCAGTAACAGAGTGCTCCTCATTCTGCCTCAATAGATTTTTTTAACTTTGAAGGGTTAAAAAACATTCACATGACTTGTAAATGCCCAGAACCCATTGCTGTTGTTGTTGTTTAATCGCTCAGTTGTGTCCAACTCTTGCGATTTATGGGATTTCCCGGGCAGGAATACTGGAGTGAGTTGCCATTTCTCGCTCCGGCTATCTTCCCTGAGCCTCCTGCCTCACAGGCAGAGTCTTTACCACTGAGCCACTGGGAAAGCCTACCCAGAATCTCTAGCAATTGCATCAGTGTAATTTCAGTTCAATTCATTAATAATTTTTCCAATGCCTCCTATGGAACTAGCCTTATATAAAGAACTAAAAAAATGATCGTGAGTTTGTTTATGGAGTAATTTTGTGTTTCTTGAGATTGATAAGTTTCTTAAAAACAAGATCATTACTCATCTTCAGCAAGGAACATACTAACACATGGCAGATAGCTAATGAATGGTGAATGATGAGCAGGCCAGCTGAACAAATGATCTTCCCCTCTCTTCCATAGGAACTTCTGCTTGCAGAAAAGTGGGCTAAAATGAACAAGCTCCCCTTTCCAAAGATTGATCCTTACGTGTTCGATCGAGAAGGACTGAAGGAATGCTATGTTTTTAAACCCAAGAATCCTGATGTCGAGAAAGATTGCCCGACTATCATTCACTTTGTTCTGGCCAACATCAACTTCAGAAAGTACAAGGCTCCAGGTACATCAGGACTTATAGTCTGTAAGGCAGAAAGCTGATAAAGCATAAGAATGACATTAAGGTGCTTCATGCTGGCACTGCCATACCAGCTGTTACAACATTGAACACTTCCTTTACCTTGATAAATGGCTACCATCCTGAGACCCCAAGCACTCCCCTTCTTTCTCACCCCAGAGTCTCCTGAGTTCTTCACAGTCCAGAAACTGAAGGGTGATTAACTAGCTTGATAAAACCTCTGGGGCTTTACTCTGCAATCTCAGGTTATATTTGTTCTGATGGATTGTAACAAATGCCCTTGTCATAGGCATTGTTAAATATTTTTGATAGCTACCTTTGTAAGGGAGGCCTTATTTCAGAAAAAGTCGTGCAAAAAATTGTGGGAATGTTAACTGACCATAAAAATTCATGAAATCTAGCAGTACAATATGGATAGTAATTTCAGGTCCACCATGTCACATTCCTTTAGAAAAAGAGAATCAAGTTCAAGGCACCAGCATTTTGTTTTGCCGTATCCAAAGGAGTCTATGGACTCTTCTATATCCTAGAAAATACTGATTAACAAAAGGAGAGCTAGAGATTGACTGGCAAGTTACTAAATGTCTCAACGTTATATTATTTTCAGACCAGAAAATGTAGCTGTTAAGGAAAAGATGAAAAAATAGTCATGGAAGATTTGAGACTATGGGGAGGAAAGTGATCTTCTTCTAGATAGTGGATGAAGTCAGAGAAAAGGTCAATAGAGGTGGAGTTTCTCCTGAGTCATGCTTCAACACAAAAGAAGGAAGAATTAGCTGGAATTTTTAGTTATTGAACAGTGAAATACCTAAAGCATAAGAAATGTTGAATTTTCTATCACTATTAATTCTCAAAAACAGGATGTGGAAGGGATTCTTGTGACATGAAGACAGTTAATTAATGTCTGAGTTTGGGTTCTACCAGAAGCAAATTCCAAGCAAGGGGTTCAAGTGCAAATAGTTTATTTGGGTGAAGTAGGAAACTTTAGTAAAAGAGCTGAGAACTGATAGAAGGAAGAAAGGCAGACAACAAAACATGTGTTAGTAAGCCTGCTACCACAGGGGAACCTCTTCCTGCTGGGAAACTCTAGGAAATGAAATAGAATCTAGTCAGGTCATGCTTTCCACTTACACAGCAAGTGGCAAGGGAACCAAGGAATTTATATACCAGTACCATAGAGTCTTTGGTTGACTGCTTCCTGGGACAGCACATTATTGACTGGAACTTCCAGCCTGCTGCTAATGAGCAGAGCAGCCTTGAGCAGTTACAGGGAGGGGTAGAAAGCCTCCAGGGCTTCCCAGGTGGCTCAGTGGTAAAGAGTCCACCTGTCAAGCAGGAGACACAGGTTTAATGCCTGAGTTGGGAAGATCCTCTGGAGAAGGAAATGGCAATCCACTCCAGTACTATTGCCTGGAAAATCCCATGGACAGAGGAGCCTGGTAGGCTACAATCTATGGGGTCACAAAGAGTTGGACATGACTGAGCGACTTCACTTTATCTTTCTTTCCTGGTCCCACTCCAGTATGCTTGCCTGGGAAATCCCATGGACAGAGGAGACTGGTGGGCTGCAGTCTGTGAGGTTGCAAAAGAGTCAAACGCTACTTAGACCAAACAGTAGCAGCAGAAAGCCCTTAGGCACAGAGATGCAGGTACTGGCAATTGGAAGGTGCCCAGGCAGAGTACGCAGAAATGGTCAAGTCCAGGGTAAATGAGCAGAGGCCTCATAGTGTACACTAAGGATTATATGACTCCTGAAGGGTCTCCCAAGATTGTGTTTATGGCTATTTGAATGTTTTATGCCCTGGACTTTAGAGATAATTTGTGGTTTTCGAAATAACATCATTTGAAACTCTTCTTATATTTAGGTGTTCCAAGAGAAACTAATGAAGAGAAAGAAATAGCTGATTTTGATATTTTTGATGACCCTGAATCACCGTTTTCAACCTTCAACTTTCAGTACCCAAATCAAGCATTTAAAAGGTTGCATGATCTCATGTACTTCAATACCCTGAACAACATTGATGTAAGTATCTCCTTTGATCATTGACAATGTCCAATATTTCCATATCAATGAACATAGCAATACCTCATTTTAATTCATTAAAAATAACTTTTATGAATGATACCACCCCCAAATTTACCATTTTCATTTTTGTAAATTCTATTAATCTCCAAAAGAACCCCATAAAATTCACAAGTAAGGAACTCAGTGCCTCCAAATTGGCAGAGCCCACATTTTATGCTATTGTTTGAAGGATTAGTTAATCCTCAGCTTCTTTCCCAAAGTATCTAGTAGGTTTATCATATGATAAAGTAAACTATAAGCTGGAAGAAAAGTGATACAATGGAAATATGAGTAGAGAAGTGAGTGCTACCAGAAGTGCAATTAATCTGCAAAAATAGCATGGATTTTAGTGAATAGACTCATGCCTTTAAATGTCTTTTTATTTTTGTGGATCTTGGAACTGTCTCCTGAAGTAGCAGTTTCTCCAAGTTTAGCCCTGGAGATATCAAGTGTGCCTTGCTTCACAAACATTAAAACAAGTCATTCTCTTCAGTGTTATTCCTAGCACTAGTATATCTGCTACTAAGATTCTGTATCTGTGTAAAATTCTTTAGCTGCTAACTCACCATTTAGGACCACTGTTGTGTAATTGGATTCATGTTAGCTTGTGGTTCCATATCATAGTGTCTGACAAATGATCAGTGGTAAAAGCCCAAGTTCATGAGTCTACTTGGATTTTGTACATTATAAAAAAGCATAAAAGAAAAAGAAAGAAGAATTAAATGGAGAGGAAAAGGCATCACACCCGATTTGCCAGTCCTTTTGGAGATTGTATGAATGGAGTAAAAGAATGGACCGTGTGTGAATGAGTCTTCTGTGCATATGAGATTTCATTTCGATTTTTGTGATCTAATAGAATTCTGGCATATCTAGTTTGTTTGTTTGTTTAGTTTGGTCTGAAACTAGTGCTGGTCAATTGTGTGCAGCTGTGACAGTTACACCATAATATGTTTATTAATAAATATCTTTTTTTAAACATATGAAAATTTCCCAGTAACCTTCAGTTTCTGCAACTCCAAAGTGTTTCTTGTCAGTGTTCATTTGTGAATAATATGTGATAGTTCAGGTAAAACATGGAGAGCAACATTTATAGTACATATCATTTTCTAAATGGATTTATTTCTTTTCTTTTATATGTATATATTCATGTTTATATATATGACATATATATGCATATAGGTATATATAATTTTCACAACTTCATTTTTCTCATTGTTTTCAGTTCTGGTTTATATAAAACTCACGAAGCTATTTAGGGAATGATATAGTTCTGTTTATATATTTTACAAACATTCTTCAAAGTATGAATAATTCATCTTTGTTTGACACATAGATGAAAAAGTTAATGCCTAAACAAAATCAGACTGAATCCCAAAATAACTGTCCTGACTTAGAGCTCATCAAACACAGATTTTTCACAAGCCATTCAATTAAACAGGTTTTAATTACTTCTAAGAACTTACTTGACACAGTAAGTAGAAGCAAGGTCATGGACTTTATATCATGTTTAGCTCTTAGTTAGTTAGTTAGTTAAGTCTGACTCTTTGCAACCCCATGGACTGTAGCCCACCAGGCTCCTCTGTCCATGGGATTCTCCAGGCAAGAATACTGGAGTGGGTTGCCATTTCCTTCTCCAGGGGATCTTCCCGACCCAGGGATCAAACTCAGGTCTCCCACATTAGAGGCAGATGCTTTAACCTTGGGCTATTTTTATGACTTTGAATAAGCTGCTTAAACTTTTTGAGCCTCAATTTCCTCATCTCTGAAACAAGTGTAACAGTACCTACCATGGTGGCAGTAGTGAATTTTCAGTCAGGTGTTCAGTTCAGTTCAGTCGCTCAATTGTGTCCAACTTTTTGCGACCCCATGAATCGCAGCATGCCAGGCCTCCCTGTCCATCACCAACTCCCAGAGTCCACCCAAACTGTCCATTGAGTCAGTGATGTCATCCAAACATCCCATCCTCTGTCGTCCCCTTCTCCTCCTGCCTTCAATCCTTCCAACCATCAGGGTCTTTTCAAAGAAGTCAGTTCTTCGCATCAGGTGGCCAAAGTATTAGAGTTGCAGCTTCAGCATCAGTCCTTTCAATGAATATTCAGGACTGATTTCCTTTAGGATGGACTGGTTGGATTTCCTTGCAGTCCGAGGGACTCTCAAGAGTTTTCTCCAACACCACAGTTCAAAAGCATCAATTCTTCTGTGCTCTGCCTTCTTTTTAGTCCAACTCTCACATCCATACATAAACACTGGAAAAACCATAGCCTTGACTAGATGGACCTTTGTTGACAAAGTAATGTCTCTGCTTTTCAATACGCTGTCTAGGTTGGTCATAACTTTTTTTCCAAGGAGCAAGCGTCTTTTAATTTCATGGCTGCAATAACCATCTGCAATGATTTTGGAGCCCAGAAAAATAAAGTCAGCCACTGTTCCCAGTGTTTCCTGATCTGTTTGCCATGAAATGATGGGACTGGATGCCATGATCTTCGTTTTCTGAATGTTGAGCTTTAAGCCAACTTTTTCACTCTCCTCTTTCACTTTCATCAAGAGGCTCTTTAGTTCTTCTTCACTTTCTGCCATAAGGTGGTGTCATCTGCATATCTGAGGTTATTGATATTATTGATCTTAGCTCTCCAACCCAGGATCAAACCCATGCCCCTGGCCTTGGAAGGCAGTATCTTAATCACTGGTCCACCAAGGAAGTCCCTCAGTCAGATGATGGATGAACAAACAGTTCACTACAAGCAGAAGCTTCTTAATAAGTGGGAACTATACATCATGAGAAACACTGGGCTGGAGGAAGCACAAGCTGGAATCAAGATTGCTAGGAGAAATATCAATAATCTCAGATATGCAGATGACACCACCCTTATGGCAGAAAGTGAAGAGGAACTAAAAAGCCTCTTAACGAAAGTGAAAGTGGAGAGTGAAAAAGTTGGCTTCAAGCCCAACATTCAGAAAACAAAGATCATGGCATCTGGTCCCATCACTTCATGGGAAATAGATGGGGAAACAGTGGAAACAGTGTCAGACTTTACTTTTTGGGGCTCCAAAATCACTGCAGATGGTGACTGCAGCCATGAAATTAAAAGACGCTTGCTCCTTGGAAGGAAAGTTATGACCAACCTAGCTAGCATATTGAAAGGCAGAGACATTACTTTGCCAACAAAGGTCCGTCTAGTCAAGGCTATGGTTTTTCCAGTGGTCATGTATGGATGTGAGAGTTGGACTGTGAAGAAACTGAGCGCCGAAGAATTGATGCTTTTGAACTGTGGTGTGGGAGAAGACTCTTGAGAGTCCCTTGGACTGCAAGGAGATCCAACCAGTCCATTCTGAAGGAGATCAGCCCTGGGTGTTCTTTGGAAGGAATGATGCTAAAGCTGAAACTCCAGTACTTTGGCCACCTCATGCGAAGAGTTGACTCATTGGAAAAGACTCTGATGCTGGGAGGGATTGAGGGCAGGAGGAGAAGGGGATGACAGAGGATGAGATGGCTGGATGGCATCACTGACTCGATGGACATGAGTTTGGGTGAACTCCAGGAGTTGGTGGTGGACAGGGAGGCCTGGTGTGCTGCAATTCATGGGGTCACAAAGAGTTGGACACAATTGAGTGACTGAACTGACTGAACTGATACCTATATGTCTATATCCTGCACCATGATGGATATATATCAAGATCTTTGCAAATGGTGAGAAGTAAGAATAAAAATAAATGAGTACAGGTAATAGCAGCCTAGGCAGTAAATGCATGTATTTTTGAGTGAAGGAATTTAGGCTTTCCTCTTAAATTATATAACCACTGAGATTTTTCTTGGGTGTGTGTATGTGTGTATGCCCCTCACACCCAGGTAAGACTTCTAGTTTTCACTGACATCTGTCTCTCCTTTGATGACGCCCACTCCTTGCTTTTAACCAGGAAAGCATATTTTATCAGAATCAAAGCTTCTTGATAAGTGATGAGAAATAAAGAACAGCCGAACTCTGAGGCAGGCTGTTAAGTCATTAGGCTCAGTCATGAGCTAAGTCACTCGCTCCCACACCGTTTGACGCGAGTCAGTGACTAATTCGCACAGCGGCAACACAGCACATGCTTACTTGCCATAGACTGTCAGAGCTGCTCACCAGTTGTGGACACTGTGTATACAAACTCTTCTAATGCACAGACATCTGACTGCCCGTCCCACGGAGGTAGTTTTCAACTTTCTGGCCACGACCACTGTGACTTCAGGGGAATTTTCATCTTCAATTCACATTCCGATTTAAACCTTGACTCTGAAAAGACCAACCTGTCTCTGACAGCTATGTGCTTCTGTTGCTTCATTTTCCAGAGATCTCAGGGGGCCAGCCTCACTGAAGCTAAATTCCAGTTCATCTTAAGTGGCTTCTGTTTCTTTTCACTTTGTGACAGCAGGCTGGGCTTCTCATTAGCGTCAGGTTTCTGCACTTACTCAATCCTCCCAAATTCTTTTTCACTGAACATTGCTCAAGTGCTTTTACAGTGGCAGCATATCAATTTTTGGGGTCTTGTTTTTTTTAAGGAAACCTGAAGGCAATGGCACCCCACTCCAGTACTCTTGCCTGGAAAATCCCATGGACCGAAGAGCCTGGAAGGCTGCAGTCCATGGGACCGCTGAGGGTCGGACACGGCTGAGCGACTTCACTTTCACTTTTCACTTTCATGCATTAGAGAAGGAAATGGCAACCCACTCCAGTGTTCTTGCCTGGAGAATCCCAGGGACGGGGGAGCCTGGTGGGATGCCGTCTATGGGGTCGCACAGAGTCGGACACGACTGAAGTGACTTAGCAGCAGCAGCAACATATAGTGACTTACACTGGTAAACAGGTGGTATGTTAAAAATGCAGAGGCTTTGGAGTCAGGCCAAATTTGGTGCTCAAATTTTTGCTGTGTGACCTTGGGCGTGTTGATTAACTTTTCCAAATTTTACTTTCCTCATTTGTAAATGGAAACAGTGATATATATTTTACAAGATCGGGATGAGGATTAAGGAAAAGAATATAATTTAAGAGCTTAGCATGCATGAGACACTCAATAAACTGAAATGGGAAATATGATAAGGTTGTTAATTTTTATCCGTGTTCATATTTATCTTCTGCTATTAATTGTAAATGTAAACCTTTTAAAAACAATGGCTTACCTTATTTATCCTGTATCCTCCAGAGAAACTGATAACAGTGGCCAGTACCAAAGTAAATATGTAATAAAATGTCCACAATTCATTTAGAAAAGGTCATCAACTTACTGGCTGAAACTGTTGAAGAGTTTTAATATGACAGGATAAGAGGGTAGCGAGTGTCAGGATATAGGACTCTGGAGGCAGATGCCTGACCGTGGAGTAACTCCATGAAATGCATGCTGAGTACATGGTACAAACAGGTAATGTGGTTACACGCTCTACCCATCAACTGCCACCTTGATCTGGAGGTAACACACCTTCTGAGGTTTCTTTTCCAAGACCTTGATGATTCAGTTATCCTAGGAAAATTACTGTTACACAGTTTCACTCATTCAATGTATTAATTTAACAGGCAAACTTTAAAAATAGTGACAGTTTATTCTATATACACCAATGCTGCATAATCATGAGCTTTAAAAATTCTTTCTCCAATGATCCTATAAAGTATTAAATATTTAGTGTTAAGTAAAATGAAGAAAGGGCTTCCCTGGTGACTCAGCTGGTAAAGAATCCACCTGCAATGCAGGAGACCTGGGTTCAATCTCTGGGTTAGGAAGATCCCCTGGAGAAGGGAAAGGCTACCCACTCCAGTATTCTTGCCTGGAGAATTCCATGGACTGTATAATCCATGGGTTCGCAAAGTGTTGGACACAACTGAGCAACTTTCACTTGTCACTCAAAATGAGGAAAAACAAATATCCATAAGTATTTGTATCTACTTCTTTATTTGTTGATATTTCATCATCATGTTAAGAGTATTTAGGTACAAGTTAAAGTTTTTATCTTTTACAAAATAATTTAGAAGTTTATTATGCATCATAGCCTTTTAAAAGTATGATATCTCTAGGCATCTCTTTGTTTTTAAATTGAAGTATAGCTGATTTCCCTGGAGAAAGGAATGGCTACGCACTCTAGTATTCTTGCTGGAGAATTCCATGGACAGAGGAGCCTGGTGGGCTACAGTCCAAGAGACCGAACAGAGTCAGACACAACTGAAACGGTTTACCAAGCATGCACGCATAGCTGATTTACAATGTTAAAGTTCAAGTTAGTTTCAAGTATATAGCACTCTGATTCCATTCTCTCTCTATATATATATCCCTTTTCACGTTCTTTCTCCTTTTAGGTTACTACAAAATATTGAGCATAGTTCCCTGTGCAGTATACTAGGTCCTTGTTGGTTATCATGGCCTTAAATATTAGGCCCAAATTCATTTACTTTTAATGCTACCTATAATCTTTTTTACATCTTATTCATTTATTAATTCAACACGTATTTATTGAGTATCTACTGTGCCAGGCACTGTTTTAGGAACTAAGGATAAATAATGCACAACATGAAAAGACCAAGGAAAAATTTTGAGTGCTTGATGTAAATCAGATACATCCTTTTCAAATACTGAGCACTCAGAGCTGGCCTATGAGGTAGGTACTTTTTTTTTCTGTGTAAGACAACTGAGTCGTGGATTATTGTGGCTGACTTCCGGAAGACACACAGTTTTGTTGAGCGGCTGAGATGGGGCCATAGGTTTGTTTGCTTTCTTCCTCACTCTTTCCTCACTTTTGAACCATCTGTCTCACAGGCAGCCTTATTTCCTAGTTTCTCCACACACAGCCTCCTTCCCAGCCAGCCTACTTCCCAGGTATTTCCTGTACATGCCCTCAGCCTCTTTGTGAAACTATCCTTTTACTGACAAGACCTGGTCTTTCCACTCCATGTATCAAATCCTGCTTGCCCTTCACCTCAGCTCAAGTCTCATTATCCCCAGGGGTTGAGCTTTATCCTGTTTAATTTGATCTCCAGTGAGCATCTTCTGGGCAGTCTTTAATCTTACAAATATTTATTCTTTCCCTTCCATGTTCTAAGTGCTGGAATAAAAAATGAGAAGACTAAGACCTTTGCTTTCATAACACCAATTTCTATTCAGAAGGCAGGCATTAACCAGCAAATCCACAGTAATTTAGGCCAGACTATCCTCTTGCCTTTTGTTATATTTAGAAGTCTTATTTCTCTTGCAGAATACACTGTAACTTTCTTCTAAGGCTCATTTAAAATTTTCTATTCTGAGAATTCAGTGCTTACTTGTGGAATGCTTCCAATCTCATGTTTCCAAGTTTGTTCCTTTTGGGGAGTGATGACATTTTGCATGTTTTCTTACTTTTTGCCTTTATTACCAAATATTTAAAGGATCTGGCAGATTGGGAGACCATTAAATGGTACCAGAAAGATGACCCATGTCTGACTTGGGAATAGGTGATGGGGATGGAGGAGGTTGATTATGAGGATCTGTGCTAGAATGACACTGATGGGAAGGATTTGGAGTTCAATGACTTTCAGAGGGGAATGAAAAAAAAAATAGATATGAATACTATTTACAACAGGGGCTTTCCCGGTGACTCAGACGGTAAAGAATCTGCCTGTAATGCAGGAGACCTGGGTTCTATCCCTGGGTTGGGAAGATCCCCTAGAGAAGGAAATGGCAACCCACTCCAGATTCTTGCTTGGATTCTTCCATGGAGAGAGGAACCTGGCGGGCTACAGTCCATCGGATTGAAAAGAGTCAGACATGACTGAGTGACTATCCTACTATTTATAATTAGTCTAATAAGAAAATAGAAAGGCTCAAATATAACTTAATGCCTCTTTGAACGTGTCTAATTGTACCACGTATCATGCCAAAAGGTTTGAATTAAGCCTCTGATATAGTATTAAGCTCAGCCATTCCTGTTGATACATCACAACCAATGAGTATTTTCTGCAATAGTCCGAAACTCTGGTTAATGGTTTCATAGTATTAATGTGCCACCTAGTGGTTCAGATCGCACATTCTAATTGCATATGATTTTGGTTTTTCAGGACTTCCCTGGTGGCTCAGACAGTGTCTGTCCATAATGTGAGAGAACCGGGTTTGATCCCTGGGTTGGGAAGATCCCCTGGAGAAGGAAATGGCAACCCACTCTAGTACTCTTGCCTTGAAAATCCCATGGACGGAGGAGCTTGGTGCAGGCTACTCTCCATGGGGTCGCAAAGAGTCGGGCACAACTGAGCGACTTCACTTTCTTTCTTTCTTTTTAGGTTTTTCAGAGTTATAAATGTGGATATCCATTTTCCTTGATAATCATGACCCTTTATTAAAAGTATCTGCCAGATTCCAACTATGATAAACCCACTAATTTCTGATATTCATATTGTTGTTTTTGTTCAAACACTGATATTTTCTTTGTACTCATGAATTCATTGTGAAGGGGTTGACTTCAGTCATTATCAGTGTGATGTCCCCAGTGATATTTTATATATTTTAAAGGTTTTTAGTTATTTGGGAAGTAAACAGTTGATTTTTAATTTTACTTGGGTTCTCTGCAATGAGGGTTGGTGTGTCTCATGTTGCTTTGGTGCTCTTTTCAGAAGGAGAGACTAGCTGAAAACTTGCTGACATGATTTCTAGCATGATAATGAGATTAATTAGAAGGAGACATAGTAGAGCACATTTGATAGTGTGATGGATTTACTGACTTTTATCATAAAAAATCTACTGTTGGCTATATATCGTGGGTTTATTTCTAGTAAATGTTACAGCCTCCCACCTAAGGTAAAGCTCCTAAATTTTCTCATGTATGGTTAGTGAAAATACCAATAATAAATAGATGCTAGTTGTGAGATGTTTCCTATGTGCTGGGCATTAATAAATGATCTCCAGTTCCCACAGAAGCCCAGATTAATGTTATTATTTCCATTTTAAAGAAGAAGAAATGGCTGGGGGATATAAGTTAATTTCCCTTGATATCCACAGCCAAGAAATCCCTGTGCCTGGAGGCCTTCTAGCATGGTCTCCCTCATAGACCTGAAGCCCCCTCTTCTATTTCTGTAGAATTATTTTTCCCTCACTCATGGGAAAGATGGGGTCAGTGGATATCTGCTTTACTTAAAAGACTCAGTAACATTTGAACTCATCTTTTTCAGTAGACAATTATATATAGATTGTAAAATTATAATTAAATTGTAAAATTATAAAATAAAGCTAAAATTAAATTAAAATTATATATATAATTGTCTTCTGGGAAAAACACATATAAAATTAAAAATCACAAAGTAAATAAAGGTGTCACATTCCCATGATAAATCCCTCTTCCTAGAATATGACTGTTTGTTTAAAGTTATCATTAGAGAACAGAGGGCCCTGCCCCAGTGAGTCTCACATAAGTCACAGAAGATTAATGTAGGTTAGCATCACCCAAGTCACACATTTCTCTTCTCCCGGCTTGCCCATGGAGATTGGATGAGGAAATGGGAAAACCCTACTGTATACACATATCCAAGGCCAAGTGGGCCACACCAGCTCTGGGTGGGAGGAGCTCTGATGTTGTAAACGTCTCAGACTTGCCTCATTTATAGATATATATAGATAGATGATTGGAGAAGGCAATGGCACCCCACTCCAGTCCTCTTGCCTGGAAAATCCCATGGATGGAGGAGCCTGATAGGCTGCAGTCCATGGGGTCGCTAGGAGTCGAGCACGACTGAGCAACTTCACTTTCACTTTTCACTTTCATGTATTGGAGAAAGAAATGGCAGCCCACTCCAGTGTTCTTGCCTGGAGAATCCCAGGGACGGGGGAGCCTGGTGGGCTGCCGTCTATGGGGTCGCACAGAGTCGGACACAACTGAAGCGACTTAGCAGCAGCAGCAGCAGAGAGATGATAAGTGATAGATGGATGATGTATAGAGACAGATAGATAGAGATACGTATATCTTGCCCAAACAACCGTTTCATTGAGTTCTGAATAACACTAATTATACATCTTTTGCCTCTATTTGCAGGTAATAAAGAATGCTATAGTCGAAAGCATCGAATATAGAAGGCAGAATCCGTCTCGTTGCTCTGTTTCCCTCAGTAGTGTGGAGGCAAGAAGATTCTTCAACAAGGAGTTTCTAAGCAAACCCACAGCATAGGTTGTGTACTGGAAAGGGTAGCAATTTCTGATGTGGAGGCAGTTTGAAATTCCACGACAACTGGATTTAAAAGCCCAGGACAGGTATTATGATCTTAAGAGACTGGTTGATACTCAAAGTTGCAGTTACTTAGCTGCAAGAGAGCAATACTTGTAAAACTTTGCTAGTTTGACAGATGATGTCGATTTTGTAAAAATATAGCTTAGCTACATTTTCTATCAGTATGAATTTCCTGATACAAATGTAGGGACATATACTGTATTTTTTAGACATTCCTCACCAACTATCTATGTGTCCTCTTTTTTAAAAAGGTGGTTCCTTTTTTAGAATATTTAACTGTTCAATCTTTAAAAGACTTTGTATTGTGTGTGAGTGTAATTCACTGACTGGATTTATTCATGCCATGAAACAACACTATTTTTTATTTATATATGCATATATGAAATAAATACATCTGTATACAAATGAGCAAGAGGCAACTGAGTTTTTGTTTGTTATCTTTAATAAACTATTGTGCTGTGGCTATGACAGATGCTCAGATTCATGGTTTTCAGACACAAAAGTTGTTAACTCTAAACTCAAATGTGAGACAACATTTTAAATCATGGTGATTTTTCTTAGAAGAAAGTGTGTATTTTTTGAGCAAATGGTGTATATTTATTCAGGATATAGGGGAAAAAATGTAACCCCTTCTAGTTTATTTTGCTGATACTATCCTATTTGTGCGACAGACAGCAGTTACCTCAGAGAATAATCCAGAAGAGTGACAAGTGCTGTATCTGTAAGACTTGCCTTAGGGACAGTCTGTATTGCATGACTGTGGCTTGTTACTATTGAACCACTAAGCTTCAGAGTTAGTTTCCCAAACAGAAGGGCTTCCTTTTCTTGCTCTGAGTCTACCGTTCTTTAATCTCTCTGTTCATGTGTCTTTTTCCCTCTCGCCTTTCATTTACATTTCTACCTGTGAGGAAGGACAAGGTAACAGGAAGCCCCTGAAAGTTCATTCGTTGGTTGATCCATGCACATAGCAAATGAGTGCCCTCTACAGGCCATCAGGCGTGTTGCAGGGTCTGGGGACAGCACTGGGCAACAATGACGAAAGTGCCTACCTTCAAGGACCGTGGGCTTCCCTGGTGGCTCAGGAGGCAAAGAATCTGCCTGCCATGCAGGTGACCCAGCTTCAATCACTTTCACACTTTTAAGGACCTTACTTTCTAATGGAGAGGACCAGCAATAATCTGTACCAAGAAGTGCCTAGAATGTTAGCCCTCAGGAAGATCACAATGAGATGGTTGCTGTCGCTGTTAGTGCCTAGAATGTTAGCCCCCGGGAAGATCACAGTGAGATGGTTGCTGTTGCTGTTAGTGCCTAGAATGTTAGCCCTCGGGAAGATCACAATGAGATGGTTGCTGTTGCTGTTAGTGCCTAGAATGTTAGCCCTCGGGAAGATCACAATGAGATGGTTGCTGTTGCTGTTTAGCCGCTCAGTTGTGTCCAGCTCTTTTGCAGCCTCATTGACTATAGCCCGCCAGCCTCCTCTGTCCATGGGATTTCCCAGGCAAGAATACTGGAGCTGAGTGGGCAGGACCTGTGGATATTTAAGGGAAGAACAGAGCCAGCAGAGGGGATAGCACATGCACATGCTCTCAGGTAGAGCGCCAAGCATGTTCCAGGAATAAGAAAAAGACCAATGTGCCCAGAACAGAGTGGGAAATGTAAAAAATTAATTTCCACTTAATTTTTTTCAAGATGTGGCAATACTGTTTGTATTTCATGTGTCTTTCAAAATACCCCCTGGGAAATAACAAGACCAGAAAGCTTCCCTTGTAGCTCAGTTGGTAAAGAATCTGCCCGCAATGCAGGAGACGTGAATTCAATTCCTGGGTCAAGAAGATTCCCTGGAGAAGGAAATGGCTAACTTACTCCAGTATTCTTGCCTGGAGAATCCCATGGACAGAGGAGCTTGGCGGGCTACAGTCCATGGGGTCGCAAGAGTTGGACACAACTCAGCTACCAACCCGCCACCAGAGAGCTTAAGAGACTTGTCCAGGGTTACTAATGTCTGAGCTGTTGTTCTATGCCTTGACCTCATGGCATTTATACCATAACTGATGGTGCTTCCAAGAAATTAATTAGATGGAAACTTTAAAGACTAGTGAATTATAAAACTGGAATGATCTAGGATCCTTGCTTTCTCTTCATTCACAGGCTTTCAGTTTCTTAAATGCCATTACAGAGGCTCCTTAACTCATTCAGTGTTAACAATTTGTTCATTTATACATTTGCTAGAGTTCTGACTTTATAAAAACACACTTTGATGGCAAATTAAATCTATAAATGTGTTTTTTCATCCTATCTCTGACTCAATGAATGACTGATAAATGAGATGTCCTCTGTCTTCCTGCAAACTGTCCACACGCACCAGTAATTTTGGCTTAGTTCTTTGCTTTTTGACATAAGGATTTGCGTGTTGTTCTTGACTGGGATCCTACTTTACTTCACCCAATACAGGCTGACAAATTTCAGGCAACTTTCTTTGTTGTTAAGCAATAAAAACACTAAGATAAAGTTTAGTGTGTGTACATGTATATGTGTGTGTACATGTATATGTGTGTGTATATACCTAATCACATATTTCATTTCTCTGAAAGAGATAATTTTAGACACAAGTGCTTCATTCTAATATTGAAACCTTCATAAAAAAATTTTGGCGATCGTTCCTCTTTCTTTTCTTTTCCTCCTCCTCTCTTTTTAATTCTTAGACTGTTTCATCCTAAGCCATCAAGTGGGGCAGAGACAGGTAGGCAGAGATAGTGATGGTCACAGAGCCACCATGAATCAAAGTAAGACATCAGAATAAGCACAGTGTCAGAAGACATCCAGATAAAGAGCACTGATGATGTGAATGGGTTACATGCCTGGAGATTAATTAAATGTGCTCAGTGTAATGGAAGCCAGGTTTCTCATCTCAGAGGAAGAATGAAATTCTCAACAAATATGAAAATGAAAACCAGAATGTATTCAGTAGCGTTAGGCTGAAATGGAAAGCATCAGCATCCTTATCTATATCTACTTATTGCTGACAGAACTCCTCCAGACTCCTTGGGATCATCTGCAGGAAAAGTCTCTGAGTAATACTGACTTCTCATGGTTCACTGATGTTTGTTTTTTTTAACTCAATTTTATTTTTTTTTAATATAAATTTATTTATTTTAATTGGAGGTTAAGGTTAATTACTTTACAATATTGTTTTGGTTTTGCCATACATCAGCATGAATCTGCCACGGGTATGCACGTGTTCCCCAACCTGAAACCCCCTCTCTCCTCCCTCACCCTGTATGCAAGACAGCAAAAGAGACACAGATGTATAGAACAGTCTTTTGGATTCTGTGATGGTTTTATTTAAAGGGTTACAATGGTAAATATTGTGCTGGATATACTATTGCAATCCTGTTGATATTGTTGAGGCAGCGTACTTATCTATGACCATGTTGACCCAACAGGATGAATTATATACTCTTACATGAGTTTATACTTTAACCAAGGGCAAAATTGCCAATATTTTCACTGACAGTGGACATATTTTGAAGTCGTTCATGATTTTGGAATGTCGTGGAAGTAACATGTCTTCCTTCCTTCTAGCAGAAATAAAATTTAAAATGGCCTTTGTGGCCAGGAATTATTGAATATGATACTGTTAGCTGCCATTTTAGCTCTTCGTAAGATTCTGGGGCATTCTACACCTGACTATTTGCCATACATCAGCATGAATCTGCCACGGGTATGCACGTGTTCCCCAACCTGAAACCCCCTCTCTCCTCCCTCACCCTGTATGCAAGACAGCAAAAGAGACACAGATGTATAGAACAGTCTTTTGGATTCTGTGATGGTTTTATTTAAAGGGTTACAATGGTAAATATTGTGCTGGATATACTATTGCAATCCTGTTGATATTGTTGAGGCAGCGTACTTATCTATGACCATGTTGACCCAACAGGATGAATTATATACTCTTACATGAGTTTATACTTTAACCAAGGGCAAAATTGCCAATATTTTCACTGACAGTGGACATATTTTGAAGTCGTTCATGATTTTGGAATGTCGTGGAAGTAACATGTCTTCCTTCCTTCTAGCAGAAATAAAATTTAAAATGGCCTTTGTGGCCAGGAATTATTGAATATGATACTGTTAGCTGCCATTTTAGCTCTTCGTAAGATTCTGGGGCATTCTACACCTGACTTTCTGGAAGCTGGAGGAAACCACCTTGCTAACCTTTCTACAGGATTGCTGCCTTCCAAGGAAACATCAGTGGCCAGATCTCTGTCATGCTCTGAAGGGCTATGTCCTCATATGATAACTTAAGAAAAATTGGCTAGAAAAGCCCAGTCATTGGTTTCAGAAAAGGAAAAATGAGATTGTAAATTCAAAAAATACTGGTTTGAAAGAAGAGAAAGAGAGAAATATTGGTTAAGATCAAATAATAACCTACCCCTACTAGAGATGCTAAAACCCACCCCTCCCCCACTGTGAATGCATTAAAACCTTGATGTATTGAGAAAATGAGAAGACTCCTGAATCAGTGCTGATGCTGGGGGGAGGTGGGGGGGACATTAACAAGGCCAAAGCATGCCTGCCTCACTTGTTCTGCCTGTCTGAAACACAGCCCGAGGAAGCCTGATCATCTGCTTCCTGACATTTCAAAGTTGCCCATTTCAAATGGTCCATCTGCGCTCACAACTTCCTCATTCAATGGGCAAAATTTGTGTTAGTCATGGTCTGTGTGTTTTCGTGGGCTTCCCAGGTGGCTCAGTGAGGAAGAATCCACCTGCCAGTGCAGGAGAACCAGGTTCGATCCTTGGGTTGGGAGGATCCTCTGGAGGAAGAAACGGCAACCCACTCCAGTATTCTTGCCTGGGAATCCCATGGACAGAGGAGCCTGGTGGGCTATAGTCCATGGGGTCACAAAAGAGTTGGATAGGACTCAGCAACTAAACAACAATGACAATAATGATCAGAAATGTTTAAAGGCTACTTATTTTTAAAATAGTAATCACACCACTTATTTTGTCCGGTGGTTCTGTACCTGGGAAAGCACATTTTAGGGATTTTTTTGATGATGGGATAATGCATGGTAAACAAAATAAATTCATTTTGAAGGACACATATGAAATGAAGACCCCTGTCATTAAGGAATTTATGATACTTTTGTTGAGTGAAGAAAAGAAACAAATACGAAATACCTTTAGGATTTCTGAATTGTGTGCTAGTTATCACGTACGTTTTGGGAAGGGCAAGCAGAATATGGACTTCAGCATTTACAGGTGGGTTCGTGAAGCCATGAGAAGTTAGGAGAAAGTTCTAAGTCTGAGTCACTGCATGGACTGAGGTGCAGAGATGAAACAGCTTGGCCCATTTGTCAGCTACGAGGTAACTCACGCCTAGCTTAGGGAGTGCGTGTTGATCAGCAGGTAGGTGGAGTGGGGACCGCACAACTAGATGCAACTTACTGCCAAGGTCTGAAATTTCCTATTCGCTGTTATGTCCAGAGGTGCTTATTACATTATTAAATACACACATGCAGGCATATATACATATTAGAAGAGGGCTATACATGGACCAGGCTTCTCAGGTGGCACTAGTGGTAGCCACCTGCTAATGCAGGAAGCATAAGAGATGTGGGTTCGATCCCTGGGTGGGGAAGATCCCCTGGAGGAGGGCATGGCAACCCACTCCAGTATTCTTGCCTGGAGACTCCCATGGACAGAGGAGCGTGGCAGCTCAGAGCGAGTCGCACAGATTTGCACGTGACTGAAGTGACTTAGCACACATACATACATACATGGACCAATCATAAAGATGCTATGAGCTAAGGATTAAGATGAAAACAATTCTGTGATCTTCAAGTCCTTTATGGGAACAAAACAAAACAGAAATAAAAGCAAAAACACACCAATGCTTCCAAGAGCCTTACTTTATATACCCATTAATAAATGAGAAAGCGGAGTATAGCTCCTGCGGTAGAAAGTAATCCTCCTCAAACCAGTAATTTTCTCCCATTCATTTCCCTGATGAATTGCAAGCAGATGTGATGTAAGTTATTGCTGAATCAAGATGAGAAGTACTCCTTTCTTGTGTGAAATTCCTGAGATCTAGGAGTCCTTACGCTGGCATTAAGTAGCCTATGCCGACTAATACGTTAGTTACATTATGAAAACCCTCACGTCTTCCAAATTCCCAGACTTACAAATCGATATGATTCATATCACATAAAGAATTCATAGCTTTACCAAGAAAGTTAATGATGAAGCAAGTCTGTAATGCATCGAGAAAATGAAACATTCAAACTGAATTGTCCTGCTATGAATCAGTTTTTCGCATGAGGCCCTTGGGGTAAATTTCTTCTGCTGTTAGGTTTTTGTTTGCTCACTTATAAAAGAGGGAATAAGATTAAATACTTTTATATTTTCATAGGGTGACTATGAGTATCAAATGATAAAGGGTGTATAAAAACTTTAATTACTCTCCAAAATGTACAAGCAACACATGCAGCTCAATTCCAGAAAAAAGAACAACCCAATCAAAAAGTGGGCAAAAACCTAAACAGACATTTCTCCAAAGAAGACATACAGATGGCTAACAAGCACATGAAAAGAGGCTCAACATCACTCATTATTACAGAAATAAATGCAAATCAAAACCACGATGAGATACCATCTCACACTGGTCACATCAAAAACTACAAGCAATAAATGCTGGAGGGGGTGTGGAGAAAAGGGAACCCTCTTACATTGTTGGTAGGAATGCAAACCGGTACAGCCACTATGGAGAACAGTGTGGAGATTTCTCTAAAAACTGGGAACACAACTGCCAAATGACCCAGCAATCCCACTGCTGGGCATACACCCCGAGGAAACCAGAACTGAAAGAGGCACATGTATCCCACCGTTCATTGCAACAGTATTTACAATAGCTGTCCTATTTACAATAGGACATGGAAGCAACCTAGATGTCCATCAGCAGATGAATAGATAAGGAAGTTGTGGTACATTTACACAATGGAATATTACTCAGCTATAAAAAGGAACACATTTGAGTCCGTTCTAATGAGGTGGATGAACCTGGAGCCTGTTATACAGAATGAAATAAGTCAGAAAGAGAAGGCAAATACTGCACCTTAACCTATATATATGGAATTTAGAAAAATTGTTCCGACGGTCCTACATTCGTGGCAGCAAGGGAGACACAGATATAAAGATTTGGACTCACTGGAGAAGGCAAGAATGGATGATTTAAAAGAACAACACTGAAACGTGTACATCACCATATGTAAGTAGATGACCAGTGCAATTTCGATGCATGAAGCAGAGCTCCCAAAGCCAGTGCTCTGGGACAACCCAGAGGGATGGGGTAGGGGGGGGCAGTGGGAGGGGCCTTCAGGATGGAGGGGACACTTGTATACCTGTTGCGGATGCGTGTTGATGTACAGCAAAAACCATCACAATATTGTAAAGCAATTATCCTTTAATTAAAATTAATTAGTTAAGAATTGACAGCAACAAAACTTTAACAAATACAAGGTCTTTCTTTGATGACTTATTTTTTCTTTACAGAAGCTATTTCTCCCAGAATCAAGAGACCAGGTACAAGACTTAATTGTTAGCACCCCCAACAGCTGAAAATAAATAAAAAGATTATTAAATATTAATGAATAACAAGATCTTTAATCAGTATATAAAACTCATAAGAAACACTGAGAAATATATTTGCATGTAAGTGAACCAATTCATAGCAAATAGATGCGGAAACAATGGAAACCATGACAGACTTTATTTTGGGGGGCTCCAAAATCACTGCAGACGGTGACTGCAGCCTTGAAATTAAAAGATGCTTACTCCTTGGAAGGAAAGCTATGACCAACCTAGACAGTTTAAAAGCAGAGACATTACTTTGCCAACAAAGGTCCATCTAGTCAAAGCTATGGTTTTCCAGTAGTCATGTAGGGATGTGAGAGTTTGATTTCTAAAGAAAACTGAGAGCTGAAGAATTGATGCTTTTGAACTGTGGTGTTGGAGAAGATTCTTGAGAGTCCTTTGGACTGCAAGAAGAGCAAACCAGTCCATTCTAAAGGAGATCAGTCCTGAATATTCACTGGAAGGACTGATGCTGAAGCTGAAACTGCAATACTTTGGCCACCTGATGTAAAAAACTGACTCATTGGAAAAGACCCTGATACTGGGAAAGATTGAAGGCAGGAGGAGAAGGGGACGACAGAGGTAAGATGATTGGATGGCATCACCGACTCAATGGACATGAGTTTGAGCAAGCTCTGGGAGTTGGTGATGGACAGGGAGGCCCTGCGTCCTGCAGTCCATGGGGTCGCAAAGAGTCCGACACGACTCAGCGACTGAACTGACTGAAATTCTCAATTTGACCACTAGATGGAAGCATTCTTCCAAAAATTGTTCTACATTAGTACGTCTTCATCGGAGAAGGCAATGGCACCCCACTCCAGGACTCTTGCCTGGAAAATCCTATGGACGGAGGAGCCTGGTGGGCTGCAGTCCATGGGGTCGCTAAAGAGGCAACACGACTGAGCGACTTCACTTTGACTTTTCACTTTCTTGCATTGGAGAAGGAAACGGCAACCCACTCTAAGTGTTTTTGCCTGGAGAACCCCAGGGACGGGGGAGCCTGGTGGGCTGCCGTCTATGGGGTGGCACAGAGTCGGACACGACTAAAGCGACTTAGCAGCAGCAGCAGCCGCAGCAGTACGTCTTCATACTATAAAGGGAGAAGGCAATGGTAACCCACTTCAGTACTCTTGCCTGGAAAATCTCATAGATGGAGGAGCTTGGCGGGCTGCAGTCCATGCGGTTGCTAAGAGTCGGACACGACTGAGCGACTCAGTTTCACTTTTCATTTTCATGCATTGAAGAAAGAGATGGCAGCCCATTCCAGTGTTCTTGCCTGGAGAACCCCAGGGACGACGGAGCCTGGTGGGCTGCCGTCTATGGGGTCGCAGAGCCGGACACGACTGAAGCGACTTAGCAGCAGCAGCAGCATAAAGAATCCGCCTGCAATGTAGGAGACCAGGGTTGGATCTCTGGATAGGAAAGGTTGCCTGGAGGAGAGCCTGGCAACCCAGTCCAGTATTGCCTGGAGAGTCCCATGGACAGAAGAGCCTGGTGGACTACAGTCCCCGGGGTTGCAAAGAGTCCGACGCAGTTGAGTGGCTAACACTGGCATGTCAATAGGTCTGTTAATGCAAATATAGTTACATTTCTCTAATGAGAAATAGAACTTCAGAGCATATCCTGCACTTAGAAAACATGTATAATATTATGTAACTGGATTACAATAGTGTAACACATATTTTAAAAAATGATTCTACCATCTTTTTGTTCATTTTATTTGCTACTGTAAATAATTTAAAGACACCCAGGAATAAAATGGAGTCATGAGAAAGACATAATGAAAACCTCTAAGTGGATGATCTACCCAACTCAGAGAATCACCTTCCCATTTTTAACACACTCTCAACCATGCCTTTATACATATTGGAACTTCTGCAAAATCCTAGCTTTTCCAGGTGCTAAATGCTTTCAGCTTTTTTCCTGACCTTCATCCTGAGGGCAAAAAAGACCCATTTCTCCTCTATGTGTCTTTCCTTCACCCGCACTCCCTGTGCTTATCTGCACTATAGCACTCCCCTATAGATGACTGTCCTTTAGACGACTCAGTGACGGTACAACAACAGAGTTGTAAAAGCCCAGAATTTCTTACATTGTTTTGTGAAGGTGGATACGTTCTTTAAAGCTGCTAATTTTGTAACAATGTTGTAATATAAAAGGATGTATATAACCTTATTTCAGAACTTGCTTGAACTCATTGTATGACTAATAACTATGATATGAGTAAAAACAGATAACCTGGAGTTAGGGAATTTGAATAGGTCTGAACCACATATAGGAAATATGCCCCTGACTCCTTGGCAACACTTTCAAGAAACTTTTATGAAATTACTGCTGCCCTCTGCTGCTCAAGGAGATGGTCTTCTAGCCAATTTAAAAGAGCAAACGTCTAAATTTATTACCATGTTAGCTCCTGTGAGATGTGAGTTAGCTTAATCTCCTTTGTGTACAGTGTTTGGATTTTTTGAAGGTTTATCTAATATCAGAATTACTGTCACATTATCTGCAAAGCTCACCTTCTGTAACTCCAGATCTGTTTTACTACGTGTAATACATATGTTGTACTTAGTGGAGACTCTTTACTAAACCAATAACATTGCATCCCTAAATGATAAGATATCAGTAAGAATTGGATGATTATGCATTTTTCCAGACTGGTATAAAAATCCTAATTTTGAATGAGTAATTTATTTATTTTTTTATTTCAATGGTTTTTTTTTTTTAATTTAAGCTATTGTATTTCTAATTCCCAAGAGTTCCACATCATTCTGAGATTATCTTTTTTAAAACACAGAGATTGCAGATATCACCTATTCAGTTCTTTTTTAAAATTTATTTAAAAA
>SJYX01000972.1:61355-90393 GCA_006410675.1 Oreotragus oreotragus
AGATACAGATGTGTAGAGCGGACTTATGGACTCTGAGGGAGAAGGAGAGGGAGAGGGAGAGGGAGGGATGATTTGGGAGAATAGCATTGAAATATGTATACTATCATGTAAGAAATGAATTGCCAGTCTATGTTCAATGCAGGATGCAGGATGCTTGGGGCTGGTGTATGGGGATGATCTGGAGGGAAGATGTGGGGTGGGAGGTGGGAGGGGAGTTCATGTTTGGGAGTTCGTGTAAAAAAATAAATACAAAAAAAAAATTAAAAAAAATAAAATAAAATAAAAATAAATAAATAAAAAAAAGAAAAAGCAAGAGAGTTTCACAAAAGCATCTATTTCTGTTTTATTGCCTGTGCCAAAGCATTTGACTGTGTGGATCACCACAAACTGTGGAAAATTCTTAAAGAGATGGGAATACCAGACCACCTGACCTGCCTCTTGAGAAATCTGTATGCAGGTCAGGAAGCAACAGATAGAACTGCACATAGAACAACAGACTGGTACCAAATCAGGAAAGGAGTAAGTCATAGCTGTATATTGTCACCTTGCTTATTTAACTTATAGTCAAAGTACATCCAATACATCCAATACTCTAATACTTTGGCCACTTGATGTGAAGAACTGACTCATTTGAAAAGACCTGATGCTGGGAAAGATTGAAGGCAGGAGGAGAAAGGGATGACAGAGGATGAGATGGTTGGATGGCATCACTGACTTGATGGACATGAGTTTGAGTAGACTCCGGGTGTTGGTGATAGACAGGGAGGCCTGGCGTGCTTCAGTCCATGAGGTTGCAAAGAGTCAGACACAACTGAGCAAATAAACTGAACTGTTGTCTATATTTCTGGTTTGTTATATTTATTCCTTTGTTCTATTTTTTAGATTCCATAATAAGTGAAAACATGCAGCATTTATCTTTTTTTGACTTATTTCACTAGTCATAATTCCTTTCAGATCCATCCATGTTGTCTTAAATGGCAAAATTTCATTCCTTTTTATGTCTGAGTAATATGGCATTGTTTATCCATACTATACGGGGAAGGCAATGGCACCCCACCCCAGTACTCTTGCCTGGAGAATCCCAGGGATGGGGGAGCCTGGTGGGCTGCAGTCCATGGGGTCGCTAACAGTCAGACAGACTGAGCGACTTAACTTTCACTTTTCTCTTTCATGCATTGGAGAAGGAAATGGCAACCCACTCCAGTATTCTTGCCTGGAGAATCCCAGGGACGGGGGAGCCTGGTGGGCGGCCGTCTATGGGGTCACACAGAGTCGGACACGACTTAAGTGACTTAGCAGCAGCAGCAGCATACATACTACATCTTCTTTATCTATTCATCTTTTGCACACACTTAGGTTGCTTCTATATCATGGCTCTTGTAAAGAATGCTGCCATGAATATTTGGGTGCATGTATCTTTTGGTATTAGTGTTTTTGTTTGTGTTTTTGTTTTTGTTTTTGTTCAGATAAATACCTAGGAGTGAGGTTTATAGATCACATAGAAATTTTATTTTTGATGTAGCTGCAGGCTATTTTCCATAAAGGCCATACCAATTTATATTCCTGCCAATAGTGCACAAGGGTTCCCTTTTCTCTACATCATCATCAACACTTGTTATTTCTTATGTTTTTGACAGTAGCCATTTGACTGGTATGATGTGGCATCTCATTATTTTGATTTGAATTTCCCTTATGATTAATGATTTTAAGCATCCTTGTCCCTGTTGGTCATTTGTATGTATTCTGTGGTTAAAAAAAAAAAAAGTCTATTTAGGTCCTCTGTTGATTTTTAATCAGGCTGTTTGTTTTTGTGAAACTGAATTGTATGAGTTATTTTTATGCTTTGGATATTAACTCCTCAGTAGCCATACTGTTAACAAATATCTTCTTCCATTCTGTCAGCTGACTTTTCATTTTGCTGATGATTTCCTTGGCTGTGCAAAAGCTTTTAAGTTTAATTAGGTTCCACTTGTTGATTTTTGCTATTTTTTCTCTTGCCTGAGGAGACATATACAAAAATTATTGCTAAGACTGATATCAAAGAACATACTGCCTATGCTTTCTTCTAGTAATTTTATTATTTCAGGTCTTATATATAGTAATTTAATACATCTTACCTTATTTTTGTACATGGTGTGAAAAAATGTTTTAGTTTCATTCTTTTACACATAGCTGAAAGTTTTCCCAACACCACTTAATGACAGGCTGGCTTTCCCCTGCTGTATATTCTTCCCTCTTTTGTATCATCTTCATTGACCACAGGTATGTGGGTTTATTTCTGAGCTCTCAATTCTGTTCCGTTGATCTGAGCGTCTCTTTTTGTGCCGGTATTATACTTTTTTGATTACAGTAATTTTGTAGTATAGTCTTAAGACAGGGGGCATGGTACCTTCAGCTTTTTTCTTTTGTCTGAAGATTGCTTTGGTTATTCGGGATCATGTGTGATTTCATAATAATTTCAGGATTGTTTATTCCAACTCAAATGGTAAAGAATCTGCCTGCAAGGCAGGAGATCAGGGTTCTATCCCTAGGTTGGGAAGTTCCTCTGGAGAAGGAAATGGCAATCCACTCCAGTATTCTTGCCTGGAGAATTCTATGGACAGAGAAGCCTGGCAGGCTACAGTNCCAACTCAAATGGTAAAGAATCTGCCTGCAAGGCAGGAGATCAGGGTTCTATCCCTAGGTTGGGAAGTTCCTCTGGAGAAGGAAATGGCAATCCACTCCAGTATTCTTGCCTGGAGAATTCTATGGACAGAGAAGCCTGGCAGGCTACAGTCCGTGAGGTTGCAAAGAGTCAGACATGACTGAGTGATTAACACAGTCTGTGAAAAATGTCTTGGGTATATTGATAGCGATTGTATTAAATCTGTAGATTGCTTTGGATAGTATAGACATTTTAACAATATTAATGCTTCCAATTCATGAACATAGGATAACTTTCCTTTTTTTTGTTTGTTTGTTTGTTTGTTTCTTGAGATAGGCCTGTATTGCTATACTTCCCTCTTGGAACTGCTTTTGATATGTCCTATAGACGTGAGAAAGTTGTATTTCTATTTTTATTCATCTTAAGGTATTTTTTAATTTCCTCTTTTATATATCTATGACCTGCTGGTTTTTTAGTAGCATGTTGTTTAGTTTCCCTGTGTTTGTGTTTTTCCCATCTTTCTTCCTGTGATTGATTTTAGTTTCATACCACTGTGATTGGGAAAATGTTTGATATAATTTCAATCTTCTTAAATATTAGAATTGTTTTATAGCCTAACATATAATCTATCCTTGAGAATGTTTCATATGCACTTGAAAAGAATGTGTATTCTGCTGATTTGGGATGGAATATTTTGTAGAAGTCTAGTAAGTCATCTGGTATTTTTTTGTCATTTTAAGGCCACTTATTCCTTATTGATTATTCTGTCTGCATGATCTATTCATTGCTATAATTTGGGTACTGAAGTTTGCTACTACTATTGCTGTTGACTTCTCCTTTTATTTTAGTATATACTTTATATATTTAGGTGCTCTTATATTTAGTGGATATGTGTTTATGAATGTTATATCCTATTCTTGAATTGCCCCTTTTTCATTATATATTGCCATACTTTGCCTTTTTTATAGACTTTGTTTTAAAGTCTATTTTGTTGGACATGAGTATTGCTACCATAGGTTTCTTTTTGTTACA
Organism: Oreotragus oreotragus; assembly: GCA_006410675.1. Lineage (NCBI taxonomy): Eukaryota > Metazoa > Chordata > Mammalia > Artiodactyla > Bovidae > Oreotragus > Oreotragus oreotragus. Next base: position 65,032 of record SJYX01000972.1, read on the forward strand.
TTTGCATTGGGTATGTTTTTCCATTCCTTCACTATTTCAGCTATATGTGTTTTTAGCTGTAAAGTGATTCTTTTAAAGTAGCATATAGATGGATCTTGCTTTTTGATTCATTCTATCCATTCAGCCACCCTATGTCTTTTGTTTAGAGTGTGTATTATTGTTATTATTAATAGGTATGTTGTTGTTGACTCAGGCTTATGTCCGACTCTTTGCAACCCCATGGACTGCACCTTGTCAGGCTTCCCTGTCCTTCACTATCTCCCAGAGTTTGCTCAGATTCATGTCCATTGAGTCAGTGATGCCATCCAATTATCTCATACTTTGCCACCCTCTTCACCTTTGCCTTCAAATTTTCGCCACAAAAGGATCTTTTCCAATGAGTCGGCTCTTTGCATCAGGTGACCAAAGTATTGGAGCCTCAGCATCATGCCTTCCAATGAATATTCAGGATCGATTTCCTTTAAGATTAACTGGTTTGATCTCCTTGCAGGCAAGTGTCTTTTCCAGCACTACAGTTCTAAAGCATCAATTCTTTGGTGTTCTGCTTTCTCTATGGTCCAACTCTCACATCCATCCATATTGGAAAAAAACATAGTTGACTAGACAGACCTTTGTCAACAAAGTGATGTCTCTGCTTTTTAATATGCAGTCTAATTTTGTTATAGATTTCCTTCTAAGGAGCAAGTGTCTTTTAATTTCATGGCTGCAGTCACCATCAGCAGTGATTTCGGAGGCCAAGAAAATAAAATCTGTCACTGCTTCTAGTTTTTCCCCATCTATGTGCCATGAAGTGATGGGGCCAGGTGCCATGATCTTTGTTTTTTGAATGTTCAGTTTTAAGCCAACTTTTCCAGTCTCATCTTTCACCCTCATCAAGAGGTTTTTTAGTTCCTCTTCACTTTCTGCATTTAGAGTGGTATCATTTGCATATCTGAGTTTGTTGGTGTTTCTCCCAGCAATCTTGATTCCAGCTTGTGATTCATCCAGCCTGGCATTTCAAGTGATGTACTCTTCACATAAGTAAAGAAAACAGAGTATATACTTGTTGCCATTTTGATACTTGTTTTCTGTTTGATATTTCTGTAGTTTTCTGTTATTTTCTTCTTTTGGTAATTACTTCCCTTATAGTTTCATTGTCTTTAGTATTATATTTGTACTCTTTTCTCTGTTTTTTTTTTTTTTTTTGCATCTTTTGTAGGTTTTCTAGTTACCATGAGGCTAATTTATATATCCATGTCTGTATCTATAATATACTTGTTCTAAACTGATAGTTATTTAAATTCAAGCACATTCTAAAAGTTCTAAAATTTTTACCCCCATGCCCCCACAATATTTTTATTTTGGTGTGATACTTTGGNTTTTTTTTTTTTTTTGTGCATCTTTTGTAGGTTTTCTAGTTACCATGAGGCTAATTTATATATCCATGTCTGTATCTATAATATACTTGTTCTAAACTGATAGTTATTTAAATTCAAGCACATTCTAAAAGTTCTAAAATTTTTACCCCCATGCCCCCACAATATTTTTATTTTGGTGTGATACTTTGGTGTCATACTTTATTTGTATCCCTTAATTGTTTATTGTACTTATGATTGATTTTATAATTTTTGTCTCTTCACCTTTGTATTAACTTATTTAAGTGATTGGTCCACTCTGTTTACTATATATTTACCTTTACCAGTGAGATTGTTTATATATTTTCTTATTTCTTAGATTCTGTAACAATTCCTATATGGACAGTTTGGTTGTGATGAACTGTTTTCCCTTCAGTTCAGTTGCTCAGTCGTGTTTGACTCTTTGTGACTCCATGGACTGCAGCAAGCCAGGCTTCCCTGTCCATCACCAACACCCAGAGCCCCGTCAAACTCATATCCATCATGTTGGTGATGCTATCCAATCATCTCATTCTCTGTTGTCCCCTTCTCCTCCTGCCCCCAATCTTTCCAGCATCAGGGTCTTTTCCAATGAGTTGGTTCTTCACATTAGGTGGCCAGTGTATTGGAGTTTAAGCTTCAACATCAGTCCTTCCAATGAACACTCAGGACTGATCTCCTGTAGGATGATGGACTGGCTGGATCTCCTTGCAGTCCAAGGGACTCTCAAGAGTCTTCTCCAACACCACAGTTCAAAAGCATCAGTTCTTCAGTGCTCAGCTTTCTTCACAGTCCAACCCTCAACATGCATACATGACCACTGGAAAAACCATAGCCTTGACTAGATGGACCTTTGTTGGCAAAGTAATATCTCTGCTTTTTAATATGCTGTCTAGGTTCATCATAACTTTCCTTCCAAGGAGTAAGCATCTTTTAATTTCATGGCTGCAGTCACCATCTGCAGTGATTTTGGAGCTTCCTAAAATAAAGTCTGTCCCTGTTCCCACTGTTTGCCCATCTACTTGCCATGAAGTGATGGAACCAGATGCCATGATCTTAGTTTTCTGAATGTTGAGCTATAAAGTAGAAAAGTAATGCTCAAAATTCTCCAAACCAGACTTCAATAGTATGTGAATTGAGAACTTCTAGATGTTCAAACTGGATTTAGAAAAGGCAGAGGAATCAGAGATCAAATTGCCAACATCTGTTGGATCATAGAAAAGTCAAGAGAATTCCAGAAAAACATCTACCTCTGCTTCATTGCTATGCTAAATCCTTTGACTATGTAGATCACAACAAACTGTGGAAAATTTTTAAAGAGATGGCAATACCAGACCACCTTATCTGTCTCCTGAGAAACCTGTATGCAGGTCAAGAAGCAACAGTTAGAATCTGACATGGAACAATGGACTGGTTCCAAATTGGGAAAGGAGTAAGTCAAGGCTGTATATTGTCACCCTGATTATTTAACTTATATGCAGGATACACCATATGAAATGTCAGACTGGATGAAGCACAAGCTAGAATCAAGATTGCCAGGAGAAATATTGATAACCTCAGGTATGCAGATGCCATCACCCTTATGGCAGAAAGCAAAGAGGAACTAAAGAAAGCAAAGAGGAACTAAAGGTGAAAGTGGACAGTGGAAAAACCTGGCTTAAAACTCAGCATTCAAAATACTAAGATTGTGGCATCCAGTCCCATCACTTCATGGCAAATAGATGGGGAAAAAAAAGAAACAGTGACAGACTATTTTCTTTCTTTTTTATTGTTTATTATTATTATTATTATTACTTTACAATATTGTATTGGTTTTACCATGAATCCACCACGGGTGTACACGTGTTCCCAATCCTGAACCCCCCTCCCACTTCCCTCCCCATACCATCCCTCTGGGTCATCCCAGTGCACCAGCCCCAAGCATCCTGTATCATGCATCGAACCTAGACTGGCGATTCATTTCTTATATGATATTATACATGTTTCAATGCCATTCTCCCAAATCATCCCACCCTCTCCCTCTCCCACAGAGTCCAAAAGACTGTTCTATACATCTGTGTCTCTTTTGCTGTCTTGCATACAGGGTTATTGTTACCATCTTTCTAAATTCCATATATATGTGTTGGTATACTGTATTGGTGTTTTTCTTTCTGGCTTACTTCACTCTGTNTATTTACATAAATATAAATAAATTATATTATCATATAATTTAGATAAAGAATGCTTAGGTCAAAATCAAAAGAAAAGACTGGATTTTTGCCCTGTAAGTAATGTCTCTTTGAAAAGCCCCAGAGTATTTATAGAACAGCCCTCAAGATGCTGTTCTGGCATTGACTCCATTACTCTTTTCTCATGAGTCTTCAACATTTTTTTTCCATTTTCCAACCTTCCAATTTATGCCTCCTATGTAAGTAAGAAAGTGGATTCTGTGTAGTTCCTCCAATTGCTAGGAAATGAGAGAAAAATGTAATAAACACAACACACTAAGAACTGTAATCTGCCACTATAAAAGGCCAAATTTTAAATGATTCCAACATTACTAAATTACCCCAGGCCATAGAAAAATATGGAGATTTCTCCATTTTATAAAACAGCGTAGATTTATTGCCAAATCTGATAAAATATGTCTCCCTAAAATTAAATTGAATATATAATTGAATTACACATACCTAAATGGTATTCCCCCCCCCCAGCATATATTGTTCCATTAAATATATAAATAAATAACAACAAATACCCTTCAACTCAAGTTGTGCCCTTGCCCTACACTGAATCTGTATCCTGCATGCCTTGACCACATCAGATCTCTAAAGCCAGTTCTGGCCTTCAGTATTCAATCAGAAAGATGCTATTTTCCAACTTTCATCAGTAGCACGTGTCTTCAGATTAGTAGACACAATGAGTTTTAACATAAATATCAACAGCAAGAAGAGTCTTATTAAGGAATTTAGATTAATCAACAAAAATAGTTTAGGGCAATAGAGAGATGACAAAGATTATTGGTACATACAAGGCAATACTTCTATTGCAATATTGCAGGATCATATCAATGCTTCTATTGAAATATTGCAGTATCTTCTGAATCAAATNTAAATATCAACAGCAAGAAGCTTCTTATTAAGGAATTTAGATTAATCAACAAAAATAGTTTAGGGCAATAGAGAGATGACAAAGATTATTGGTACATACAAGGCAATACTTCTATTGCAATATTGCAGGATCATATCAATGCTTCTATTGAAATATTGCAGTATCTTCTGAATCAAATATTACCCATTATTCCTCAATCACTATACATACTTTTACCCATCTATACTTGCTTATTGAGATCAACCTGTCACATCTTACCAATATTTTTCTCCCCAGCTACTCCTGAGTCCTGGTTTCTCACAGACCTCTTCTTATTTCATCCTCTTTTACCTCTCCATTCTCTTTCTCGTTCCTGTGCATTATGACTGTACTGAAACCCTCATTTCTGGGAGAGGGAGGACAAAGTACTTGGCTTTGAAACATATAAGTAGACTCCCTGCTTTAAAATTTTAACCAAATGAAGATCTAGTGACTTTACCCAAAGCAAGAAACCATTCCAGGTTTGTATGAATTAAAGAGCTACATGTATACCATGTAGAAAAACCAAGAGTAAGATAGCAAAACTAGAACTAATAACTTTCAGTAAGGTAATCAGTTAAATAAGTTGCTTTTGCAAAGGTTTCATAATAATAGTAAATTTAGGGGGAAAATGTTTACCAAAAGACCTTGTTCCAAATGCCAGCCACAAAAATTAAAAAACAAACAAAAAATTAATTAAAAAAAAACACAAAAAATTAATTAAAAACAAACAAAAAATTAATTAAAAAAAAACAAACAAAAAATAACCTTGAAGGCAAAATTTATCAACAAAAGTGAGAAAGAAAGAAGAGAAGAAGGGAGATCAGGAGAAGGAAGAGAGAAAAGAGGAAAGAGAAAGAGGAGGAGGGCTAACAATAGAAAATAATGTTAATCCTTGATTTTTTTCCTGCAAAGTAATAAGGAAGAAATTTTATAAAAGGAGTAATAATAAGGAGGAAATCATTTTACTAGCTATCAAAACACACTATAAGTCTACATATTGGAATAGACAAATAGGATAGGATAAAATGCTGACAAACGTCAATTCCATGCCTATAAAAGAAGTTAGTATATTTAAAAATGTAGAGTTTCAAATCCCAGGGGAAAATGGACTATTCAATAAATGATATTTAAAATACTTTCCATTTAGGAGAAAAATAAATTGCAAATAATATTTTTCAGATGGAGTAAAGTTGCTAACATGAATATTAAAAGTAATGAATAACAAAAAAAACATATTAAAGCTATTTCTATAATCTACCTAATCATGACATAAAATCCCAAAATCATAATACAAAGAAATGAAATAATTTTTGTATCCTTTTAAGTTTTCCTCTAAGCAACAGACTAATATGGCAAATATAGGTAAGCATATATTCTTCAGATGTTCATTAGTTCTATCAGCCAAAAATTATAGATAATGTATGGATAGTACATCCATAACATAGAATATTATGCTGGCATTAAAGGAGCAAAATAGATATTCATACACTTCATAGAGCAATGTTCATTTTATGTTATCAAATTAAACCAGCAAATTAAAAAATATGTCCTAATATGATTCCACTTCTTTTTTTAAATTTAAATTTATTTATTTTAACTGGAGGCTAATTACTTTACATGAATCTGCCACGGGCATACACGTGTTCCCATCCTGAACCCCCCCTCCCACATCCATCCCCATACCCTTCCTCTGGGTCATCCCAGTGCACCAGCCCCAAGGATCCTGTATTGAACCTGGACTGGTGATTCGTTGCTTATATGATATTATACATGTTTCAGTGCCATTCCCCCAAATCGTCCCACCCTCTCCCTTTCCCACAGAGTCCAAAAGTCTGTTCTATACATCTGTGTCTCTTTTGCTGTCTCACATACAGGGTTATCGTTACCATCTTTCTAAATTCCATATATATGCATTAGTATACTGTATTGGTGCTTTTCTTTCTGTCTTACTTCACTCTGTATAATAGGCTCCAGTTTCATCCACCTCATTAGAACTGATTCAAATGTATTCTTTTTAATGGCTGAGTAATACTCCATTGTGTATATGTACCACAGCTTTCNTTTCTTATATGATATTATACATGTTTCAATGCCATTCTCCCAAATCATCCCACCCTCTCCCTCTCCCACAGAGTCCAAAAGACTGTTCTATACATCTGTGTCTCTTTTGCTGTCTTGCATACAGGGTTATTGTTACCATCTTTCTAAATTCCATATATATGTGTTGGTATACTGTATTGGTGTTTTTCTTTCTGGCTTACTTCACTCTGTATAATCGGCTCCAGTTTCATCCGCCTCATTAGAACTGATTCAAATGTATTCTTTTTAATGGCTGTATAATACTCCATTGTGTATATGTACCACAGCTTTCTTATCCATTCATCTGCTGATGGACATCTAGGTTGCTTCCATGTCCTGGCTATTATAAACAGTGCTGTGATGAACATTGGGGTACATGTGTGGGCTGCAAAATCACTGCAGATGGTGACTGCAGCTATGAAATGAATAGACGTTTGCTCCTTGAAAGAAAAGATATGACCAGCCTAGACAGCATATTAAAAAGCTGTAACCTTACTTTGTGAACATAGATCTGTCTAGTCAAAATTATGGTTTTTCCAATAGTCATGTATGGGTGTGAGCGTTGGACAATGAAGAAGGTTGAATACCGAAGAATTGATGCTTTTGTATTGTGGTGTTGGAGAAGACTCTTGAGAGTCCCTTGGACTGCAAGGAGATTAAACCAGTCAGTCCTAAAGGAAATCAATCTAGAATATTCATTGGAAGGACTGATGCTGAAGCTCCAATACCTGGGCCACCTGATGTGAATAGCTGAATCACTGAAAAGCTCCTGATGCTGGGAAAGAATGAAGGCAGGAGGAGAGGGGATGACAAAGTTTGAGATGGTTGAAGGGTATTACTGACTCGATGGACATGAGTTTGAGCAAGCTCCGAGTGATGGTGAAGGACAGGGAAGCCTGGCATGCTGCAGTACATGGGGTCACAAAGAAGAAAAACAACAAAAATCGCTGGAACTAGAGAGGCATAGTGGGAGCCTGATCAGATCTGGGACTTCTTCCAGCCTCAGTGGTACTCGAATGTCCTGTCATTTGGTGGGGTCAGGGCCCCAAGAGTTAGAGCCACAGTCTGAATCAAGGTAAGTTTATCTTAGCATGATGGTGGTTTCCTCTTTGACTAGAGACAGTGCCAGAAACGGAGTGGCTGGAACAAAAGGCCTAGGCTTCTCCCCAGCTTAGTAGCTGCCTTTGCCTTGACCCAGAGGTAGGGCTGTGGCCCCAAGAACAGGAGCCCAGTAGAAATCTTGGCTTCTCCCAAGGTGCAGTGGTGATTTCCACCTGGGCAGGGAGCAGTGCCAGAGCTGAAAGGACCAGAGCCTGAACCTCGTGTGGGCTGGAGGATGAATTTAGGGAGTAGTTCTGGTAGACTGGCCAAAGTACCAGGTGGTTTCCAATATTCTACCTGTATACTAGACCTGAGGGCAAGTAAATCTATAAGTGCGCTCCTCAAAAGCAGATTTCAGTTTCCTATAGCCCTCCAGTAAGCCCCACTCTTTTCCAGCCAGCCAAGGGGGCTCATGTTTCTGATGCCAGACCCTAAGGCTAGAGGGCCTAATGTGAGATTTGAATTCCTTTACTCCTACACAGGATCCCTGAGCTTGTAATATGACCATCCTCTTCAGGTTTGTCCACCAGGGTGTGGGTCCCAATTGTACCACTTACCCTCCATTCCAAATAGAGTTCATATAGTTCTTTCCCTATAACATTAGTTGTAGAAGAACTATTCTGCTAATCTTCAAGTGATTCTCAGAGAGAGTTGCTCTCTATGTAGTTGCAATCTTGATGTGTTTGTAGGAGGAGGTGAGCTCAGCATCTTCCTACTCTACCTTCTTGATCCTGCCCTTTACTTTTGATTTTTAAAAATTATTTCTATAAAATAGGAAGACAAAAAGTAAAAATATTATCTGTAGTTTTAGAAAACTAATTGCTTGGTGCCTACCAAACTATAGCCTGCCACCTGCTTTTGTGAATAAAGTTTCATTGGAAGACAACACAACCATTTACTTATGTGTTATATTTGGTTGTTTTCACATCATAATGGGAAAGTTAAGCAGTTGCAGCCGAGACTGTGTAGTCCAAAAACCTGAAAATATTTACTATCTGGCCCTTTTCATTAAAAAATAATTGCTGACACATGGGGTAAAACCTATTATTACAATAGTATATTTCACATAGTTAAAATCAATATTAACATAATTTTGTACACTTTTCCATTTAATATTAAAGAGAATACATTTCCTTACTGCTATTTTTATGAACATTATCTTTAATGATTTTCTAACAAGTCATCTATTAGATAAGATATTGTTTAAAATAACATACTTTTATTGTTGAGCATTTAGCTTCCACTTTTTCAGCATTGAAAATACTTCTCAGAAGAATAACCCTAATACATATTTGGAGCACATTTTTGATAATTCCTTTATGGTAGATTTTTAAAAATTGAGTTAGAGTGTCAAAAGATATGAATATTTTATAGTTTTCATAGAAATTATCACATGAATGTCTGAAAGATTGTACCAGTTGACAATGGCAGCAGCAATCCATGCTGGTGTTGAATTCATTTCACAATGTCAGAAAAGGTTAGCAGAAAGTATGCTTCATAAATATAGATACATATTTATTTTTTTAATATAAATTTATTTATTTTAATTGGAGGTTAATTACTTTACAATATTGTATTGGTTTTGCCATACATCAACATGAATCCACCACAAGTATACATGTGTTCCCCATCCTGAAGTCCCCTCCTTCCTCCCTCCCCATACCATCCCTCTGGGTCATCTCAGTGCACCAGCTCCAAGCATCCAGTATCATGCATCGAACCTAGACTGGCGATTCGTTTCATATATGATATTATACATGTTTCTATGCCATTCTCCCAAATCATCCCACCCTCTCCCTCTCCCACAGAGTCCAAAAGACTGTTCTATACATCTGTGTCTCTTTTGCTGTCTTGCATACAGGGTTATTGTTACCATCTTTCTAAATTCCATATATATGTGTTGGTATACTGTATTGGTGTTTTTCTTTCTGGCTTACTTCACTCTGTATAATCAGCTCCAGTTTCATCCACCTCATTAGAAATGATTCAAATGTATTCTTTTTAATGGCTGAGTAATACTCCATTGTGTATATGTACCACAGCTTTCTTATCCATTCATCTGCTGATGGACATCTAGGTTGTTTCTATGTCCTGGCTATTATAAACAGTGCTGTGATGAACATTGGGGTACACAGNCTCATTAGAACTGATTCAAATGTATTCTTTTTAATGGCTGAGTAATACTCCATTGTGTATATGTACCACAGCTTTCTTATCCATTCATCTGCTGATGGACATCTAGGTTGTTTCTATGTCCTGGCTATTATAAACAGTGCTGTGATGAACATTGGGGTACACAGGTCTCTTTCAATTCTGGTTTCCTTGGTGTGTATGCCCAGCATTGGGATTGCTGGATCATAAGGAAGTTCTATTTCCAGGTTTTTAAGGAATCTCCACACTGTTCTCCATAGTGGCTGCCAACAAACACATGAAAAGATGCCCAACATCACTCATTATCAGAGAAATGCAAATCAAAACTACAATGAGGTACCATTTCACGCCAGTCAGAATGGCTGTGATCCAAAAGTCTAAATATAGATACATATTTAGAATATAAATATATATACATAAAGTTTGTCTCTCATGAGTTTATAATCTGTATCTCTTTGCTTACTTCTCAGGTTTCTTTTTTCATTTCTTTTTAAACTTTTGGATAGTATCCCATCTCATGTTTTGGCTTATATTTTGGGGATCTTCAAGTTATTTTGTTATCATATTTATGATTTTTATGTAAAAATTTATCTGACATACTTGCTTAAATACTTTAAAATTTCTTAATTCTTTGTATTTGACCAAACACTTTAAATCAATATTGTCTGTCTTCCATCTTCTGTTTTGCTGAAGTGCTAGAGAAAGTTTCATTAATGGTCTGCTTTTGAAAATATGTCTTTCCTTACTCATTTGTGGCATTTGACTATGATGACACTTATAACTACATTAAAACTATTTCTTATTTATACATTTTTCCCCTCTGGGTTTCCCTGTACTCGGTCTGTTTCTCATTTTCTTTTATTGAATTTCTCTTCTAACCACATTTTAAACACCAATGGTCTTAAGATTTCATCCAATTAATTACTTTACAATATTGTATTGATTTTGCCATACATCAACATGAATCTGCCACAGGTATACACGTGTTCCCCATCCTGAACCCCGCTCCCTCCTCCCTCCCCATACCATCCCTCTGGGTGGTCCCAGTGCACCAGCCCCAAGCATCCAGTATCATGCATCGAACCTGGACTGGTGATTCATACAAATTTGATATTATATATGTTTCAATGCCATCCTCCCAAATCATCCCACCCTCTCCCTCTCCCACAGAGTCCAAAAGACTGTTCTATACATCTATATCTCTTTTGCTGTCTCGCTTACAGGGTTATAGTTATCATCTTTCTAAATTCCATATATATGCGTTAGTATACTGTATCTTACTGATTTTTTCTGGGCATTCTCATCCTCTCCAAAAATCTTTTTTTTTCTGTTATATTTTCCATATCTTCATTACTCATTTTCCTTCTGATATTCAATCATATATTTTCAATTTCTTGCTGAAATCCCCTTACGTTTGTCTGATAGCCTACTCCAACAAATTCCTTAACCTTTCAATCTCCTGAAAGTAGCTCCAGCTCCCATTGTGCATACTTTGGTTAATGATAGTGCCATTGAACCATTTTATATAGCTAAAATTCTTGAAGTTTTCCTCCATACTTACCTCTCTCTCATTCTCTACACTTAGTAATTTACCAAGTGTTTTCAGTTCTAACTCCTCAATATATTATTCTATTGAACCATCTCTGCTGCCAAAGGTTAGGCCTTCAGCCCCTCTTTTGGTTGTTTAACTGTTTTCTCACACTTAGAAGTCTTCTTCCCTCTTGTTTAATGTTACATGGTTCTACGGGTTCTCACCTTTTATAGCCTACTCTCACTGTATTATAATTATTTACATGTTTGAATTCTCCATTGGGCCATAAGTTCCCAAAGAGTGTCATTTCAATCTCAGTTCTTAGAATAAAGCAAGGTTTGCATTGGTTGTTAATTAAAAGTTTGAGTATAGGCATTCATATATTATGAATATAAGGTACTGTATTAGTTTACCAGGGCATTTAGCCTTCACTTTAATTATGATAAGGGCAAAAAGGATGTCTATTCAAGATGTTTTAAATGTCAGCCTTAGGTTTGGATGATTATTCTTACCATCTCCTTAAATCTAATACACAAGCAACAATATGTAAATAATCTTCCTAACAGAGAGTTAATTGACTCAAGAAACTAGTTTATTGGAATGTTTAAATTCAGTAAATCTGATGTAAATTTTAAAGTCTAAAACATTTTTATGATGAAAAAATTTCATAACATATTCTCCCCTTTGTCTTGATAGGAGAACAAAACCATGGTCCAAAAAAATAGCAAACATGACCATTCTTTGAAATTATTTTCCACTTAGAAAGTTTTGGATTTAGTGTTATCTTTTGCATATTGTCACAAGTAAACAAAAATACTGAAAAATGATGACCATACGTGAGTTAGTTTCTACTTCTTTAAATGAATTATGTTCTAAAGGTCAGAAATAATAGAGAGGGAGTCAATAAATAAGTATAGATACAAAATTTAGAAAAATAATTCCTAGAAAAAGAGCTGAAATTAGTACTTTTCAGACATTAATTCTATGCTTTATCTATATCATTACATTTCAGAACTTGCCAACCCAACTACATAGAAATGTATTAAGATAAGAAGAAAGTGTACTTGAACATGATATCAGAAATAAAGCATGCTAGGATGACATAAACTAGGACTTTAAATTATTTTTCATTATTATATCTTGATTATAGCTTTGTAACCAACTACAGAGAAATTACAGAAGACAGTCCAAGAAACAAAGATACAACTAAGGACTCACTTTACATGTTTATTAATATTGTATTTGGAGAAGGCAATGGCACCCCACTCCAGTACTCTTGCCTGGAAAATCCCACGGACAGGTATCGGTTAATGTCAGACAAATACAATTAAAATAAAAAATTCCTAGACGAGAATGTTGTAAAGAAGATGAAATCTCAAGTGAATTTAAAAACAGGAGAATCCAGGGCACTCAAAACATCTTGTTATAGCAGACTTTTTTAACTAAAAAGCACTTTTAGGTTATGTAAAACAGTTTTTCAAGTTTCCCCTAGATATGAAAGGATCAACGACTGTAACTAGAACATTCTCTCTATAATGAGGCAATACTGAAAGGTATTATTTCTACCATCTTCAAAAAACCTCTTGTGCCACTCCATCATTTCTCCCAGATGAAAATGGTCAAACATAAATGAAATGTCAGATTAAAAAAAAAAAAAAAAAGTACAGCACTGCTCAAGTGCTGTACCATACCTGTACCTGCCAGAAATGATTACTAAAGACTCATTCCAATAAACCATCTCTGATTACAGTATTCACTTGGAGAAAACCTCTATCAAAGTCTGTTCTAAGAGGAAAATATAAACCACTCCTTTATAGGCAGCGCTAGTATGGACTCGAGTGCTGCCTTTTATACGCAAATTAAGCCAAACTTAATTGGACCCTTCCAATAGCAACTTCAGAGCTTTTCAACAATCTGTATTCACTACTTCAGTAATGCAAAATCACAATAAAAAGGGACAACTTTCAAAAATACCATTCTTTGCATTTGAGCAAAGGTTAGGCTCAAGAGCTTTTAATAAGAATGAACTCTATTCAGTTGTTTGAAGGGATTTTCATTGAGAATGAAAATGTGGCTTCTTTTCCAAGTGGCCACATACAGAGTATATTTAGCATTTTACTTTTTTAAAGGAAAATCTCACTAAACTATTTTAAGTTAACAGCACATTTCAGAGAGAATATATTTAATATAAAATAGATCAATGTTTGACTTGTGCATTCATTTGTGGAAAGCTAAATTATACACAGTAAATTGGCATAATTAAATCACCCAGTAATTTAAAATTTATAATCACTTGGATATATTGGTTAAAGTTTGTCTTTCTTTCTATTTAAAAAAATAAAGGTTTCTATTTTCAGCAATATCAAGTGTATACAAGGAAAGGGATTTCCATATTTAAGAGTAAAGACCACAAACATACTAATGTAAAATTTATGTTTATAGACAAATATTGCTTATACTAATGAAAATGAATTCCTAGTATATGATAAGTAAATTTGTTTTTTAAAAGCAGGCATTTAAGACAAAAATAACATTACTTTTGACAGAAAAGGAAAAGGGAATTTCAGGAAACTAGGATATAGTTGGAAGAATTCTCATCTGACATTCCTTTTCTGCCTATCCTAGTTTTAACAATTCTTTAGTCCACTACTACCAAATAATAAGAATTTGCAGTTCTGATAAGAAACCATTTTCCATACTTAGATTAGGAGCAGGAGAGCATATTGCTTATTCTTGGGAAGGTAAATTGCCCTGTTGAGCTAAAGGAGAGGTTTTATGTAAGAAATATATATGCTGAAATAGGTCCAGTTATAGAAAGCTATGAAAGGCAAGTTGAAGCTTTTGTGGTGGTAACTTGTAACACTTCAGTTCTCAAACCTGTTTCTTTGGTAGCATCGGATGGATGGTATTCAGGTGAACAGTGCATTTCCATAAGTGTATCCAGTGATACATGTTAACTCCCAGAGTAAGAACTCTGGCTCCACCCTCTTCTCTTCCATGTAAACTAGTGTTTCTGAATCAGTGAGAATGTTGTTATATGAATCTAGTCAAATGTATTATTTAAATCATATGTAAATTGTACTTCCATATTAGTAAAGAATTACTTGTGATACATCTCAAAATTGACTATAGTGTAAGAAGAATCAGAGTTGGCTGGATATTTTAGGGAGAAGCCATATGTGGTCCCAATGTTTAATCATAGAGAGGAGGCAGCAAATCAGTTAAGTATCAACTCTAGGATTTTAGACTTCAGGTGCTTTGGGACCCTCCAGACTAAAATAAAATGGCAAACATGGAAAAGATAGGACATTAAGGATATAAATTATAAAGAAAAATTAATAGGTTTTGTACTTTTTATTACCATTGCCTATAAAGAATTAGGATGCATTGTGTTGAGGTTTGTGTAGCAATATTTTAAAGTTTAACAATTGAGTTTAAATTTAGATTGATGTTGGCATCAATCTGGCCCAAGGAAATAATAGTTTTCAGTTATGATAAACCATATGAAATTGCTTACATTTGATATTTTGACCTATAGAAATAATAATTTCATATAGTTCAGTCTAATATAATCCTTGTTTTTGTGGTAGAGACAGACTTGTTTCTGGGGTAAACTATAGGCTTTAGTCAAGTAAAGGATGAGTAGCAATGGGATGGCACTCTTGGTGAAAGGTAACTAGAACAAATGAAGTAAATAAAAGATCTGAAATGTAAAAAATTAATTCCCTTAGATATATAAAAGTTTTGGAATTCTCAAGGAAAAATGATCCAAAATGCATAACAAAAGGGAACATTAAATATCAAACTACATTTATGGCTATATGATATCAAATGACTGATAAATATTGAATACTCAATCATGCTGATGTTTTCAAGTATCATATAGATGAAATATCCAGATAAATAAATGCACATTTATTTTTCTTCTAGATATCTAAACATAATCTAAGATGGAATTTCAAAGAACAAAAACTGACTCCGTATAATCATATTAAATAAAAGCACATCCCCCTTTTGTATTTCTTATTTAAAGGAAAAGAATGCAAGCAACACCAACAACACCAATATAGGATTCAGAAAATAGACTTTTTAAAAAAAAATTAGGGGAAATAGCCTTCTCTTATAGTTAAATACTAAGTAGACAGCTGGTCTATATATAAACTTGATAAAGGGAGCAAAGTGGAAGCTTACAGGCATGTATTGTTCTGCCATTAATAATAATGGCAAATAATTATTAATTACTAATTAATAATTATGACTAGTGTTCTAATCATTTTTAATACAATTTCAGTGTTTAAAAATTCAGAGAATGACTACAAGTTCGAATTTCTAGCCTCTCTCAAAAATTTAAAAGATTGAGCAACACTGACCTCACGTTTCCAGATGTCAGCAATCAGCCAAAAGTGAAGAGCAGATACTCTCTTTAGATGAGGTAAGCACTTTAATTTTCCAAACACCCTTCCCAGCTCATTTCACTCCATTATGTTCTATTTCCTTGTGAGCCTTTAAGTTTGTGATCCCTGACATAGTGTTTGAGGACCAAATATTGATGATTGGGATAAGTTGGGGCAAAGGGATGATTATATAAATCAAGGGGAATACTCTTATCTCACACTCTCCTCCTCAACCGTGTGGAAATGTATATATGCTTCAAAATGAATGATGCTAAAAGCATGTGATTAATATAATTTGCATTTAAACATTTTAACAGGATTACATACATCTGTGAAAAGATTATTTTGATAGAGGCAAAGGGAAGGCCTTTTCTAGAGCTCCTCAAATAAAATAGTATACATACTCACTTTAACTTACATGGATAATGATGATTTAGTTCAGTTCAGCCACTCAGTCATGTCCAACTCTTTGCAACCCCATGGACTGCAGCACGGCAGGCTTCCCTGTCCATCACCAACTCCCGGAGTTTACTCAAACACATGTCCGTTTAGTCGGTAATGCCATCCAACCATCTTATCCCCTGTCATCACCTTCTCCTCCTGCCTTCAATCCCAGCATCAGGGTCTTTTTAAATAAGTCAGTTCTTCCCATCAGGTGGCCAAAGTATTGGAGTTTCAGCTTCAGCATAAGTCTTTTCAATGAATATTCAGGACTGATTTCCTTTACAATGGACTGGTTGAATCTCCTTGCAGTCCAAGGACTCTGAAGAATCTTCTCCAACACCACAATTCAAAATCTCTCTTGTTTTATTTTTGTGCATTTATTTCCTAACAGATTTTTCATGAAAGTATTTTTTTTTATTTGTTGGGAGATTATTTCGTGAAAGTTTTTCAGAGTAATATTAAGTCACTCTTCACTGGGATTGGAGAGAGAGGAATTCATGAGAGGATGAGATATGATTCCAAGTTGCTTTTTGCCTTAATCTTCCCAGTTTGGTAAAAAAGTATTGATACTCCTTGGCTCAGAGCTCAGAATAGGCCACCCCCAGCTCATAATGCCCTGTGTAGTCTGGTATTTGTTTTTCTACTGATCCAATAGAGTGACTTTTCTCAGCCTGGTAAACAAGCTGCTCTAGGAACAGTATAATCAGGAGAACAGCTACCAGTGTTAGTCATTTTAATCTTTACTTTTTTCAAGATTGTGCCAAACAGCATCGAGTAGAGCACAGGATGGGGTAAGGATAGTCTGCCATGAAAGCAACAAGTAAGAGGATGCTGCACTTGAAGAGAATTTAAAAATAATCAAACAGACTAAAAATCAGTCAACTTTTACTGTCACCATATGTCAGCATTTCTAAACATTGTTGGTGATAAGATACTCTTCCAGTCATGGCTGGCTACTCCCATGGTCCCTTTTACCTTGCTATTTTCACTGCTTTTCCCCCCTTATTTTTCTAAGTAAATTGACAAAAAGCTTATAATCATAAACACAAAACCCCAACTCCTCTACCATTTGATAACTACGTGACCTTAGGCAACTCATTTAACATCTCTGTAGGTATATTGATAGCACGCACTTTACAGATTATGTGAGAAATTAATGAGTTGATTTTTATAGTGCTTATGAACACATATCCTCTTAATGTGTTATAATTATTATAATTATCATTCCTTTAGGGATTTGATGGTTACTTTTTAAAATAAGTACAATAATTCTAAGATTTTATTAATTTGTAATTCCAAATTGCAATAGTATTTATTACATTTGCACTGCTTCTGGATATAATCAAACAACTCAGGCTTAAAATAGAAGAAACTGCTCTTTTATATATTTTACTAANGACTAAAATAAAATGGCAAACATGGAAAAGATAGGACATTAAGGATATAAATTATAAAGAAAAATTAATAGGTTTTGTACTTTTTATTACCATTGCCTATAAAGAATTAGGATGCATTGTGTTGAGGTTTGTGTAGCAATATTTTAAAGTTTAACAATTGAGTTTAAATTTAGATTGATGTTGGCATCAATCTGGCCCAAGGAAATAATAGTTTTCAGTTATGATAAACCATATGAAATTGCTTACATTTGATATTTTGACCTATAGAAATAATAATTTCAT
This sequence comes from Oreotragus oreotragus, assembly GCA_006410675.1. NCBI lineage: Eukaryota > Metazoa > Chordata > Mammalia > Artiodactyla > Bovidae > Oreotragus > Oreotragus oreotragus. The sequence goes on from SJYX01000972.1 coordinate 82,895, forward strand.
ATAGTTCAGTCTAATATAATCCTTGTTTTTGTGGTAGAGACAGACTTGTTTCTGGGGTAAACTATAGGCTTTAGTCAAGTAAAGGATGAGTAGCAATGGGATGGCACTCTTGGTGAAAGGTAACTAGAACAAATGAAGTAAATAAAAGATCTGAAATGTAAAAAATTAATTCCCTTAGATATATAAAAGTTTTGGAATTCTCAAGGAAAAATGATCCAAAATGCATAACAAAAGGGAACATTAAATATCAAACTACATTTATGGCTATATGATATCAAATGACTGATAAATATTGAATACTCAATCATGCTGATGTTTTCAAGTATCATATAGATGAAATATCCAGATAAATAAATGCACATTTATTTTTCTTCTAGATATCTAAACATAATCTAAGATGGAATTTCAAAGAACAAAAACTGACTCCGTATAATCATATTAAATAAAAGCACATCCCCCTTTTGTATTTCTTATTTAAAGGAAAAGAATGCAAGCAACACCAACAACACCAATATAGGATTCAGAAAATAGACTTTTTAAAAAAAAATTAGGGGAAATAGCCTTCTCTTATAGTTAAATACTAAGTAGACAGCTGGTCTATATATAAACTTGATAAAGGGAGCAAAGTGGAAGCTTACAGGCATGTATTGTTCTGCCATTAATAATAATGGCAAATAATTATTAATTACTAATTAATAATTATGACTAGTGTTCTAATCATTTTTAATACAATTTCAGTGTTTAAAAATTCAGAGAATGACTACAAGTTCGAATTTCTAGCCTCTCTCAAAAATTTAAAAGATTGAGCAACACTGACCTCACGTTTCCAGATGTCAGCAATCAGCCAAAAGTGAAGAGCAGATACTCTCTTTAGATGAGGTAAGCACTTTAATTTTCCAAACACCCTTCCCAGCTCATTTCACTCCATTATGTTCTATTTCCTTGTGAGCCTTTAAGTTTGTGATCCCTGACATAGTGTTTGAGGACCAAATATTGATGATTGGGATAAGTTGGGGCAAAGGGATGATTATATAAATCAAGGGGAATACTCTTATCTCACACTCTCCTCCTCAACCGTGTGGAAATGTATATATGCTTCAAAATGAATGATGCTAAAAGCATGTGATTAATATAATTTGCATTTAAACATTTTAACAGGATTACATACATCTGTGAAAAGATTATTTTGATAGAGGCAAAGGGAAGGCCTTTTCTAGAGCTCCTCAAATAAAATAGTATACATACTCACTTTAACTTACATGGATAATGATGATTTAGTTCAGTTCAGCCACTCAGTCATGTCCAACTCTTTGCAACCCCATGGACTGCAGCACGGCAGGCTTCCCTGTCCATCACCAACTCCCGGAGTTTACTCAAACACATGTCCGTTTAGTCGGTAATGCCATCCAACCATCTTATCCCCTGTCATCACCTTCTCCTCCTGCCTTCAATCCCAGCATCAGGGTCTTTTTAAATAAGTCAGTTCTTCCCATCAGGTGGCCAAAGTATTGGAGTTTCAGCTTCAGCATAAGTCTTTTCAATGAATATTCAGGACTGATTTCCTTTACAATGGACTGGTTGAATCTCCTTGCAGTCCAAGGACTCTGAAGAATCTTCTCCAACACCACAATTCAAAATCTCTCTTGTTTTATTTTTGTGCATTTATTTCCTAACAGATTTTTCATGAAAGTATTTTTTTTTATTTGTTGGGAGATTATTTCGTGAAAGTTTTTCAGAGTAATATTAAGTCACTCTTCACTGGGATTGGAGAGAGAGGAATTCATGAGAGGATGAGATATGATTCCAAGTTGCTTTTTGCCTTAATCTTCCCAGTTTGGTAAAAAAGTATTGATACTCCTTGGCTCAGAGCTCAGAATAGGCCACCCCCAGCTCATAATGCCCTGTGTAGTCTGGTATTTGTTTTTCTACTGATCCAATAGAGTGACTTTTCTCAGCCTGGTAAACAAGCTGCTCTAGGAACAGTATAATCAGGAGAACAGCTACCAGTGTTAGTCATTTTAATCTTTACTTTTTTCAAGATTGTGCCAAACAGCATCGAGTAGAGCACAGGATGGGGTAAGGATAGTCTGCCATGAAAGCAACAAGTAAGAGGATGCTGCACTTGAAGAGAATTTAAAAATAATCAAACAGACTAAAAATCAGTCAACTTTTACTGTCACCATATGTCAGCATTTCTAAACATTGTTGGTGATAAGATACTCTTCCAGTCATGGCTGGCTACTCCCATGGTCCCTTTTACCTTGCTATTTTCACTGCTTTTCCCCCCTTATTTTTCTAAGTAAATTGACAAAAAGCTTATAATCATAAACACAAAACCCCAACTCCTCTACCATTTGATAACTACGTGACCTTAGGCAACTCATTTAACATCTCTGTAGGTATATTGATAGCACGCACTTTACAGATTATGTGAGAAATTAATGAGTTGATTTTTATAGTGCTTATGAACACATATCCTCTTAATGTGTTATAATTATTATAATTATCATTCCTTTAGGGATTTGATGGTTACTTTTTAAAATAAGTACAATAATTCTAAGATTTTATTAATTTGTAATTCCAAATTGCAATAGTATTTATTACATTTGCACTGCTTCTGGATATAATCAAACAACTCAGGCTTAAAATAGAAGAAACTGCTCTTTTATATATTTTACTAAACTCTGTATTAAAACAGGAACCAATGAAAAGAGACTGATTTTATAGAAAATCTTGATTTGTGAATAGGGAAATGTTACTTATTTATTGAATGTCTACTACATGTTAGGTACTGTGAATGATACCAAAGTATGAAATACCTCTCCCCTTGCATTCTAGTGGGTGAGAATAAATCAATACCAAGACCTGTATATACACAAAGAAATTCTCCTATTTGACCATGGAAGATATCATTAATTGATCACAATGCTATTTCTAAATATTAATGGTTTTATGGTCCTTGAGAATGTAAAACCTCAAGTAACCATCATCTGTCTATGGAAGTTGGTAGTTAAAATCAAATCTACTTGTTGTCAAGGTCAAGATGATACCTAACTGTTAAATGAATAATCTGAGCAGCAGGAAATCATATTAAAGGGATTAAAGAGTAAAACCTTTGAAAAAGAGTGACCTTCAGTTGTCCTGAAGATTAAATAAAAAGATACTTAAAATGACCCAAGTGATACAGTAAGGTTTAAAACTATTTTAATATAATAATATAATTTTATGGTCACTTATTTTAAAGAAAATACAGTATTCATCTTTCAAAGTTTGAAATAAGTTTTATGAACACAAAATGTCCTACTGAAGTCAAGTAAGATATCTTTAGATTTTTAGAGTCAGTCTCAGTCTAGAATCAGTGTTCTATAGATAAAATAGATCAGCTGGATTTATATCCATTTGTTGAAAAGAATTATTTAGATTTTAAAAATCTAAAAATCAATTAGAATGAGACTTTAAAGGTGATGTCTTTCTCTTTAGAAGATATAAAACATATGTCCTTTAGTTTTTATGGGAGATACTTAGAGCCCCTAAATAAATAAAACATAAGAAAGGACTTTTTATACATATACTTACAGATAATTACATATTTATTCCAGTTGTTTCTTTGAAAATTGCTAGTTCATATGACTTCATGTTCAAAAACAAAGTATTTTTTATGAATGTTAAACATGACCTATTTAAAAAATAAAACTCTCACCTGTACTGCAGGTAGCTATTTGCAAATTAAATGTATAAAAAGTCAAAAGTTCAAGCTAAAAATGTTCAAATGCGTATTTAATTTTTAAAATAGCATTAGCCATTCTTTAAAAATGTGGAGTTAACAGGGGATATGATCTCACAATTCACTTTTTATTTCCTTTTTTTTGAGTTGGTATCTCCTAACATAATATTCCTAGCTTAGGGAAATAAAGCTATTAACAATCAACACTTCCTAAATAAGGAATATAATGTTATAGTCACTTTGGAAAAAAATAATTAACATTTCTTAATTTCAAATACTTAGAGGGAAAAGTATTTTATTGAAGTATAGCTGACTTAAAATTTCATATTAGTTTCATGTGTATAGCAGAGTGATTTATACTGATAAATATCTATTCATTTTCAGATTCTTTTCCATTATCAGTTAGTAAAAAATATGGAGTATGGTTACCTGTGCTATACAATAGGTCCTTGTTGGTTATCTATTTCATGGGTAATAGTGTGTATTACCAAGCTCCTACCTTTATTCCTTCCCTCTTCCCATTTGGTAACGATAAGTTTGTTTTCTATGTCTGTGGGCCTATTTGTGTTTTGTAAATAAGTTCATTAATATCTTTTTTTAGATTCCACATATAATTTCAAGCTCCTACCTTTATTCCTTCCCTCTTCCCCTTTGGTAACCATACGTTTGTTTTCTATGTCTGTGGGCCTATTTGTGTTTTGTAAATAAGTTCATTAGTATCTTTTTTTAGATTCCACATATAAGAAATAAAATATTTGTCTTTGACTTATTTTATTTAGTACGATGATCTCTAGGTCCATCCATGTTGCTGCAAATGGCGTTATTTCATTCTTTGTGTGGCTGAGTAATATTTCATTATATATGTATATATGACATTTTCTTTATTCATTCATCTGTTGATGGGCATTTGCTTTGCTTCCATGTCTTGACTACTGTAAAAAGTGTTGCAGTGAACATTAGGGCTCATGCCTCTTTTCAAAAAGTTTTCTCCAGATATGTGCCTAGGAATGGGACTGCTAGATCATATGGCAACTCTATTTTTAGTTTTTAAAAGAAGCTCCCTATTGTTCTCTATAGTGGCTATACCAATTTTCATTTCCATCAGCAGTGTAAGAAGGTTCCCTTTCTCCATACCCTCTCAAGCATTTATTTGTAGACTTTTTGATGATGGCCATTTTGACTGGAGTGAGGTGGTACCTCATTATAATTTTGATTTGCATCTCTCTAATTAGTGATTTGAGCATCTTTTCATGTGCCTGTTGGTTGTGTGAAAATTTTCTTTGAAGAAATGTCAATTTAGGTCTTCTGCCAATTTGTTTTATATTGAGCTGTATACCTGTTTATATATTTTGGAAATTAATCCCTTGTTGGTTGCATTACTTCCAAATATTTTCTCCCACTCAGTAGGTTGTCTTAAGTGCAAATGTAACTTTTTTTCAGAGTAGAAATTTTCTTATTTTACAGAAGAGATTGGTAGGAGGATCTTCAAGCAGTGTAGTGGGAAGGAGTAAAGAGAAGACCTGGGATGCATTTTGCAGGAAAACATAGAAGCCAGTTTTCACTTGGGATAAGGAATCTAATAGATCATGTAGTTATCTAGCTCTTCATAAGTGCTGTTGCCTATTGCAATTTTCTTCTGCTTTTTCCTGGAAGGAATCAGTAGAAATCTGATTTCTGGTATGTATTAAAACATGAAACAACCAGCTGGCAGGAGTAAGGTGTCTAGGTAGGAAACAATTTAGTTTTCTGGCAACATTATGCTGTGAGAACAATTCAGGCTCTTTTTCCTGATCCCATATACTTCTGTTATGAATGAAAGAGCTAGTGGGAGTAGGAAAATTTACATCTCATCATTGCTACACCTTCAAATGACCTAACATTTCAAGAAGGGTAAAGGAGTCACTAGTTCTAAATATAGTAGAGAAATAAAGTGATTTGTGTCTCAGTGGTAAAGAATCCACCTGCAATGCAGGAGTTATGGGTTCAACCTCTGGGTTGGAAAGATCCCCTGGAGAAGGAAATGGCAACTCACTCCAGTATTCTTGCCTAGGAAATCCCATGGACAGATATCCTGGAAGGCTATAGTCCTTGGGGTCACAAAAGAGTCGGACATGACTGAGCAAATAAACAGCAACAAAACAAGGACTGAAAAGTATCCATTGGGTTTAGCCCTATATTCTTGTTGTTGTTTGTTGCTAAGTCATGCCCAACTCTTCGTAACTCCATAGACTGCAGCACACCAGGCTTCCCTGTACTTCATCTCCCAGAGCATGCTCAAACTCACGTCCACTGAGTCAGTGATGCCATCCAACCATCTCATCCTCTGTCAACCCCTTCTCCTCCTTCCTTCAATCTTTCCCAACATCAGGGTCTTTTCCAGTGAGCTGGCTCTTTGTATCAGGTGGACAAAGAATTGGCCTTTAATATTTTATGAGAAATGCATTAGAATGGTGAAAGATTAACCTACAGTTTTAATTTCAGTACCTTCCATATGGAAGTATGTGGGAGACAGTAGGCCTGGAGTTGAGGTGGAGAAAGGAGTGAGATTAAATAAGTTGAACTTGACTGAATTGTGGGTAAATGGCAAGACAGGTTGAAGAGGGTCACATGATGCTGTGGAGACAGGAAAATTAGGATCATTAAGACAAAGTGTATTGATCACTACCTAGTTTTACAGGGGTTAAGTCATAACCCACTGCATTTGCTGACCAACAATGTATCCTATAATGCTGAAGAAGCTGAAGTTGAATGGTTTTATGAAGACCTACATGACCTTTTAGAACTAACACCCAAAAAAGATGTCCTTTTCATTATAGGGGACTGGAATGCAAAAGTAGGAAGTCAAGAAACACCTGGAGTAACACGCAAATTTGGCCTTGGAATGCAGAATGAAGCAGGGCAAAGACGAATAGAGTTTTGCCAAGAAAATGCACTGGTCATAGCAAACACCCTTTTCCAGCAACACAAGAGAAGACTCTACACATGGACATCACCAGATGGTCAACACCGAAATCAGATTGATTATATTCTTTGCAGCCAAAGATGGAGAACCTCTATACAGTCAACAAAAACAAGACCACGAGCTGACTGTGGCTCAGATCATGAACTCCTTATTACCAAATTCAGGCTTAAATTGAAGAAAGTAGGGAAAACCACTAGACCATTCAGGTATGGCCTAAATCAAATCACTTATGATTATACATTGGAAGTGAGAAATAGATTTAAGGGCCTAGATCTGATAGATAGAGTTCCTGATGAACTATGAAATGAGGTTCGTGACATTGTACAGGAGACAGGGATCAAAACCATCCCCATGGAAAAGAAATGCAAAAAAGCAAAATGGCTGTCTGTAGAAGCCTTACAAATAGCACTGAAAAGAAGAGAGGTGAAAAGCAAAGGAGAAAAGAAAAGATATAAGCATCTGAATGCAGGGTTCCAAAGAATAGCAAGAAGAGATAAGAAAGCCTTCTTCAGCAATCAATGCAAAGAGATAGAGGAAAACAACAGAATGGGAAAGACTAGAGATCTCTTCAAGAGAATTGAAGATACCAAGGGAATATTTCATGCAAAGATGGGATCGATAAAGGATAGAAATGGTGGACCTAACAGAAGCAGAAGATATTAAGAAGAGGTGGCAAGAATACACAGAACTGTACAGAAAAGATCTTCACGACCCAGATAATCATGAGGATGTGATCACTAATCTAGAGCCAGACATCTTGGAATGTGAAGTCAAGTGGGCCTTAGAAAGCATCACTAAGAACAAAGCTAGTGG
>SJYX01000972.1:91669-133932 GCA_006410675.1 Oreotragus oreotragus
GCCGAAGAATTGATGCTTTTGAACTGTGGTGTTGGAGAAGACTCTTGAGAGTCCCTTGGACTGCAAGGAGATCCAATCAGTCCATTCTGAAGGAGATCAACCCTGGGATTTCTTTGGAAGGACTGATGCTAAAGCTGAAACTCCAGTACTTTGGCCACCTCATGCGAAGAGTTAACTCGTTGGATAAGACTCTGATGCTGGGAGGGATTGGGGGCAGGAGGAGAAGGGGACAACCGAGGATGAGATGGCTGGATGGCAACATGGACTCGATGGACGTGAGTCTGAGTGAACTCCGGGAGATGGTGATGGACAGGGAGGCCTGGCGTGCTGCGATTCATGGGGTCACAAAGAGTCAGACACGACTGAGTGACTGAACTGAACTGAACTGAAGACAAAGTGTATTGATCATTATCTAGTTTTACAGGGGTTAAGTCATAACCCACTTCATTTGCTGACCAACAATGTATCCTGAGAAGAATTCAGCAGGATAAGGCATTCTGTGATTTGGGCAAGTAGGCCCTAAGGATAGTTCAATGTATATTTCAAGAAGAATTTTAACGACCCCAGATTCTTGAAACTTCCCACACATAGAAAAGCACTAAAATCATTAACTTGAGATTATCTGTTCTTTGTGACTAGAGTAATTCCTTTCCAAGTTCTATGTTTGACTGCATGTATTTCCTAGCCAAAAGTCATAGACAACTTGGCTTCTCCCCGACCTCTTCAGAGCAATTTCAAAGTCTTACAGCTAACTGAGTGGCTGTCTCAAAGGCTATAGCCCATAGTAAAACCCTTAATAAAACTTAAATCCTCAACTCTTACGTTGTGTACTTCCTTTAAGTCAGCACTGCAGTGTCGTTGCTTAGATAGAAAGTGAAAGTGAAAGTGAAGTCGCTCAGTCATGTCCGACCCTTTGCGACCCCATGGACTGTAGCTTACCAGGCTCCTCCCTCCATGGGATTCTCCAGGCAAGAGTACTGGAGTGGGTTGCCATTTCCTTCTCCAGGGGATCTTCCCAACCTAGGAATCGAACCCGGGTCTCCAGCATTCCAGGCAGATGCTTTAACCTCTGAGCCACCAGGGATAAGCATAAGGTTTATTTCCCTACATCCTATAGGTCTCTTCTCAAATATTACCTCTCAGAGAGGATATTCTTAACCACACTTTTGTCTCCTTGATTTCTTTCAAAAGTATGTACAGAGAGAATGAGTATACTATTTGGCATATTGCTATACCCCAAATTTTAAAAGTAGTTTATTACATATAGGTGCAGATTACTAAATATTTGCAGAGTGTCTGAATAAGAGAATATTTAAAATTACTGGAGAAAAATTGATATTATTTATTGCATAATGTTGCATATTTATAAGTGGTACAAGGAATCTTGCTTCCTTCATAAATTAATGGCAAAGAATCTGCCTGCCAGTGCAGGAGATGCAGGTTTGATCCCTGGTTCAAGAAGATCCCCTGGAGAAGAAAATGACAACCCACTTCAGTATTCTTGCCTGGGAAATCACATGGACGGAGGAGCCTGATGGGCTACAGTCCATGGGGTTGCAAAGAGTTAGGCACGACAGTGACTAAAGAACAACATAGAGGATCTTAAGGAGAAAAAATTATTGTGGCCTGAAGAAGATGTCTTGAATTGTTCTTGATAGAAAAAAAGTTTTGGGAAAAGAAAAATAATGTTTATTATGAAATAAAGAATGAGCATAGCATAGAAGCACTAGTAAGAATTGCATTTTTAATGACTAAATGTCCAACCTTAACAGGAAATAATAGATCCCTTTAGGGTAAACAAAGCATGGGGGAAGACTTCACTGGCATTGCTTCTCTTTACCTTAGTTTTGACATTAATATGCTCGTATAAGTCTGTAACATTACTTTTAAATCCAGGAAGAAAATTTGTAAGAGTGACTTTGCTTTTTATTATTTCAATTTGGTGACTACTTCCCAGATTACTTTGGCTATAGAAGCACTATATAATGAGAGCCAGTTAAGGTCTTTTTTTTTTTTTTTTTTTTTTTTTTGGCACCCACTAAAATATCTTAGACATAGACTACTGAGGAGTTACTCATCAGTAATATCCCTATGGGCTCTCATAAGAGCATACTTACATAGGCTAATTTGTAGATTCTTCTAAGAAGTACAGGAGAGTATGATGAAACAAAAAAATGTTTCTTCAGTTCACTGTACTATTAGGTCTCTTAAAATCTGTTTAGTTTTTTTTCCACAAAACAGGCTTTGTGGTATGTAAATACTGAATTAATTAATCAACTTACGTTCAGAAAGTGGGAAAAGATGATCTTATGTGTGGATGCACTTTATGGAATCAGTGAAGACAAAGCAAAACTTACCTTTTTTCTTCTTCCTCTATGAATAACCCAATGCCTAATGAAGGATATGCATGCCAAGAATAGACATGGAATAAATGAATGAGTGACACAATAGTGAGAGCAGACTCAATCACAAAACTTCCATATTGACCACACTGTTGGCTGAGATAATTATTAAGTTCTGTGGGAAGGCAATGGCACCCCACCCCAGTACTCTTGCCAGGAAAATCCAATGGATGGAGTAGCCTGGTGGGCTGCAGTCCATGGGGTCGCTAACAGTCGGACAGACTGAGCAACTTCACTTTCACTTTTCTCTTTCATGCATTGGAAAAGGAAATGGCAACCCACTCCAGTATTCTTGCCTGGAGAATCCCAGGGATGGGGGAGCCTGGTGGGCTGCCGTCTATGGGGGTCACACAGAGTCAGACACGACTGAAGTGATTTAGCAGCAGCAGCAGCTTCTACTTTGCCTAGGGCTTCCTGAGCCTCAGCTGTTAATCATCTTTTAGAAGTTGGGTCAAGATCCCTGCAGAGAATGTTAAAAGAGCCTCAGCTGTTATTTGTCTTTTAGAAGTTGGATCAGGATCCCCGCTTAGAATGTTAAAAAGAGGTTTCAATTCTGCAGTGGTTAGTTTTCAGTATGGTCTAATGCAGTTAATATCACCTAAGAATTTTTGATAATCATTTAAAGTAATAAGTTGGTTTTTTCCCAATTGCAGCGGGTCATGAGTCACTGTTTCTGAATTTATGATTCTTTATAGGTAAGTGATGGGCAGATTGATTTGAATTTTTTCTGGGACAATTTTTAGACCTCTATCTGTCAGTGCCTGGGTCAAATCTTGGAGGACAGTTTTCAAATGAGCTCTATCAGGGGGAGCCATTAAAATATCATCCATATAGTGAATCATATATACCTGTTCGTATTTAACCCTAGTATCTTCTAGAGCAACATTAACAAGTTTCTGGTGTAGGGTGGGGCTATATTTCATTCCCTGAGGCAAAACCTTCCACTGAAACCTTAAGTAAGGCTGTTTAAGACTCTCTGACGGTAGGCTAAAGGCAAACCGCTTTTTGTCCTCAAGATTTAAGGGAATAGTGAAAATAAATCTTGTAAATCAATCACAATTATATTATATCCCTCTGGAATGGCTACTGGGGAAGGGAGCCCAGGTTGTAAGGCCCCCATGTCCTCCATGGTGACATTAATTGCTCTCAAATCCTGTAAAAGTCACCATTTACCAGATTTTTTCTGAATAACAAAAATAGGAGTGTTCCAGGGGCTATTGGAGGGCTCAATATGTCCCAATTCCAATTGTTCAAAGATTAATGCTTTAGCTGCCAGTAATTTTTCCTTAGGCAGAGGCCATTGTTGCACCCACACCGGATCTTGAGATTTTCATGTAATGGGATCAGCACCAGAAACAGTGGCCTCCATTATAAATTTGGATAGCCCAATCCAGTAGGTAAGTGTCGAAGAGTTTGGCAAATTGGCTCAATTATTTCTGTCTGTTGTTTACCCAATCCTCTTGATGGATCAGAGCCCATTTGCAACACCTGAGAGGTCACTTTATCATCAGGGCTAAAAAGTAACACTGCCATTTGGGACCGCACGTCCCTCTCCCACAGGGTAAGTGGAAGCGAAGGAACAACATAAGGTTGGAAAGTTCCACAGGTATCCTCAAATTGCCAATCTAAAATTTTTGCACTTTTAGCTACTGTGGGGGCTCTTCCTATCCCCACCAAGTTATTTTCAGTAGTATGTGTGGGTCAGGAGCTGGGCCAGTCTTTTCCTGAAATGCAAGAAACATCTACTCCTGTGTGTAATAATCCCCAGTATGTTTGCCATTAACCAGAATAGTTTTCATAGGACGTTTCTGAGTAATTTCTGTTATCCAAAAAACCATATCACTAGAGCCAAATCTTTTCTTATGCCTTTCACTCTGAGTAGCCGTGTGTCCTATGGCAGCATGGTAAGGCAAAAGCAAAGCTGTGCTATTCTTTGTGCTGTTGTATTTGGAAAGTTTTAAATGGGGGTGAAAACATTATCTGAATTTCTCCTGTATAATCTGAGTCAATTATTCCAGGGATGATTGTGAGACCTTGTATAGCTAAGGAACTTCTGCCTGATATAATTCCCACTAAACCTGTCGGTAATGGGCGTTTAACTCCTGTAGGGGTTTTTATAGTGGGGCTATCTGGTGTTAATATTGCTGAGGTGGTGGAACTGCAGGTCCAGTCCTGCGCTGCCTGGCATTGCTCTGATGAGTTCTGTGATGGGATGAAGGGAATGAATGGGTTCAGTGAGGCTGCCCCAATTGTCGTCGAAGCCTGGGGCTGGCCCCTCAATCCATTTCCCGACTGCTGGTCGGGGCCCAAATGAGTTCCATTTCTACGGGATCTTGACCTGCAGTTTCTTGCCCAATGATATCCTCTTTGACAGCGAGGGCAGAGAGACCTAGGGAGATTAGCAGACACAGCCAGGGAGGCAGAATTCAGCAGAAAAGAACTGGCTGCTTTTTTGGGGACAAGCACCCATAAAATGCCCCTCCTGTCCACAAGAGAAGCAGGCCTTGGATAAACCAATATTCTGGCCTGGACTACTGGAATGACTCTTTGATGGGTTATTCCTGTTTGTAAAAAAGGACTGTACTGCCTGTTGATAAGAATTTCGCTTTATGGCTGTAGCTATGGCAACAGCCTGCATCATTGCTGGTCCTACAACTGCACATTGTCTAATATAATCTATTATTTGCCAAGTTTTTTTTCTAGGACATAGTATGGCCTGCCAGGTAGAATTAGCATTTTCAAATGCCAATTGCTTTATCAGCATTCCAGCTGCCTCAGTATTGGAAATTACTCTGTGGACTGCCTCTGCAAGTCTTGATATAAAGTCCTCATATGGCTCTTCTGGCTTTTGTTTAACATTTGAGAAGGAAGAGGTTGACTCTTTCCCTTCAGGCAACAAGCACCAAGCCCCAAGGGTGCAAGCGGTTACTTGGTTTAAAATGTTTCTGTCTAGTCCCATCTGATCTTAAGTGTTCCAAAATCATGAGTCCCGGCCAACATACTTTTTACAATATATCTTGGGCCATATTTTTGGTTAGCATCAGTGGGGGAGCCTGGTGGGCTGCCGTCTATGGGGGTCACACAGAGTCAGACACGACTGAAGTGACTTAGCAGTAGCAGCAATGTTTAATATGCATTTTAAACTCACTACACTCTGGTAGAGATGAATATTTCTAGTCTATATTTCCTGCATTTGTCCTTATAAACAAAACTCCAAAATGTCTTGTTTTTGGATAATTCCTAACAATGTGTAGGTCATAAAACCCTTTGAAAATGTGATAGAAATTATGACTTTTTTTTCCTAAACTGGGGTGAGGTAACACAGATATACCTATGCTTCTATACAATTTCAAATGATTCATTAATGTTTTGAAGCTCATCCTCCAATTAAGGACCTTTGAAATTGAGGACAATATTTATTCATAAGGAATTCTCTTAATACATGACTCTCTACTGTAATGAGCTAGTCTCTTTGGGGAATGAACTAACTCAGAAAACTATACGACATTTTACTCAAAAAGAATATGCTTATTTTCTGTGGCATTTAAGTATTAACATTGGTATTATAATCATAAATCTAATTATTGTTGTACTTGAAACTTTAAAAAATAAGAAATTTAATTATCTACTAGTCAAAAAGTCAAGATTTGTTTCCCACCATCAAATTAAGTACACAGCAAATGTAAATTGTCAATATTGTCAATGTAAGGGTAAGGAAAACAAAACAAAATGCATAAAGTCTGTTACTTTTGGTTCTGAGTTCATAAGAAACCCCTCATATACATAAATAAATCTTCAGAACTGACTTCCATAGAAGTTTGAGCTTTTTGGAGGAGGTGAAGTGAGAACTGGATAAAGTCCTTTTACAGGGATCCTAATAACTTTTCATATCTGCTTAGCTTACATGTAGGATTTAATTTTAGATTATTATATGCTTACTGGACTGTCTAGATTTCATAATTAGTAATATAGGTTCACAGGACAGGTTTCACGGAAGTTACCTAAATAAAAGAAAAACAATCATATCTCTGTATAATGAGTGTATATTTATCCATAGATTCATCTAGTCAACAATACTTAACAAATTCCTACTGTGTATAAGACAATTTTCCTACCACTGCAGCAGAAAGATAAAATATTTATGCAAAGCACAGTAATGCAGTATTGTGTGTGTTATAAGAGATTAAAACACTTCATGGGAGTACAGAAGAGGGACAACAAAGGATTCATGACTAGGAAAGAACAGAGAAAGTTAGGGAGCAGGAGAATGCCCTGGTCTCTGCTCTATTTTTTTTTTTTTTTTTACTTTATTTTACTTTAGAGTACTGTATTGGATTTGGCATACATTGACATGAATCCGCCATGGGTGTACGTGAACTCCCAAACATGAATCCCCCTCCCCCATCCCCCTGCACGTCATCCCTCCGGATAATCCCCATGAACCAACCCCAAGCATCCTGCATCCTGCATTGAACATAGACTGGCAATTCNGGAGCCTGGTGGGCTGCCGTCTATGGGGTCGCACAGAGTTGGACACGACAGAAGTGACTTAGCAGCAGCAGAGGCCATTGATTCAGGTAGACAAGTTTGATGTATTTTTAATTGAGAGTCACATGCTCTCTTGCCTGTTAGTCATCACTGCTCCCTTGCCTTTTTGTTTGTTTGTTTTTGCTCTTTTCATTTTGTTTTGGCTGCATCCTGTGACTTGCGAGATCTTAGTTCCCCAACCAGGGATCAAATCTGACCACCTGCAGTGGAAGTGTAGAGTCCTAACCACTGGACCTCCAGGGATTCCTTTCCTTACCCCTCATCTAGTACACTCACTGAGGCAGAGTCCGTGACTTATTTATATGTGTAGGCTATTTATATGTGTATATATTTATATTTATGTGTGTAGTCTATAATGAAATAGAGATACCACCCCATATCCATTAGGACGAAAGTGAAAGTGTTAGTCATTTCTGAGTCTTTGTGACCCCATGTACTGCAGCCCCCCAGGCTTCTCTATCCATGGAGTTCTTCAAGCAAGAATATTGGAGTGGGTTGCCACTTCCTCCTCCAGGAGATCTTCCTGACTCAGGGATTGAACCTGGGTCCCCTGCATTGCAGGCAGATTCTTTACCAACTGAACCCCCAGGGAAGCCCTCCAAGTCTAGTCAAATTCTAATCATTACCTAAATCTTCAAAATGTGTTAGAAATTAAAAACACTTAGTGTATTAGTAATCACTATTACAAATTGCTTCAGGCATTTTAATTATACATATTCCCTTTTTATTTCACACTACACCCCATCTTAAAATAGAGAACACTAACACTCAAAAGAGGTTAGTAGTTTGTCCACGACATAATCCTACTCATGACTGCCTAGCAGGAACACAAACCCTGGGTACCTGACACCAGAGTTTCACTGTCTTTACTTCACAGAAAAAGGATGAGGTGGGGAGTTCACACACTGACGGTACTTATCCAGACACAATTTAATTTGATTAAAAATCCATTTCTATGAGAATACTCATATATTTTATGAGAGAACAAATTTCACATGACTCAATTATCTCCCGTGCAGGTGAATTTATTTGTTGACACAAAATAATTCCTTGACTGATATCAGCTATGTATTTCTTTTTTCTCAAATAATAAATTGTGACTCATTTTGCAGCACAAGAGATCAGTTTGGTTTCAGCCTGGAGTTTAACCTGTGCTAGGGTACTGTGTGTTTAACACAACACATAGCACCATTTAATTGTAGAAGAATCAAAGTTGCCTTTCATGTGACATCCTCTCTCTCTTAAAACATTACATCTGCTTTGATCCATCTAGGCTTAACTTTGGGGTTAGGTTCAGAAATTGTCAAAACACTTTTAACAAACTCGTTATAAACCACTATCGAAGGAAATCAGCTGAGGTGAGAATTATAACTGAGAATTATGTCTCAATACAAGGAGATACTCTATGATTATTATAGAGTTTGAAAACAAAAGACTCAGAGAACTACAGAAAAAAGAGTAAGCAAAGCAAAGTATGGTGAATTCATTACAAGTTTATTTATGTCTGAAATTAGTAATTATGTATATACTGTGAACCATCATTACCTTTTCACCAGCCATATTTTATGATTTCATGCAATTATTAAAACATTTCAAAATATTGAAGTCTACTCAAACATTGAGACTAAAGGATTACATTTCATATGAGTAATGAGAGAATCAATGGAGAAATAACTTGTCAACAAAAGCCCTTATCACTTATATTGAATACCAAGAAAATCAATGGAGAGTCTTTTTTACTTGTAATGCAAGTAAAAGCACAATCAATTTTAATCTTACTTTAGAGCTTTACCTTGATCTGACTAGTCAGCATTTGAGTTGTGTAGCAACTTGGATATTAAATAGTCTATATTCTTGAGCTTTCTTATCAGTGCAGCAAAGATATTTTATTATAGCATCTTTACAAATACTTTTCATGTAATTTGCTACAAAGCTTTCCTTTAGTTAAGGCTGATTTTATTCTTGAAGAGTGACATTTTATTTTTGATTTCATATTTTCCTTCCAAAATAGAGGTTTATATTATTCTACTTTCACTATCTTAATGTTACATTGGGTCCTTAATAGGTTGGGCAAGTCCATCAGGATTTTATCTTTCAGAGACTATGCTAACTTTGAGGGATTGAGCCAAAAGGCACCAAAAATAGATACATCTCTGGCAGAGAAAAGAGGGGCCCTACTACAGATAATTAATGGAATTCCCGAGGAAAAGGAATGCTTAAATACCACAGAGAGGCTTTAGTCTTCACTAAAATCTAGCACTCCTATTCCCCTCAGTCCTTTGGCCTTAGCAAAGAGGATAGAGAGCAATACCTAATCCTCAAACTATGGCTCAGAGAAATGAGAGCAAAGCAACATCAGAGAAGATGGAAAAGGTAACACAGAACAAACGGAAAGGAAGGGCATGGTAAATATGTAAACAGGTCATGTTATTAAAAAAATGATTACATTAAGAAGAAAAAGATATGTCAAGAAAAAGAAAAAAATAATATGGCATTCATTAAAAAATAACATAAACAACATAAGTATATGTATTATGAGTGCTTTATGCCAGAAAAGTATTAAATAAAGTTCTCAATCCAATAAAGGAAGAGCTCATTNAACAGGTCATGTTATTAAAAAAATGATTACATTAAGAAGAAAAAGATATGTCAAGAAAAAGAAAAAAATAATATGGCATTCATTAAAAAATAACATAAACAACATAAGTATATGTATTATGAGTGCTTTATGCCAGAAAAGTATTAAATAAAGTTCTCAATCCAATAAAGGAAGAGCTCATTGGCAATATAACACACAATAAGAAAAAATAAATGAGACGCAAGCCTACGTAAACAAGATTAGGAAACCAAAGTAACCATTTCAAACTCGAAATAGTAAAAAGAAAATCAATGTAATAGTAAAAAGCTTCAGTTAATCAACATGAATGCAGAAGAAAAAGGCAAAGAGATTAAGGTAACAAGATGATAGATGTGAAAGACAAAGAAGATCCAACATAAGAATAATTGGGATCATAATGATAGAACCAATCAAATAAGGCATTAAAATATGCAGGGATATAATGCAACAAATGTTTCTTAAACTAAAGGAATAACTACGTTTACCGATTGAATTTCAAGAAACTGATACAGCCAAGTTATATTAAAAACATTTTCTGGTGAAATCATTAAAATTCTAGAATTCCCTGAGATTCTAGAGAAAAAAAAAAAAGTGAGAAAAAAAATCAGGCTATTATTATCTTCAGTTCAGTTCAGTCGCTCAGTCGTGTCTGACTCTTTGTGACCCCATGAATCGCAGCACACCAGGCCTCCCTGTCCATCACCAACTCCCGGAGTTTACCCAAACTCATGTCCATTGAGTCGGTGATGCCATCCAGCCATCTCATCCTCTGTCATCCCCTTCTCCCCCTGCCCCCAATCCCTCCCAGCATCAAAGTCTTTTCCAATGAGTCAACTCTTCGCATGAGGTGGCCAAAGTATTGGAGTTTCAGCTTTAGCATCAGTCCTTCCAATGAACACCCAGGACTGATCTCCTTTAGGATGGACTGGTTGGATCTCCTTGCAGTCCAAGGGACTCTCAAGAGTCTTCTCCAACATCACAGTTTAAAAGCATCATTTCTTCGGTGCTCAGCTTTCTTCACAATCCAACTCTCACATCCATACATGACCACTGGAAAAACCATAGCCTTGACTAGACGGACCTTTGTTGGCAAAGTAATGTCTCTGCTTTTAATATGCTATCTAGGTTGATCATAACTTTCCTTCTTCACTCATTGTTAAAAATGCTGAATGCCAGAAAACAACAGAACAATGTCTCTAATCTTCTGAGAGAAAGAAGAAATGTTATATCCATTCAAATGATGATTCAAAGATAAAGTCAAGTGACAGACATTCCAAAGCATGAAAGTCCTCAGGGAAGATCTCACACTATTCAATAATCTGCCAAAATGAAGGAGCCACAGGAAAAGGGGCACCTATGATCACTGCATCCATTTAAATGTAGAACTACATTTAAATAACCAAAAGGATGATGACTACAAAATAAATAAATAAATATATATATCAGTTCAGTCCAGTTGCTCAGTCATGTCTGACTCTTTGAGACCCCATGAATTGCAGCACTCCAGGCCTCCCTGTCCATCACCAACTCCTGGNTTGGCAAAGTAATGTCTCTGCTTTTGAATATTTATTTATATATATGTTCAGTTCAGTTCAGTTCAGTCGCTCAGTCATGTCCGACTGTTTGGGACCCCATGAATAGCAGCACGCCAGGCCTCCCTGTCCATCACCAACTCCTGGAGTCCACTCAGACTCACATTCATCGAGTCCGTGATGCCATCCAGCCATCTCATCCTCGGTCGTCCCCTTCTCTTCCTGCCCCCAATCCTTCCCAGCATCAGAGTTTTTTCCAGTGAGTCAACTCTTCTCATGAGGTGGCCAAAGTACTGGAGTTTCAGCTTTAGCATCATTCCTTCCAAAGAAATCCCAGGGCTGATCGCCTTCAGAATGGATTGGTTGGATCTCTTTGCAGTCCAAGGGACTCTCAAGAGTCTTCTCCAACACCACACTTCAAAAGCATCAATTCTTTGGCTCTGAGCCTTCTTCACAGTCCAACTCTCACATCCATACATGACCACAGGAAAAACCATAGCCTTGACTAGACAAACCTTAGTCGGCAAAGTAATGTCTCTGCTTTTGAATATACTGAATATTGGTCAAAAAAAAGGAATGAAATTGGGTCATTTTCAGTGATGTGGATGAACCCAGAATCTGTCATACAGAATGAAGTAAGTCAGAAAGTGAAGCACAAATATTGTATGTTAATGCATATGTATGGTGTCTGGAAAAATGGTACTGATGAACCTATTTGCAGGGCAGGAATAGAGACACGGACATAGAGAATGGACTTGGGGACACAGCAGAGAAGATGGTGGGACAAATTGAAAGAAAAGCATTGGCATGTACATACTACCATGTGTGGAATAGCTAGTGGGAAGATGCCGTTTAGCACAAGGGGCTCAGCCTGGTGCTCTGTGATGACCTGGAGGAGTGGGATGAGGTTGGAAATGTAAGGGAGGTTCAAGAGGGAGGGGATGTATGTATACATATAGCCGATTCTTGTTATACAGCAGAAACAAACACCACATTGTCAAGCAATTATCCTCCAATTAAAAAAAAAATCTAACAAATGCCCCAAAATTGCTTTCCAAAGTGACTGCACCAATTTACTACTAGCAGCTTTGGAGAGTTTTTTTCACCTTTAGGCTCAATAGCTTTTGATATTATAGCATTTTCCCCCTAATTAGATTGTTTAAAAAAAAAATGGCATCACATGGTTGCTTTAATTCCCATTTCCTTCCTGACCTATGAGGCTGCATGTCTTGCTTACTGGCTGTTTAGTCTTCCCCTTTGGAATCACCAATTTATATTCTTTCCTTATTTTTGTAGAGCATTAAAATTTTAATTTGTAAGAGTTGTGTTTTTATATGGCTGGACATTAACTATTTTCTTGTGATAGAGATTTCAAATATATTTCCCTTTTCTATTGTTTGGTTTAAAAACTTTTATGGTCACATTTATCATAGATAAGGCCTAATTTTGATGTAGTCAAATTTATTACTCTTTTAATATTTTGTTTTAAGTGATGATATCACTTATTCCAGGCTTATAGATATATTATTCATAATTATCTTAAAATTTGCCTTAGACTTTTGAAAGTGGAAGTTAAAGTGAAGTCACTCAGTTGTGTCTGACTCTTTGCAACCCCATGGACTGTAACCTACCAGGCTCCTCTGTCCATGGGATTTTCCAGGCAAGAGTACTGGAGTGGGTTGCCATTTCCTTCCCCTTAGACTTATATCTTGAATTAATTTAGAACCCACTTTGTGATTTCTGTGAGGTAGAGTCTTAACTTTACCATTTTTTAGAATTAGTAGTCAACTGCTCTAACCCCACTTATTGAATAATGTATCATTTTCTTTAGTGGTTTAAAAACATCAGCTTTATTTATTTACAAATTCTACATTTATTAATGTATCTGTTTCTTGATCTTTGTTTTGATTGATTGATATTCTATTCTTATTGTGATCTTTTTTTTTTTTTGATTAAGTTTCTCCGTTCTGTCCAACTCTTTGCCCCGTGGAGCGTACAGTCCATGGAATTCTCCAGGCAAGAATACTGGAGTGGGTAGCCTTTTCCTTCTCCAGGGGNAATGTATCTGTTTCTTGATCTTTGTTTTGATTGATTGATATTCTATTCTTATTGTGATCTTTTTTTTTTTTTGATTAAGTTTCTCCGTTCTGTCCAACTCTTTGCCCCGTGGAGCGTACAGTCCATGGAATTCTCCAGGCAAGAATACTGGAGTGGGTAGCCTTTTCCTTCTCCAGGGGATCTTCCCAATCCAGGGATCGAACCCAGGTCTCCCACATTGTAGGCAGATTCTTTACCAGCTGAGCCACAAGGAAAGCCTAAGAATACTGGAGTGTGTAGCCTATCCCTTCTCCAGGGAATCTTCCCAACCCAGGGATCTAACCCAGGTCTCGCACACTACAGGTAGATTCTTTATCAACGGAGCTATCAGGGAAGCCCTCTTGTGATCCTAGCCAGCTTAATTTCTGTATGTTGTTTAGCTATGCTTTCATAATACACTTTTTTCTTCTTTGTCAAAAATGTCTTGGATATTCTTATAGTTAAGACCTCCTACGTGATATTGTGAATCAGCCTGTCAAATTCCTTCAAAAATTCTGTTGGAATCTGGATTTGGATTACGCTAAGTTTAAGACTATTTTTTTGAGAATTATAATGAATTTCTTCATTTATTCAGATGATTATTTCTGCCATTCTGGAAAATGTTATAGTTTCCTTAAAGTCTTACATATTTTAATTTCTCTTTTACAGGGTTTTAAAAATATTTTTCATTTATTGTCTTAGTGCTCGGGCAAAATGTCCCATAACAGTGTTTTAATTAAGTGATAGCAGAGAAAAATATTTCTGGTTTTCATCAAATGTTGAGTGTGATGCTTACTTTTGAAATTTTGTAAATATCTTTTATTAGTTAGCGAAGCTCATTTTTAGTACATAAAAAACCTTCTCTCTTTCTTTTCGTGGTGAAAAGAAGACTGGCAGCATGGATTCAGTCTGTTCTTGAATAAGAACACGGGGTTCTGGAGAACCACGAGGGTTCTTCCATTTTTACTTTTTGAGTATGTGCACAGCACATGCTCTGAAATAGACCACCTGGCAAACGCCTAACCACCCTCTAGGACAGCTCCTAAGCATCTTTGTTTTTGTCAAAATCACACCAACATCATTTTTGTTGTCATTCTACTAGCTAAAACACAGTCATGTGTGATACAGTTAATTGTGAGAGAAGAGAAGCTGAGAAATGCAACCTCACTGGGTGTCCGGGAAAAAAGAGATACCATTTTGGTGAAGAGCCAGCAGCTTTTGTCATAATCTGTAGATAGAAGACCCAGAATTCGACCCCAAGTTTTCAGCCTACAAAACCTCTGCTCTTTTCATTATATCATAATGACTATCCACCAAATAGAAGCAGAGAAGAGGTTTTTTTTTTGTTTTTGTTTTTGTTTTTACAGAATAAACACAGACTATTGAATCTTGCCCATTAACCTGTCACAGAGAGACTGGCCTGGAGCTCATCCTTGACACCCTTTATTATTCTCTACTTGGCAGGCAACTGCCAATCTATCTCCCTTCTAACTACCCAAATTCTTTGAAATGCAATGTTTCTGTTTTATTTTCGGTGTTCCTGCATCCACGACTTAAGTTGGAGCCTTGCTCTAAGCCAAGTTCACAAGGATAAGTTTCTCTTTTCCTCCAATTTGGGTTCCCCACTGCTGTCTCCCTCCAGAAGAAATCTGCTACTACTGCTTCATGGACTCCTAGGGGGTCATTCTTTGCCTACTTCATAACTGAAGGTTGCAAAGACCATGTGGAAATATGCCTCACCCACTATGACGTAAGCTTGGCTCCTATTTAAATATTTACCTAGTGGATGGTTTTCAATTCTTTCTCATGCCTTCGGTGTTGTGTTCTGAATAAACTGTTAGACTTTGCTGAGAAATTGTTGTATACGACAGAATTTTAACCCTGAAACCCTGATCCTAGATAAAGTTTGGAGAAGCTGTTTCATTTTAACTTTGCTAGAGTGTAAATCATGCCAGCTCTTACACAAATCAACAAGTAAATTCTTTGTTACTTTCCAAGGTAACCCAGCATGATCCTTGTTAGCTTTCATTCTGTTTAGTGAAAGGTACACCACCATGAGATATTTTTATGAAGTAACGGAAAGAAAAAAGGTCTCAATCAGCATGTTGCAAAAGTTGATATTTATTAACCAATATGTTACTAACGTGTTTTTTTTTTTAATTTCCACTATATTTTCAGTCAGTCCATTGGTTATTTCTAGTTATTTTATCACTTTAATTTTTTGTCATTAAAACATGCATTCTGAATCTCCAGTAGGACTTTCTTACTGAGTGACCATAAAAAATGAGATCCGTGAAACATCCCTAAAATGGGTTTTCATTTCTTCTCTGTCATCATAAAGACACTCTTATTGAATAAATTGAAACAGGTAACAAAAATTGACCTAAATTAATATCTCACATACTATGAGTCTGGAAATATAAAATAGAAACTAAGATTATAAACATATGAGTTACTTTGCAACATTTTTCTCAACAGCTTAACTGTTCATAAGAGCAATTTAGGATAACACAAGTCTCTAGGAATCATTGCAAATCAACATTCAGAGCCACGAGCAAAATGGTGCAAAACAGTGAAAAGGATCTCCAGTAAGCTGCTGCTTATAAGAAAGCCCCTTGCTGGGGATGATTTAAGGTCAATATTTTACAGTTTTAGACTCGCACTTAGATACTCGTGTGATACAGCATTGTGCGTATTTTCAATCTAACCATGCCTGTGCTACTGTTAATATAAGTGGCTACTTCCCTAGTTCTTGCCTGATGAACTGGTAATACTTCTGTGTCCTCTGGATGCTTACTATGAGCCAAGTGGCATTTTTTTTTCCTGCTGCCATATGCTCCATCAATCTGTACGCACTTGCTCTATATTTAAATGATACTTAGTTCAGCTCATTTATGAAATTGGCTTTGGTGTCATGTATTAAAGACATAGTTGGCTCTGCTGTTCCTTAAAAAAAAAAAACTGACAACTGGTCAGACATTATAATATAACTGTGCTAATGAAGACAAATATATCTACTGAATTAAAAACATTATCTCAGAACCACAGCTTTCTGTATTTTTCTGAAGACACAAATGATTTTATTCAGAAATTCTTTCCCCTGATGGTAGTGGAAGAAATTTACAACACAGCCAATATGTGCTTAATTAAAACATTCCACATATGATATCAAAGCATTTTATCTTTTCTCACTGCAACAGAAATAGGACTATCCAGTAGTAATAAAAAGAAGACTGAAGACGTATCATGGAGCCACCGCAGCTCCACAACATTTAGACACAAAAGTCATTTGATGCTGTGAAAGTGTAAGTTAGCGTTAAATTGGTTTTATATTGAGTCTCTATGACTTGAGAGAAATCCCACAATACTAGGGATTTTAACTATAGGAAGATAAAACTGAATCAAAGTGATTATATCACGTGGCTGTGATGATAATAAATATATGTACATATTGCTAAGGTATACAATTGTAGTTAGAATTATTGATTCAAAATATACTTGGTATTGAAAAAGCCTCAGCAAGCTGCTCTGCTAAAAGTAGTTTCCTCAGCTTTTCTTTCCACTGTGTCTTTGGGGAGATTTCTCCTGAGAGAACTGCCATCAGTTGTCTTCAGGACCAGAAGCCCTGAGGGAAAGATAATGCTGATACACAGAGGAAGCATCAACATTCATCTTTGGGTGAAGACAAATCAAAGCCACTTATTTATTATGATTGATGTTTGAAATACTTTTTCACTTTATTCCTCAGAACTCAGCTAAATAGACCATATTCTGAGTTCTGTGCCATTATATGAGCTTCCCTGGTGGTTCAGATGGTGAAGAACCTACCTGCAATGTGGGAGACCCAAGGGTGATTCCTGGGTTGGGAAAATTCTAGTGGGAGGGAATGGCACCTCACTCCAGTATTTTTGCCTGCTTCATTTTTTTAAAATGTTATGCCATTATATTGGTGGAGAAAATATATTTTATTTTTAAAAATATAATTTATACTGGTTGCTAAGCAGTTTAGCAATTGTAGACATTTGTTTTGTTGTTGTTCCATAGCTAAGTCATGTCTGACTCTGCAACCCCATGGACTGCAGCACACCAGACTCCTCTATCTCCACTATTAGTTAACACCAAAGATTAAACAAGTAAAAACTCTAATAGTCTTTGATTCTCAAAGTTATAAATAATATATGAAAAAATATCTTCTTTTATTACCTTGATTATTTCTTTTTATCATTCAGTTTTATTGAGGCTAATTTACATGCAGCAAATGATGCTGTTAAATATGCCAGCAAATTTGGAAAACTCAACAGTGGCCACAGGACTGGAAAGGGTCACTTTTCATTTTCCATTCCCAAAGAAGGCAACACCAAAGAATATTCAAACTATCATATAACTGTGCTCGTTTCACATGCTAGCAGAGTAATGCTCAAAATCCTTCAAGCTAGACATCAATACTAAGTGAACCAAGAACTTCCAAATGTAAAAACTGGATTCAGAAAAGGCAGAGGAAGCAGAGATCAAATTGTGAACATCTGTTGGATCATAGAAAAAGCAAGGGCATTAAAAAAAAAATCTACTTCTGCTTCATTGACTACACTAAGGCCTTTGACTGTATGGATCATAACAAACTGTGGGACATTCTTAAAGAGGTAGGAATACCAGACCAACTGACCTGCCTCCTGAGAAACCTGTATGCAGGTCAGGAAGCAAAAGTTAGAACTGGATATGAAACAACAGACTGATTCAAAGATTGGGAAACGAGTTCATCAAGGCTGTATATTGCCACTCTGCTTATTCAACATATAAGCAGAGTACATCATGTGAAATGCTGGGCTGGATGCAGCACAAGCTGGAATCAAGATTCAAGATTGCCAGGAGATATATCAATAACCTCAGATATACAGGTGCCACCACTCTTATGGCAGAAAGTGAAGAGGAACTGAAGAGCCTCTTGTTGAAAATAAAAGAGGAGAGTGAAAAAACTGGCTTAACACTCAACTTTCAAAAAATGAAGATCATGGCCTCTGGCCCCATCACGTCATGGCAAATAGATGGAGAAACAATGGAAACAATAGCAGACTTTGTCTTTGGGGGCTCCAAAATCATTGCAGATGATGACTGCAACCATGAAATTAAAAGACGTTTGCTCTTTGGAAGAAAAGCTATGATCAACCTAGACAGCATAATAAAAAGCAGAGACATATCTTTGTCAACAAAGTGAAAGTGAAGTCGCTCAGTTGTGTCCAACTTTGCGACCCGTGGACTGTAGCCCACCAAGGTCCTCCGTCCATGGGATTCTCCAGGCAAGAATACTGGAGTGGGTTGCCATTTCCTTCTCCAACAAAGGTTGTCAACAAAGGTTCATCTAATCAAAGCTTTGGTTCTTTCAGTAGTCATGGATAGATGTGAGAATTGGACCATAAAGAAAGCTGAGAGCTGAAGAATTGATGCTTTTGAACTGTGGTGTTGGAGGGGATCAAACCAGTCAGTCTTAAAGGAAATCAGTCCTGAATATTCACTGGAAGGACTGATGCTGAAGCTGAAGCTCCAATACTTTGGCCATCTCATGCCAAGAACTGACTCATTTGAAAAGACCCTGATGCTGGGAAAGTTTGAAGGCGGGAGGAGAAGGGGACAGACAGAGAAAGAGATGGTTGGATGGCATCACCAACTCGATGGACAGAAGCTTGAGCAAGCTCGGGGAGTTGGTGATGGACAGGGAAGCCTGGTGTGTTGCAGTCTATGGGGTCTCAAAGAGTCAGACATGACTTAGCGACTGAACAATAATAGTGATATTTTATTAGTGTTTCAATTTGCATTTGCTTGATGACATAATGCAGAGTATCTTTCATATGCTCATTTACCATCTGTACATATTCTTTGGTGAGTTATCTGGTAAAGTTTTTAGCTAATTCTCCAGTTAAATACTGTTCCCTTAGTACTGAGTTTTAAGTTATGATGTATATTTTGAATCACAGTCTTTTATCTTATGTGCTTTTCGCTTGTATTTTCTCCAATTGTGGCTTGTCTTATCTATCATTCTCTTGACATTTTCTTTTGTGGAGCAGAAGTTTTTAATTTTAATGAAGTCTGGTTTATCAATTATTTCTTCCATGAATTGTGTCTTTTTTTTTCACCTGAAGGTAATACCCAAGGTTATTAATGTTTTTTTCTATGTTATCAACTAGGAGTCTTTCAGCTCAACGTTTTACATTTAGGTTTGTGATTCATTTTGAGTGAATTTTTGTAAAGGGTCTAAGGTCTGTGTCTATATTCATTTTTTGAACGTTGACTGTCTACTTGCTTCTGAATTATTTATTGAAGAGACTATCTTCACCTAACTTTTGCTCCTTCATCAAAGATGTTTTCTATATTCCTGGGGTCTGTTTCTGAGCTCTATATTATGTTCCATTGATCTATTTTTCTATTTTACCATTGATTCCAGACTGTCTTGATTACCATAGCATTATGGTTGAGTCTTAAAGTCCTATAGTGTCAGTTCTCCAACTTTGTTTTTCTTTCTTCTTTCCTTCAGTATCACATTGGCTGTACTGGGTCTTTAGCCTCTCCATATAAGCTGTAGAATCAGTTTGTTGATATACGCATATTAACGTGGCAGGATTCTGATCAAGATTCCACTGAATCTATGTCCCTGTATTTTTGTCATATAAATGGAACCATATAATATCTATCCTTTTAAATTTGGCTTTTTCACTTAGTGTAATGCATTTGCAATTTATTTGTTATTGAGTGTATTAGAAACTCACTTATTTTAATTGCTAAGCAATATTCTGTTTTGTGGATATAACTGTTTCTTTATCCATTCATCATTTACCAACTGAAAGCCATTTCAGTTGTTTCTAGTTTTTGGTAATTATGAATAAAGTCACTGCTGCTGCTGCTGCTAAGTCACTTCAGTCGTGTCTGACTCTGTGTGACCTCATAGACAGCAGCCCACCAGGCTCCCCCATCCCTGGGATTCTCCAGGCAAGAATACTGGAGTGGGTTGCCATTTCCTTCTCCAATGCATGAAAGAGAAAAGTGAAAGTGAAGTCGCTCAGTCTGTCCGACTGTTAGCGACCCCATGGACTGCAGCCCACCAGGCTACTCCGTCCATTGGATTTTCCAGGCAAGAGTACTGGGGTGGGGTGCCATTGCCTTCCCCAGAATAAAGTCAGTATAAATATTCAAATATACATTTTTGTATGACAGCACAAGTTTTCACTTTTCTTAAGTAAGCAACTAGGAGGAGGATTGCTGGTCATATAAATGTATAAGAATTACTTTAGAGGAAACATTTGTGAAATACATATATGAATATTATATAATAAACTATCATATTTTCTTCAGTTCAGTTCAGTCACTCAGTCGTGTCCAACTTTTTACAACCCCATGAACTGCAGTATGCCAGGCCTCCCTGTCCATCACCAACTCCCAGAGTTTACTCAAACTATGTCCATTGAGTCGGTGATGGCATCCAACCATTTCATCCTCTGTTGGCCCCTTCTCCTCCTGCCTTCAATCTTTCCCAGTATCAAGGTTTTTTCCAATGAGTCAGTTCTTTGCATTAGGCATCCAAAGTATTGCAGTTTCAGCTTTAGCATCAGTCCTTCCAATGAATATTCAGGACTTATTTCCTTTAGGATGGACTGGTTGGATCTCCTTGCAGTCCAAGGAACTCTCAACCGTCTTCTCCAACACCACAGTTCAAAGCATCATTTCTTCAGCGCTCAGCTTTCTTTATAGTCTAACTCTCACATCCCTACATGACTACTGGAAAAACCATAGCTTTGACTAGACAGACCTTTGTTGGCAAAGTAATGTCTCTGCTTTTTAATATGCTGTCTAGGTTGGTCATAAGTTTCCTTCCAAAGAGCAAAAATTTTTTAATTTCATGGCTGCAGTCACCATCTGCAGAGATAATATGTTCTTAAGTTACTTTAAAGAATTTTTTAAAACTTCCTTAGTAACTTATCTAAATAATCCTACTCATACCCACTTTTTTTTTTTTATCACATTAAGAATGTTGGCTGGGTTAGATTTGTCTACTAACAGTATTTTATTTTTTGTCTTGATAAATTTCAGGATTAAAATGTAAAACAAAATTTTAAGTAAAATATATTGTTTTCATATTTGTTTGTTACACTACTATATACTTTCCTTTCTTTCTAGCAATAGATGCCAAATCATATCTTCATTCACTCTGAATAGAGGGAGTCAACTTAGGTAACTGAAATGCATATTAAATAATTGGAATACATACCAATAAAATCTTATATTAGGTCTTATTAGGTCTTTTGCTTATGAACTGCCTTCAGCACTACCAAGATATTGACAGATTTCTGATATTACCTTCACATGGCTTATCTCTTCTGATCAGTTCTGGCAACCAAATAAGAGAGAGAGGTGGAGAGGAGAGAGACCAGGAAAGAGAAAGAAGGAGGGTGAGAGAGAGGAAGAATGGAGTGAAGGAAAGAAAGAAGAAAAGAGGGGAGGGCTTAATGGACCCAGATAATTCACAAACTGCACTCTCAGTGTCTGTCTGTATAGAGTCTAATGACCACTTAACCTGATTTCAGAATATTTAATGTTTACAAAATCATAACAATAGGACAGTTAACTTTCATATTGATTTATATTTTATTTTTTGTTCTTCAGTAATCGTAAGTGTAGAGATCATTTCTACTCTATTTATAAGAGTAATACTTGAAAGAAGACACTACTTGAAAGTTATGAAATCCACTCTGGGATGCATCTGTCAAATTAAATTCTTATTTCTTAGGAATTTTTAACAAATTATAATAAAATGATAGATTTGTTAATTGCTCAGTACAAAGTGTAACACAAAGAGAAGAATAAACTATTTTAAGCTCTAATTATTATAGTTAATAATAATAACACTTATTATTATTGTCTTCTTTCAAAAGTACTGTGTTAATGATTTTGCACAGTTCTATAGAGCTAAACATTGATAGATGCTTAAACACTTTTAAACAATGCTTTTATCAAGTTTTCTCAGCACAGAAGCATCATTTTTTAGAAGCCTTGATTGAACTCCTTACTTGGTAAATTATTTATCTGTTTCATTAGTTGTTTTTTCATAACTATTTCCTTTTTCTTTCATTTGAAACAAATTTCTCTGTCATTTCATTTTGCCTTATTCTCTCTGCCTCAGTGAAATTAGATGAAAGAGTTACTTCTCCCGGTCTTAAAGAAGTGTCCTTGTGTATCTCATACAGTCTGCCCAGTGGCTTTGGTGGGAGAATGGTATCTGAAGTGAGCAAGAATCATATCTTTCCCCATGGTAAGTTGGCAACCATCACTTGGTAGGAGGTGGGGCTGGAGATGGATGGATGGGGCTAGAGCAAGAGCCAGGTGTGAACCCTGGTGTTTCCTCTGTTCAGCGGTCAACACCATCCTATTGGAGGGCAAAGTCAGGCCCTAAGTTGCTGGAACAGAAGGCTGTGGGTCAGGTCTGAGCTAGCTATGCCTGCTTCCGGCACCTGCACCTGCACCTGCACCCTTGCCCTACAGGGAAGCAGTTCTGGGGCCAGATGGGCTGGAGTAGGTGTTCAGTGCAGGTTGTGATGCAGCCTGGGGTGGTCCTGGCCCCAGCGACAGTTCTGGATTTCTCCCAACCCACTGTCTCTTTAAGCACCATCAATGGCTGTCCTCTCTCCACTCAGATACTGCATCATGCCAGAGATGGCTCCCAATAGGATTACAAGGTACAAACTCTGTGTATGAAATAAATAAGCTACAAGGATATGTTGTGTAGCAAAGGGAATATACCCAACATTTTATAATAACTTTAAATGAAGTATAATCTATAAAAATATTAAATCTTTATATTGGACACCTGAATCTTTATTTAAATCAACCCTACTTGAATTAAAAAAGCTCTGATTGTAATTAAATATAAGGTATATATTTTAAGAATGGAAGAAAAAATTTCAAGTAAAATATATTTAAATTATATTTTTAAAAATGAAATTAATTAAAAGTAAAAATGATAAATACACCAGATTCTGCAAGATTGAGTAAGCATATCAAAATATAAAATTCTGATGAGCATTCATGCTTTCCATAAATATTATTGATTACCTGCTATGAGCCAGATACTTTTCTAGGCATTGAGGATGAAGCAAAGAACAAGACTGATAAGACAGGAGCTGGCAACTATGGTGCCTGGGGCAAATTTGTTCTGCTATCTGTTTTTTAAATAAAGTTTTATTGGAGCATAGCCATGACCATTCATTTGGGTTACTGTCCATAGTTTCTTTTATGCTATAAGGGCAGAGTGAGTGCATGCTCAGTCGTTTCAGTTGTGTCCGACTCTATGCAGTTCCACGGACTGTAGCTCACCAGGCTTTTCTGTTTAAGGGACTATTCCAGCAAGGATGCTAGAGTGGGTTTCCATTTCCTCCTCCAGGGATCTTCCTGACCCAGGGATCGAACCCATGTCTCCTGTGGCTCCCGCATTGGCAGGTGGATTCTTTACCACTGAGTCACCTGGTCTTCCCATAAGGGAAGAGTAGCTAAATGCAATACACACCATACGGCCTATACTGCAAGCAAAAGTTACTATCTGACCATTTCTATAAAACATTTGCAAAATCTTGGACCAGACTATTCTCATGGAGCTTATATTCTAGCTGGGAGGTGATTGGGACAGAAAAATTATGCATGTACATAAGATGATATCAGATTGTGCTAAGTGCAAATAAAGGTAGATATGTTAGAGAGGGACCAGAGTTTGAATAATTTCTTTATACTGGATGTTTCTAAGGAGAGGATGTTTGAGACACAATCTAAGTGCAAAGAAAGGTTCAAGTATGAAATAATCTGGAAGTAATTTTCTTTAGGCAAAGAGAATAGTAGGTGCAAAGGCCCTGAGTTAAGAAAAAACTTGGTATGTGTATGAAATGAAAGACAATAAGGCTTGAGTTAATACATCAGAGCCAAAGGGAGAGATAAGGTTGAAGGGTTTGTTGATGACAAGAACCCTTCAGGTCTTATAGACCAGTGGTCCCCAACCTTTTTGGTACCAGGGACTGGTTGTGAGGAAGACAATTTTTCTAGGGATGTGGGGAAGATGGTTTCAGGATGATTCAAGTGTATTACGTTTATTGTGCTCTTTATTTCTATTATTATTACATTCTGATATATAATGAAATAATTATACAACTCACCCTAATGGAGAATCAGACCATAAGGCATTAGGTTCTCATAAAGAGCATGCAACCTAGATCCCTCACATGCACAGTTTATAGTTCATGCTCCTGTGAGAATATAATGCTGACCCCGGATCTGATGGGAGGTGGTGTTCAGGCTGTAATGTGAACAGTGGGGAGCGGCAGTAATGTGGACCAAGTTTCACTTGCTTGCAGCCCACCACTCACCTCCTGCTGTGTGGCCTGGTACCTGTCTGTGCCCCAGGTTATGGGTCCCTGTTATAGACTATAGTAAGGAATTTTGGATTTTCTTCTCATTATAATGAGAAGACACTGGAGCAACCTAACAATGGGGGTGATTTTATCTGTCTCAGTGCTGAAAATATTTCTAAAATATAAATTCCTGGTAAAGTGACCTTATAAGTCATTAAGTATTTTTGGTAAGGAAACTATACTACAAACCACTAGCTAACAGTTATTTAGTGATAAACACTATAGGCATTGATTGTCATTATAATCAGAGATAAGAATATTACCACTTTTATTTAATATTATTTTGGAAATGCTAGCTAATGTTATAAGCAAAATAAATAAGAATTGCAAATACTGGAGAGGGAAATGGAAATTATTTTATTATCTGTAGATATCGTGGCTGAAAACCAGGATATGCAAAAAGGAAAAAAATCAATAATTACAAAGTAAATATACTGGCATAAAAATAGTAGTTTGCTCCTTATCAACAAAAAGCAACTCAAAAGTATAAAAGAGAAAAATATAATAGCCAAATAGCCAAATAGTCAAATATAATAGCAAAAGAAATATAAAATAGTTAGAAATATCTAAGAAAATACTCAAGAAAGCTAGTGAAAAATCCCTGAGTCACATAAAAGAGCTTGAGAAGAGATACTTAGCATTTTTCTAATAAGAAACCTAAATAAAAACTGAAACTGAAAAGCTGACATTTTTTCCTGAATAAATTGATAAATTTAAGTTAATCTCAATTAAAGTCACAGAGTGTTAGTCACCAAGAGCAAACTCTAATATTCATAAAGTTTGGGGAAAAACACATACAACTTCTCCACCAAACAGAGAAAGACACACTTCTTTTAAATGGGATGTGCTGCCTAATTGGCGATATAATAAGTATACTAATGCCTGTGACTGGGCTTCTCATGTGGCGTTAGTGGTAAAGAATCTGCCTGCCAAGTAGGAGATGGAAGAGACTCAGAAAAGATTATAAAGTAGCCCCTGATTTATAAAGTTACAGAACACAAAGACAAGATGAATCCACAATAATGAGAAAATGATAGACAACACATAAGGTTAAACAAAATTTTATTAAGATGTAACTTACATGAAATAAAATGCATCTATTTTAAGCATAGTTAGATAAGTGAAAGTCGCTCAGTCATGTCTGACTCTTCGCGACCCCATGGTCTATACAATCCATGGAATTCTCCAGGCCAGAATACTGGAGTGGGTAGCCTTTCCCTTCTCCAGGGGATCTTCCCAACCCAGGGATCAAACGCAGGTCTCCCACATTGCAGGCAGATTCTTTACCAGCTGAGCCACAAGGGAAGCCCGAGAATACTGGAATGGATAGCCTTTCCCTTCTCCAGGGAATCTTTCCACCCAGGAATCAAACCTGGGTCTCCTGTNCCACTGAGTCACCTGGTCTTCCCATAAGGGAAGAGTAGCTAAATGCAATACACACCATACGGCCTATACTGCAAGCAAAAGTTACTATCTGACCATTTCTATAAAACATTTGCAAAATCTTGGACCAGACTATTCTCATGGAGCTTATATTCTAGCTGGGAGGTGATTGGGACAGAAAAATTATGCATGTACATAAGATGATATCAGATTGTGCTAAGTGCAAATAAAGGTAGATATGTTAGAGAGGGACCAGAGTTTGAATAATTTCTTTATACTGGATGTTTCTAAGGAGAGGATGTTTGAGACACAATCTAAGTGCAAAGAAAGGTTCAAGTATGAAATAATCTGGAAGTAATTTTCTTTAGGCAAAGAGAATAGTAGGTGCAAAGGCCCTGAGTTAAGAAAAAACTTGGTATGTGTATGAAATGAAAGACAATAAGGCTTGAGTTAATACATCAGAGCCAAAGGGAGAGATAAGGTTGAAGGGTTTGTTGATGACAAGAACCCTTCAGGTCTTATAGACCAGTGGTCCCCAACCTTTTTGGTACCAGGGACTGGTTGTGAGGAAGACAATTTTTCTAGGGATGTGGGGAAGATGGTTTCAGGATGATTCAAGTGTATTACGTTTATTGTGCTCTTTATTTCTATTATTATTACATTCTGATATATAATGAAATAATTATACAACTCACCCTAATGGAGAATCAGACCATAAGGCATTAGGTTCTCATAAAGAGCATGCAACCTAGATCCCTCACATGCACAGTTTATAGTTCATGCTCCTGTGAGAATATAATGCTGACCCCGGATCTGATGGGAGGTGGTGTTCAGGCTGTAATGTGAACAGTGGGGAGCGGCAGTAATGTGGACCAAGTTTCACTTGCTTGCAGCCCACCACTCACCTCCTGCTGTGTGGCCTGGTACCTGTCTGTGCCCCAGGTTATGGGTCCCTGTTATAGACTATAGTAAGGAATTTTGGATTTTCTTCTCATTATAATGAGAAGACACTGGAGCAACCTAACAATGGGGGTGATTTTATCTGTCTCAGTGCTGAAAATATTTCTAAAATATAAATTCCTGGTAAAGTGACCTTATAAGTCATTAAGTATTTTTGGTAAGGAAACTATACTACAAACCACTAGCTAACAGTTATTTAGTGATAAACACTATAGGCATTGATTGTCATTATAATCAGAGATAAGAATATTACCACTTTTATTTAATATTATTTTGGAAATGCTAGCTAATGTTATAAGCAAAATAAATAAGAATTGCAAATACTGGAGAGGGAAATGGAAATTATTTTATTATCTGTAGATATCGTGGCTGAAAACCAGGATATGCAAAAAGGAAAAAAATCAATAATTACAAAGTAAATATACTGGCATAAAAATAGTAGTTTGCTCCTTATCAACAAAAAGCAACTCAAAAGTATAAAAGAGAAAAATATAATAGCCAAATAGCCAAATAGTCAAATATAATAGCAAAAGAAATATAAAATAGTTAGAAATATCTAAGAAAATACTCAAGAAAGCTAGTGAAAAATCCCTGAGTCACATAAAAGAGCTTGAGAAGAGATACTTAGCATTTTTCTAATAAGAAACCTAAATAAAAACTGAAACTGAAAAGCTGACATTTTTTCCTGAATAAATTGATAAATTTAAGTTAATCTCAATTAAAGTCACAGAGTGTTAGTCACCAAGAGCAAACTCTAATATTCATAAAGTTTGGGGAAAAACACATACAACTTCTCCACCAAACAGAGAAAGACACACTTCTTTTAAATGGGATGTGCTGCCTAATTGGCGATATAATAAGTATACTAATGCCTGTGACTGGGCTTCTCATGTGGCGTTAGTGGTAAAGAATCTGCCTGCCAAGTAGGAGATGGAAGAGACTCAGAAAAGATTATAAAGTAGCCCCTGATTTATAAAGTTACAGAACACAAAGACAAGATGAATCCACAATAATGAGAAAATGATAGACAACACATAAGGTTAAACAAAATTTTATTAAGATGTAACTTACATGAAATAAAATGCATCTATTTTAAGCATAGTTAGATAAGTGAAAGTCGCTCAGTCATGTCTGACTCTTCGCGACCCCATGGTCTATACAATCCATGGAATTCTCCAGGCCAGAATACTGGAGTGGGTAGCCTTTCCCTTCTCCAGGGGATCTTCCCAACCCAGGGATCAAACGCAGGTCTCCCACATTGCAGGCAGATTCTTTACCAGCTGAGCCACAAGGGAAGCCCGAGAATACTGGAATGGATAGCCTTTCCCTTCTCCAGGGAATCTTTCCACCCAGGAATCAAACCTGGGTCTCCTGTACTGCAGGCAGATTATTTACTAACCGAGCTATCAGGGAAGCCCACAGTTAGATAAGTTTTGACAAGTGTATAACTACACATATAACACATATAATTACATGCTTATAATCATCCCAAAAAGTTACTTTATGCTTCTTTGTGGTCATTCTTTTGCATTCTGACCCCAGGCAACTATCTGGCCCTGTGAAATCAACCATTCAGAAAACAACCATAATGGTTGTTTTGTATCTTCATTTTCTTTTGTATCTTCATTTTCACTTTCTGCTCCTTCCCCCTCAATTTATCTAGGCACCAAGCTCCAAGTGTTAATCATTTAATGAGTTACCAACTCAGGGTACCAGAATTGGAATAGAACAGAACACATCTAGAAATAAAGTATTTCAATAGCAAAGAAGTAATGAAAGAATTTCCCAGGAGCAGAAACAAGCTTATGGGAGATATTTCATCTGTGTGTGCATATATGTATGGGTGTGTGCTCCTTAGATGCTTGACTTCCTGAGAGGCAAATTATGAGAATTACATGAAATATTAGGTATATTCATACAACAAAATACTAAAGAGTCATTGAAAAGAATGAGATACATTTATACCTACATATTTGTGTGTAAGTAAATAATAGAAATAATAGATTAGTATGCAGAGAGAAAAAGGATGGAGGGACATGTTTCATTCGGTTAACTGTGGCCATCTCTGAAATTTTTGGTGAGGAGGATTTTCTTTCCTTTTTAAACTTAATTATTTCTATATTGCTTGAATTTTGTATAATTTGAGCAATCAGAAAAATAAATAATAAAACTCTAGGGAACTCCAAAGGTTGCCTAAAGTGGAAGCTTATCTGGTGGATCCATAAATCAAAATAACATAAAACATAGCAGCTTAAGTATTCACCATATGTTGGGTTAAGAGAGAAGGTGCCTCTGACTTTAAGAATGTGAAACTGAAGAGTACAAGTTACATTTTTTTTTTGTTCCACAGACCTGATCATCTCACTTCCAACAAGTTAAGGAAAGTAGAAAGAACGGGAAATGAAAAACTTACAGTGATGGCTGTGCGACAGGAAGGAAAAGACTGTTCCAAGACTGTTCCAAAGTGTGTTCCAAGAAATGAGTACACAATTGGACTGAAGTATTAAAAGGACGCATTTGAGAAGGGGACCCAGAGTGATGAGCAGCGGCCGTGACTGTCCCAGTGTGTGAAGCCCTCCACGTGGACATCCCCACATCAACACGGTGAGGACACTTACCCTTTCAGAGCCTCAGTGTTCCCCTTTCTAAAACGGGGATGAGCACTGTGCAGCTAAATGATATGATGGCTGGGAGATGCTCAGCACTGTGCATAAGATGTAGCTCTGCTTGCTCACTGTGGTTGCTTTCTTCACCCCTATTTTACAGATGTGGGAATTGTATCTGAAGCTTGCCCAAGGTCTAAGAACTAGTAAGTGGCAGAGCTAATAACTGAATCTGGGCTTGTCTGTTTCCAAATCTGTTTCAGGATTTATGTGAAAAAGTTACATTCTGGAACCCTCTTTAAACACCCTGAAAATTCCACTAGTTCTGATGATCATTTTTAGGATCATGATGTACAAGTGTAACTAACTAAGACCTATTGTTTTAGGCAAACAGAAACAGGCTCAGACCTAGAGAACGAACTTACAGTTGCTGGGGGAAGGATGGAGGGAAGGGATAATTAGGGAGGTTGGGACAGATGTGCACATACTGCTATATTTATAATGGATAACCAACAAGGACCTACTCTATGGTACAGGGAACTCTGCTCAATGTTATGTGGCAGCCTGGATGGGAGGGGAGTTTGAGGCAGAATGGATGCATGTATATGGCTGAGTCCCTTCACTGTTCACCTGAATCTGTCACAACATTGGTAATCAGTGTTAATAAGTTTTGATTAACAATCAACATTGTTATCATTGTATACCCCAATACAAAATAAAAAGTTATTTAAAAAAGACCTATTGTTGCAGAAATAAGCATGTTGGTGGAAGCATGCGTTATCAGACACATCGACAAAAACCGATCACACCTTTTCTGCAGACGAGACCATGTTCTATAAGCAGGATTTGTAGATTGTAACAAATTGTTCTTAAAATAATACTGAAGCATAGAGTGTGACCACTTTACTTTCAATGCTAGTGGGAGAAAACAGCACATGACTCCTGTGGTGACATAAAAGTGACAGATGACTCCACCCACGATTCTGACTTCCTGGCATAATCTACTACCTTCCTGGCAAAGTAACCTTGCCAGTATAACAGGAGCTGCTCCAGGGAAAGCTTATGATGAGGTGGGGCAGGGCTAAGGCATTAACTTGGCTACTGCTGCTTTGTAAAGATAAATCGAGACAAGTCAACTTTGCTAGGGAAGTTATACTGGCACTGAAGAGGAAATCAAAAAGACACAAGCAAAGAGGAAAGGACTGCAGGTCATTGGCCAGAGGTCAGTGGTGCTGCAAGTTGGAATGCCTGGCCAGAAAACATTTTTTTAAACAGGCAAATCCACTGTGGTGTGTGCTTTAATGGAAAATGCAGACCCACAGTGTAGCAGTGAAAAGTGGTGCGGACTCTAGCTCAGCTTGTCCTAAACCAAATTGATTTCCTGGCTTTGAATGCTATACAGAAACTCCTGGTTCAGTTATTCAAACTGGAAAAAAAAAAAAAAAGTCCCCTGAAGGAGTGCGGAATGAGAAATGAGTGTGTTGAAAGGGTAGCAAGAGAGCAAGGGGGGCGGGGAGTTAGTGTTTACTGGGAACAGAGCTCCAGTTTGCGAGCTCAAGTCACCCAGTCGTGTCCAACTCCTTGCGACCCCATGGATTGTTGCCCGCCAGACTCCTGTCCATGGAATTTTCCAGGCAAGAATACTTGAGTGGGTTTCCATTTCCTATTCCAGGGGATCTTCCTGACCCAGGGATTGAACCTGCCTCTCCTGTGGCTTCTGCATTAGCAGGAGGATTCTGTACCACTGTGCCACCTGGAAGCCCAAGCTTCAGTATAAAAAAGCAAAAAGTTTGGGAGATAGATGCTGGTGAGAGTTGCACAACACTATGAATGTACTTAGTTCCAATGAACTGTATAGTTAAATATGGTTAAACTAGTGTGTTTTATATTGTATGGCTTTTACCATAATAATTTAAAAAAAGTAAAAATAAGGGTGAGGTTCACAAAGCTGATGTTTTAGAATCGGGTGCAGACACCTGGCTTTAGAGTGAACATCATGAAGGGAAGACAAGCTTCACTTGAATATAACCCAAAGGCCAGAGGAGGTCAGTTCAACCTATTCATCTCTCCTGTCTGGCACTGCCATCTGCTCTGAGCCAAACTGGCTATGAAACACAGTGGTTGGTTTATCACTTGGTACAGACCTGTCTGTCTACCTTTCACAGGAGGGAATTTGAGGCAGAAAGCAAATTCTTGAATTTCAGTCATTCATACAAGGTGGGCTTCTATTCTATCAAATCTCTGGGCAGAGGAAAATCTTGAACTTATAAAAGTGACAGGGGAATGTCCATTCACTTAACCAAATAGGAGCCTTGTCCTCTCACGTCTAGCCTGGATCGGTGGGGAAGGGCAGACTTCTGAACCAGTGGGGCTACAGCAAGGATGACTGTGAAAACGACTCTTCCTACATAGTCGTCAGGACGACAATTCCCTGGCATCCCTCCCCTTTGCTCCTGAGAGTCTGAGGAAAGAAAAGGGGAAAGGAAAATCAGAAGAGTGTAGAATAGGAAAGCATGAAATTTTTTCTAGAGGGGCCTAGAATTTTCTAGAGTCTGTAGCTATAGGCACTCTGTAGACAGTCTGTAGCTGTAGACACTTAAAGATCTGATTATCTTTGCTAGGGACTGAATGTGTACCTCCAAAACTGAAGCCTAGTACCAGATGGGATGGTATTAAGAGGTGAGGCCTTTGGGAGGTGACTAGATTATAGTGTGTGTGTGTGTGTGTCTGGGGGGAGCTTCCTGAACGGGATTAGCGCCCTTACAAAGGGACTCCAGAGAGCACCTGTGTTCCTTCTATTAATACTGTTAATTATTAGATTAATACTCCATCTGTTAATACTGAGAAATGGTCACGTACAACCGAGAAGAGGACCCTCAATAGAATCCAACTATGCTGGCATCCTGATCTTAGACTTCCAACCTCCAGAACTGTGAGAAATCAATTTCTGTTGTCTACTACCTACCCAGTCTGTTGTATTCTGTTACAGCAGCCCAAACCAGCTACACACTCTCATGCCAACAGTAGTCATCTATGCTGGTAGAGTAATCAAGTGACTTGCTGCTACTGCTAAGTCACTTCAGTTGTGTCCGACTCTGCGACCCCATAGACAGCAGCCCACCAGGCTCTCCCGTTCCTGGGATTCTCCAGGCAAGAACACTGGAGTGGGTTGCCATTTCCTTCTCCAGTGCATGAAAGTGAAAAGTGAAAGGGAAGTCGCTCAGTTGTGTCCGACTCTTCACGACCCCATGGACCGCAGCCTACCAGGCTCCTCTGTCCATGGGATCTTCCAGGCAAGAGTACTGGAGTGGGGTGCCATCGCCTTCTCTGAAAACCTCCACAGATGCCTTAAATTCTTCCCACTAAAGAACACAGTATAAGAAGTTTGATGATTTTAAAGAAACAGTGGTTGGGGGACAACATATGCAATATGAGAAGTAGGATGACAGCAAATGCTCTCCTTAAAGGAATTTAAGGCAAATCAATTAACAATAGAGACAGGGCTGCCTTGCCCAGATTGTATTATTGCAGTAAGTTTCCAAACTGGTCTCTTTTATTCTCCTTCAGTCTCTTCTCAATATGGCAGCTGGAATGATCCTGCTTCAGACTTGAGGGGGTGCTGAGTATTTTTGTTTTTCTAGGTGTTCTTGTCACACTACAGTAAATGTTTCTTAGTTATATGAGCAAACAAATGAATACCCCAAAATAACTTGTTTCGAGCGATAACTATAAAGAACAAAAACAACCAGGGAGCAGTTGGCTATATTATCTGGGCCTTAGTAGAATATCTGAAAAGATTTCGGTGTCCTCATCCCCACTCCTTATCACATACTAATACCCATGTCCAGTCAGTTTGCAATTGGCGCATTTGTACAAACAGGTGAGTGGAAAGGATCACTCATTGATCGCATTCTGATTTTACATGAGATTCCTGTTCCTGTCATTAGCAGACATTGTTATTAGAATGACTTAATGGACAAGAGGGTCTGTTAATACATGTCTTGTTCCAAGCAGTTTGGAATGTTTCAGAATGTCTTTCTACTTCCCTTTGTTCTGGTGAATGCAATCTTTGCTAGAGTTGCATGTATATTCCTCAGGTGGTCATCCTCAGAGGGGACAAGCACTGTGCCAGAAGCAGTGAAAGAATTTCACTCAGACATCTTAACACAATGTTGCAGTTTTTTTTTTTCTAAGTCTCATACTTGAGTAACATAAAAGTACTACTGTCTTCTAGCACTAAGTAAGGAGCTAGATAGCTTTTCTGGTAGCCTGGTCCAAATCTCAGAGCAGGAACCTGAAAGAGAGCTTGTGATGGGTTCCTGTCATGAACAAATCAGTATATGTATAGATATAAATTAGTCTTGATCAGTTTTAAAACAGCAAATTCAGAGATGAATCCCTATAAAATAAAGTCCTTATTTTTTTGTGTTTTATAAACTTTTTCATTTTATGGTGCCTTGAGCATCAACAGATGTTGATAAAAACATGATTCTTTATACCATCTTAAAAAACATAACCCATAAAAAAATCAAACTAGTTATTTCTTTCTGAGACTCATTTTGGGAATTATAGAGGTATAATTCTTATTTTAAATTAAAAGAGAAAAAAGGTTTCTAGAACCCCACCAATCCTAGCTTTTATTGCAGATTTAATTCCATTCCTTGCTAGAAATGAATAAACAACAATCCATTAAGAATCTCCTGTTAAGCAGGAGGAAATTATTCTTCTATTACAAATTGCTAAAGCATAAATCACTGCTTTTAGTCTTCCTTACCAATGGTTTAGAGAGGACATCACTCCTCTTCCACTGTTTCA
This sequence comes from Oreotragus oreotragus, assembly GCA_006410675.1. Lineage (NCBI taxonomy): Eukaryota > Metazoa > Chordata > Mammalia > Artiodactyla > Bovidae > Oreotragus > Oreotragus oreotragus. The sequence goes on from SJYX01000972.1 coordinate 126,044, forward strand.
GGAAGCAGCTTGAATCTTTCCACTCTGAGTAAGACTACAGGTTATTCCATAAGATTCGAACAGAATCAGTGTTGAAGAACTGAGTTTGAAGAACTCTTTAGCAACTGAGATTCATCAATGTCAGCCAACAGAAACCTCATTTGGTTCTTAAGAAATGTGTATGTATTCTCCTTTGACTCCAGTGGGCCATTTGCAGCAAGACAAACTAGTGGGCGTCTCGGAGAACAAGGAACGGCACAAATCCATGCATTAATGCATTGCTTTCATCTGGCTTCACAAACGGTTTACCATTCCATTCAGTTTTTTTCCTATGGGAAACTGGAAAAATGCTTCCACTGGCTTCTGGCACAGTGCTTGTTCCCTTCAAGTACAACCATCTCAGGAACACACCTGCACTCTCGCAAAGATTGTGTTCACCGGAACAAAGGGGAGGCGGAAAGACATTCTGAAATGTTCCAAATTCCTTGGAACATGCCCTGTATTAACAGACCCTCTTGTGTGTTAGATCATTCTAATCACAAAGTCTGCTAATGCCTTTTGTGAACAGGAATCTGTAACTTTAGCGAGGGGGAGTAATGACCTCAACAGCTTTTACTGGACCTCAAAAATATATAATTGTCAGCAGCATGACAATTTTTTTACATCAGTAAAAAAATGGCTATTTTTTTGTTAAATAAATACAGGAAACTGCTTTTACATTTATCTGCAAAACAAGGACCAAAACAAGCAAAGATATGCAAAACATTTTGTCAGGGGAGGGGAGGAGCTAGATTCTTAACTTTATGTACAAAGGTCACGCAAAACAAAGCAAGCTACAAGTAAAATGAACATAAAACAATGCAAATTTCTAGTGAAAGGAGTTGTCTAAAACTGCGAAAGGTCTGAGATTTTACACTGCTTACAAACTAACAGTTAGCCTGACACATTTTCATGGATGCCTGTAGAAGAACTGAGACTCCCGGGTGAGAGACAAAGGCCTATTTATTACTCACAGCATAGCAGTAGCCGGAGTATCTGTATTTCGATGTTGATTTTCTGAGGCTGTTCCCATAGGGTGATGTGAACAGGGCCAAATGACACCTGTGCAGGCGGTGGGTTGCCTTGTAGGAGAGGAATTCTGAACTTTGGGTACCTGGGCACTCAAATATTTTATAAAGGGCAGTAATATGCAGGTCAGGAAGCAACAGTTAGAACTGGAGATGGAACAACAGACTGGTTCCAAATAGGAAAAGGCTGTATATTGTCATTTTGCTTATTTAACTTATATGCAGAGTACATCATGAGAAACACTGGGCTGGAAGAAGCTGGAATCAGGATTGTCAGGAGAAATATCAATAACCTCAGATATGCAGATGACACCACCCTTATGGCAGAAANGCCCTGTTCAGCAATGGAAAGAGATAACAGATTACGAGGTAAAGCAAATGAACAGGATATATAACATGGGCTTGGCCGATGCTCTCCTTTCCCTTTTTTCGGAAAAGCATCTCCTTTCACAAAACTCTGCTTGCTCCTCCAAATTTCCACCTTGATGAGATCCTAAAGTGCAGTGAATTCCCACAGCTGCCTAATGAAGGGATTATTTTGCTCCTGGGAATACATGACTGAAAATGATCAAGAATGCCTTTGCACATTTTGTGGCTGAAACAAGGTCTACATTCCAAGTGTAAGCCCTTGACTGAGAGAAGCCAGATTCCTCTTTGAATCCTAAGGGATCTCACCAAAGGATTTACCCAGGTGTTTGGGGATTGTGTAGTTTCACTGCAAAGAGGCATAGCATTCTGAAAGCCTTCCTTGTTTCAACATCTGTCTTCCTGTGTGGTCCAAGTGTATTAGTCTGTTATTAATTTTTCCAACTTCAGTCTTGTTTTGTGGAATTAAAGTTTTAATGCTTTCTTGGTTAACTTCCTGTTAACTGATTGAGACAGGGTTCTTGGAATGTGGTGCATGAATGTTTAGTCACGCAGTTGTGTCCAAGGCTTTGTGACCTCATGGACTGTAGCGCACCAGGCTCCTCTGTCCATGGGATTTTTCAGGCAAGAATACTTGAGCGGGTTGCCATTTCCTCTTCTAAGCGATCTTTCTGACCCCGGAATCAAACCCTTGTCTCTTGTGTCTCCTACCTTGGCAGGCAGATTTTTTTTTTTTTTTACCACTAGTGCCACCTGGGAATCGCAAGAATGTGGTACATTCTCCAAACTTGCCTATGGTTCTAATTCTAAGCTTCACTTGGCCTTCCTAGAATGCATGATATGTTTCATCTTATACTTCTGGCATTCATTTAGAATTTCTGATAATTCAACCTCACAAATATGTGTTAAGAACCAAGTTGCTGCTGCTAAGTCACTTCAGTCATGTCCGACTCTGTGCAACCCCATAGATGGCAGCTCACCAAGCTCCCCCGTCCCTTGGATTCTCCAGGCAAGAACACTGGAGTGGGTTGCCATTTCCTTCTCCAATGCATGAAAGTGAAAAGTGAAAGTGAAGTCACTCAGTTGTGTCTGACTCTTAGCGACCCCGTGGACTGCAGCCCACCAGGCTCCTCCATCCATGGGCTTTTTCAGGCAAGAGTACTGGAATTGGTTGCCATTGCTTTCTCCAAAGAACCAGGTAGGTTTCTGCTAATCTCTAATCTCTCCAGTGCCTCCAAAACATGAGCAGAACAATCCTTTTAGAATTTTTATCAATAAGCTTATAATTAGAAATTAAATCTGCTTTGAGAACTACAATCCATTAATACAATAAAATATGCTTGCTAGCATTCCTATAAATCTCTTAAGTACTTAAAATAATTGGTAGTACTCTTTTACTAACTCTATAGTATAAAGTACCAATACAGACTTCAAAATGTCCAGCCTCGTCATAGCCAGTGGACCCCTATGTCTATATTCCAGCCACGACATTCTCTTTTCCCCATCTCACACAAACTCTCCTTTCCTACCTCTGGGTTTTATTTCATCCTTCTTAGAGTTTTCTTTCTATAGAAAAGAATTCTCTGATCATCTGGCTTCCAGATCTGATTTAGGTCCCCTCCATTTTTCATATCACCTCTCCCTGCCACCATCACAGACTTTATCACTGTGTATTGTGACTGTTTGAGTTATTTTCTGCCTCCCTCATGATTCATAAGCTCCATGAACACAGGTCTTACTTGAGTTTTATTCTTTGCATCGTGCCTCCTACCTCAGCTAAAGCCCATCATTGATAAGTAGTCATTTTATTTGGAAAATAGGTTGAATGAATGAGAAGACATAGATGAAAATGCTTTGTATTCTATAAAATGCTAATTATCACTCAATCTTCTTAACTGTACTTCTAGTTCATCTACTATATATTAATTTCTACTGCATTTTATGTTGCTTTTAAGACTTGCTTGGGGCTTCCCCAGTGGATCAGCACTAAAGAATTTGCCTGCAACGCATAAGAGGTAGACTGGAGATGCAGGTTTGATCCCTGGGTCTGGAAGGTCCCCTGGAGAAGGAAATGACAAGACTCTAGTATTCCTGCCTGCAAAATCCCAATCCATGGGGTTGCAAAAGAGTCAGATAAAACTGGGCAATTGAGCGACAACAACAAGGTTTGCTTAAGATTTTTTCATGTGATTTTTTTTTCTTTCCCCAAGAAAACCATAAGTAATAGAAGATTTCACTTATTTAAAAAATTTTAGTGCTTATCATCCTTAAAAAGTTATAGAAAATTTAAGGCAGAGATTTTATGACCTATCAATTGGTTTGCTTTTATGATTTTCATATTAGCAAATATTTAACTAAAGTGTATCTGTATATTTAAGAAATTATATTTTTTTCTACTTAACACAGTTTATACCATTAACATGGAGAAGGAAATGGCAACCCACTCCAGTATTCTTGCCTGGAAAATTCTATGGACAGAGGAGCCTGGTGGGCTACCTTCCATGGGGTCGCCAAGAGTTGGCCACGACTGAGCACATCGGCACATACCATTAACAAATAAAAATTATTTATATTTACATTTATGAAAAAATAGATACTTTATTCTAGATCCATTAATATTTCATCTCTGCTATCTGATACAATAAAAATCAGGTATGTGGATTACTTGATTTTAACAGTATTGAGGGTTTCATGTACAATAACAAAATGCATTATTTTAAAAGTAAGTATGGAGCTTATTTATTTATTTTGACTTAAGTATAGTTGATTTATAATAGTTTCAGATGTATGACATAGTGAATCAATATTTCTATAGATTATACACTATTTAAATTATTATAAAATATTGGCTCTATTCTCTATGCCATACAATATCTTCTCGTAGCTTTTTATCTTACATATAGTATCAATATGTTATGCCTCTTAATTCCCTACTCCTGTCTTTCCCCTACCCCCTTCCCTCTCACCACTGCTAATTAGTTTGTTTTGTATATTAGCGAGTAGGTTTCAGTTTTGTTATATTCATTCATTTTATTTATTTATTTTTGGATTCCACATATAAGTGAAAGTATATGGTATTTGTCTTTCTCTGACTTATTTCACTAAGTATAATACCCCTGGGTCCATCCATATTGTTGCCAAAGGCAAAATTTCCTTCCTTATGGCAGTGTGTGTGTGTGTCCTTTATCCATTCCTTTGTTGAAATTGCTTCTATATCTTAGCTGTTGTAAATAATGCTGTTCTGAACACTGAGGTGTGTGTATTTTTTCAAATTAGTGTTTACATTTTTTATGGATATATAGCCAGGAGAGGAATTGCTGGATCATATGGTAGTTTAACTTTTAGCTTTTGAGGAGCTTCCACACTGTTTTTCATAGTGACTGATCCAATTTACATTTCCACTGACAGTATATGAGTTCCCTTTTCTCCATATCCTCATCAACGTTGATATCTGTGATCTTTTTGATGATGGCCATTCTGACACTCATGACAGGTATCTCATTGTGGTTTTGATTTGCATTTCTGTGATGATTAGTGATGTTTAGCATCTTTTCATGTAATTGCTGGCCATATGTATGTCTTCTTTGGAAAGATGTGTATTTGGATATTCTAATTCTTTTTAACTGAGTTATTTGTTTGTTTATTATTTATTGAGTTGTATGAGATGTTTAGAAATTTTGAATATTAACCCATTATCAGTCATATCATTTGCAAATATATTCTCCCATTCAGTAGGTTGTCTTTTTGTTTTGTCGATAGTCTCCTTTGTTGCATGAAAGTCTTTAAATTTAATTAAGTCACACCTGTTTACTTTTGTTTTTCTCCTTTGCCTTATTTACCTTTTGATGATTTATGTCAAAAAATGATCTTCCTCTCCTCCTCCTTTCTCCACTCACTATGGATCCTACAGAAACTAAAAATAAAAGATATGTGAATATCTTGCCAAGTAAATTTAGCAAATTAGGTAAAATGGTCACACTCTTGCAAAACACAATAAAAATTTTTTGACATAAGAAGAAATTTGATGCCTAAATCATTTTATATCTATTAATTAAGTTGAATCTATAATTTAAAACCTTCCATAAAGAAAATTTTCAGTCAAGAAATCTTTATTTGTGAATTATCCCCAATAATTAAGACTGAAATAACATGTAAAATAAATACAAAAAAATAAAAAATAAAAAAAAAAAGAAAAAAGAAAGGGAAATAAATTCCCAACTTGTTTTATAAGGCTAGAACACAATATTTGACAAGAAAATTATAAGAAAGTCAAATCAAACTACAAGGCAACATGGAAACACAGATGAAAGAATACTGAATTAAATATTAACACATAACATCTATTGATACATTCCAAAGATCACACATCACTATCCAGGTGGTGGTTTATCCCAGAATCACAAGGTTGGCTTATCATATGAAAATCAATCAATGCCATTCACTATATTAAGAGAATAAATAAGAAAAACTGTATGATCACCTCAATACATACACAAATATTTGAAAAAATTTGTCACTCACTAAATATAAACAGAATTCTCAGAGAATTCATAGCAGAAAATATCTTCCACAATCCAGTAAAGGATAACTACAAATACCTAGCAACTTCACATTTAATGATAAAATATCAATCAATGCCATTCACTATATTAAGAGAATAAATAAGAAAAACTGTATGATCACCTCAATACATACACAAATATTTGAAAAAATTTGTCACTCACTAAATATAAACAGAATTCTCAGAGAATTCATAGCAGAAAATATCTTCCACAATCCAGTAAAGGATAACTACAAATACCTAGCAACTTCACATTTAATGATAAAATATTGAAAGATTTTTTGTGTGAAGTCAGAGATAAGACAAGGATATTTGTTACCAAAACTCTTATTTAACATTTAATTGTAAAAGATAATGCTATTAAAGTATTGCATTCAATATGCTAGCAAATTTGGAAAACACAGCAGTGGCCACAGGACTGGAAAAGGTCAATTTTTTTCCATTCCCAAAGAAGGGCATTGCCAAAGAATGTTCAAACTAGCACACAATTGCACTCATTTCACATTTTAGCATGGTAATGCTCAAAATCCTTCAAACTAGGCTTAAACAGTACATGAACCAAGAACTTCCAGATGTATAGTTCAGTTCAGTTCAGTCGTTCAGTCATGTCCGACTCTTTGCAACCCCATGAATCACAGCAAGTTGAGTTTATAAAAGGCAGGCGAGCCAGAGATCAAATTGCCAACATCTGTTGGATATTAGAAAAAGCAAGAGAAGTCCAGAAAAATATCTACTTATGCTTCATTGACTTTGCTAAAGCCTTGACTGTGTGGGTCACAATAAACTGGAAAATTCTTCAAGAGATGGGAATACCAGTCCACCTTACTGGGCCTCCTTTGAAATCTGTATACAGATCAAGATGCAACAGTTAGAACCAGACATAGAAGAACGAACTGGTTCCAAATTGGGAAAGGAGAACATCAAGGCTGTATATTGTCACCCTGTTTATTTAACTTATATGCAGAGAACATCATGCGAAATGCTGGGTTGGATGAAGCACAAGTTGGAATCAAGATTGCCAGGAGAAATATCATAGCTTCAGATATGCAGATAACACCACCCTTATGGCAGAAAGTGAAGAGGAACTAAAGGGCCTCTTGATGAAAGTGAAAGAGGAGAGTGAAAAAGCTGGCTTAAAACTTAATATTAAAAAACTAAGACCATGGCCCCATTAGTTGGTTCACTCAGTCATGTCCAACTCTTTGCGATCCCATGAACTGCAGCATGCTGGGCCTCCCTGTCCATCACCAACTCCCGGAGTTCACTCAAACTCATGTCCATCAAGTTGGTGATGCCATCCAGCCATCTGATCCTCTGTTGTCCCCTTCTTCTCCTGCCCCCAATCCCTCCCAGCATCAGTCTTTTCCAATGAGTCAACTCTTCGCCTGAGGTGGCCAAAGTACTGGAGTTTCAGCTTTAGCATCAGTCCTTCCAAAGAACACCCAGGACTGATCTCCTTTAGAATGGACTGATTGGATCTCCTTGCAGTCAAATGGACTCTCAAGAGTCTTCTCCAACACCAAAGTTCAAAAGCATCAATTCTTCAGTGCTCAGCTTTCCTCACAGTCCAACTCTTACATCCATACGTGACCACTGGAAAAACCATAGCCTTGACTGGACGGACCTTTGTTGGCAAAGTAATGTCTCTGCTTTTGAGTATGCTATCTAGGTTGGTCATAACTTTCCTTCCAAGGAGTAAGCATCTTTTAATTTCATGACTACAGTCACCATCTGCAGTGATTTTGGGGCCTCCCAAAATAAAGTCTGACACTGTTTCCATTGTTTTCCCATCTATTTCCCATGAAGTGATGGGACCAGATGCCATGATCTTCGTTTTCTGAATGTTGAGCTTTAAGCCAACTATTCACTCCCCTCTTTCACTTTCATCAAGAGGCTCTTTAGTTTTTCTTCACCTT
>SJYX01000972.1:135519-146384 GCA_006410675.1 Oreotragus oreotragus
ATCCTGTATCGAACATAGACTGGTGCTTCGTTTCTTACATGATAGTATACATGTTTCAGTGCCATTCTCCCAAATTATCCCACCCTCGCCCTCTCCCTCAGAGTCCAAAAGTCCGTTCTATACATCTGTGTCTCTTTTGCTGTCTCGCATACAAGGTCATCATTACCATCTTTCTAAATTCCATATATATGTGTCAGTATATTGTACTGGTGGTTTTCTTTCTGGCTTACTTCACTCTGTATAATCGGCTCCAGTTTCATCCATCTCATTAGAACTGATTCAAATGTATTCTTTTTAATGGCTGAGTAATACTCCATTGTGTAAATGTACAACAGCTTTCTTATTCATTCCTCTGCTGATGGACATCTAGGTTGTTTCCATGTCCTGGTTATTATAAACAGTGCTGCAATGAACATTGGGGTACTGAGTTCCTCCTTTTAAAAGTTATCATAATGAAAGAAAATCTACAGAGCTGAAGATAAACTTGCATTATATTATACACAGTAGATGGCTCATCTAGATTATTTAAGTTTAACAAATCAATAAAAGAAAGACAAGACAATCTAATTAATACATAGGATAATTCTTAGACCATATCTTCCAATAGAAATATATCCAAATCACCAATAAGCATTAAGAAAGATGCTCAAATTTTTTAGGCATCAGAGAAATATAAATTAAAACATGATGAGATACTACTACACATCTACTAGAATGGCAAAAATTTTTAAATCTGATGCCAATAGTTGGTGAGAATGTAGAACAACTGGAACTTCTGTATACTGCTGGTGGGAGTTTACATTTGCAAAACCACTTTGGAAAACAGGATATATAATCTATGACACTGCAATTTCTCTCCTACACTTATTTCCAAGATAAATGCTTATACATGTGTTCCAGAAGACATGTACCAGAATGTTGAGAGTATCCTGCCTGTAACAGCCTCAAGCAACTCAAATGCTACCAATGGAATGGATAAATAAATTTGGATATATTTCTACAAGGGAGCTGTGCAACAATGATAAAACTGTGATACCTCAGAAAAATCTCACAAACCATTGAATGAAATATATCAAACACATAAGAGCAAATGCACGTGCACTTTGTATAATTATTTAAAGCTCAAAAACAGTGAAAACTTAATGTGTGGTGATAGAAGTTAAATGAGCAGTTTTCTTATAAGTGGTAGTTACTGAGAGTTGGCTCAGAGGATTCTGTGTGAATGCTAAGTCGTTTCAGTTATATCCAACTCTTTGTGACCCCACCGTCAGGAGCCTGCGAGGCTCCTCTATCCTTTGGATTCTCCAGGCAAGAATACTGGAGTGTATTGCCATGCTCTCCTCCAGGAGATCTTCCTGACCCAGTGATCAAACTTGAGTCTTTTCCATCTCCTGCACTCGCAGGTAGGTTCTTTTCCACGAGTGCCCTGAGAAGCCTGGTGCTATTCTATATGCGGATCTGTGCGGTTGGATAGGTTAAGCATCCATCTGTAAAAATTATTTGAGATATATATTTAAGATTTGTGCATTTTTTGTATGTAAAATTTACAAACTGTTGAAACTATACAGGCTGATACCTTGTGTTAGCCACACCTGCAAGGATAGTCTTGACCTCCTAACTTCTTTTAGTAATGGAAAATGGTTTAGTATTTCTGTAAATAAACAAATGAGCTTGCTAATGGATGGTTTGACAATGCGTCATATATTAAGATTCTACTAAATCTATTTTATTAAAATGTTTATCAGCGAAATTAGCAGATATATTTAGTGCAATGCACATTTTTTTCAATAATATAGGGGACACTTGTTTTTAGTACATGAATCGCACACTTATTTCCTGTACTCCTGTCAAGAATAGATTACTTCACATTTTTTTCTTTTCAAATCTCTACAGGAAAATTCAATGATCACGACTCTACTCTAAAATGATGTGTTTGTTTTTTTTTTGTCAGCTATGGTTTAGTGACTATCAGTTTGCCTTGGTGTCACAGTACACACTCATCCCACCATCTGAGCTCCGTGTCATGGTGACCCAAAGGACCGAATGTCTTCACTCTTGCATAAGTTGCACTTTGGCTGTACATCTGCTACCTTTATTTTGTTTAGGGAAGGTAGCCATCCAAATAGTTAAATAATTGTATAATTGGTATTTGTGAATACTGTTTCCTGTAGGAGGTAAATAGGAAAAAGTGAAGTGGGAGGGGAGGTAAGGTTTGGCCGACTTTAGTTGGGAACAAAATCCCAAAGCACATTTTTCCTTTCCAACCACAATTTGCTTAATTACCTCCCCCTTCATTCTAGAACCTCAATGTAATTTAAACTTCCTGGATTTTGCAACAAGTCTCCTCTAATCAGAATGGTTTCTGATTTAAACTGCCTTACCTGTAGCAATAGGCATTGCTCCAGTGTTCCAAGAGAGAAAAGACTTAACACATCAGAAAAAGCAAGGTCAGAAGAATGCAACCTTTAATCCTTTCACACCCACCATAAGACAAGACTGAGCAGTCAGGGATTTACTGCTTCTTCCGTGTGAGTCAATTTAGCAGCTACTGTGTAGAATGAACTAAATTCTAAGACTTCCTTATACCACAATACATGATATTTATTTAAAAATTCTAAGCTTTTGTTTTAGCAAATATGTATTTTGCTGGATGAATATAAGATAACACGTTACGGAGAATATTGCAGAATAGTCAGCAAAACAATCCAGGATATTGTTCTTATTCTCATCCATCCTTCAGAACAGCACACACAGCAGTTGCACAGGGAAATTATTTTCTCAGATGTAATGCTGTGATCAAAAGCATTCCATCACAGGCTACACCTCATTGCTTTTGTCGGTGAAACTGAAATTGAGCTGTAGGGATAAAAATTTCTGTCTCTGATTCTAAGGCTAAACCTGCTACACACTCTTTTTCACCAAGAAGACTATTGATACGGCTGCCTTGAGCTTTCTTTTCTTCCCTTTGATGTAATTGAACACATACAATGGAAGAGGCTTAAACTGAGCTTTGATGTATCAGACAACCTTTAAAATCAGCAGCTCCTCATTTTCCTCCAAGGGCCAATTTCAGCGTTATCTATCATGGAGCAGAATTAGGGCTTATGAGCAAGTTAAATTCACCTCTGAGAAAAGAAAGTTGCATTTTTGCATATATGTGTTCTGACTTTACATTTTCTACCTGTATGTTGGGTAGGAAGAAAGACCACAGAAGAAAAGATAGGGGGAAATATGGCTAATCTTTTTGAAGATACAGTCATCTGCATTTTACACCCAGAGATTAAGGAACTTGCTGGTCACACAGCTAACAGATGGTGGAGCAGGCCTGCAAACTCGGGCAGCAGATTATCTTGTCAGGCAGGACTCCCTTACTGAACTGCTTCTGCAAAAGAAAAAAGAGATGGCTAGGTGATAACAGGATCAATGGTGATTTTTAAAATATGAGGACAACTGACATATTTGGAGACGAAGAGAAAGACTTAAAGATGATGGAATATTGGGAAGGGGAATAGAATAGAGAATTCATGAGATAAGATTCCCAGAAAACTAGGGAAAAAGAATTAGAAGCAGGTGAGATGCAAAAGGACATCTTCCCCTGGAAAAGGAAGGGCAGGGGAGATGGGTGAAGGGGGGAAGAAATGCACAAAGACAGAAGTGTCTGGAGTCAAGATAAATCGCCACACAAGGGTTTTCTTAGAAGGCTCATAATTTTACCATAAGGAAGGAGAGTGTGATCCTTTAAGGGACAGGAGAGGGTGGGCTTGAGGGTGACAGAGAGGTAGAGCAGAGAAATGCATTTGCGGTGGAGAGAAACAAAGTCGTTGTGAGAGATGTGCTGGAGAACTGAAATTCTGTGGATATAAATTGTTATTTTAAAAAAATCTGAAATCTGAGTGATTTAACATCTTGAGATTAAGTTAAATGACAGAGTTCTTGTGTGTGTGAAAACCAAACCTATATGCAGTCCACAGGTTTAGACACAACCCAGCTTGCATGAGCTTAAATAAGCATCCATATTAGGGTACTGCAAAGCTTTCACTGGAAGAATAAACTTTATTTCAGTTAGAAGACTTTCCAAACACGGAAAATATGAGTAGCAAAATTCTAAATCAGAATTTCCATCTATACACAGTGAAAAAAAGGAAGAGGAAGACAAACTAGAAACGCTTTATTTAAACAAGAACATCTCATATAAATATTTCCTCTCTGATCCGTTCCCCCCAAATAAAAGTCTTTAAAAATTAAATATGTATATATAATTAAATAATTACAGGAGACAGCACCATCTGAAGATGAAAAGTTAGTTAAGTCGCTCAGTCGTGTTTGACTCTTTGCGACCCCATGGACTGTAGCCCACCAGGCTCCTCTGTCCATGGGATTCTCCAGGCAAGAATACTGGAGTGGGTTGCCATTTCCTTCTCCAGGGGATCTTCCAGACCCAGGNCCACATTAGAGGCAGATGCTTTAACCTCTGAGCCACCAGGGAAGCCCGAAGACAGAAAAGTTACAGGTAGATGTTTGACTGACATAACACTATCTTCTCAACATTCTAATTCAGAATTTTTAACTGAACCTTAAAATAGTTTGCACAAAATACCTGACACTTTTTAACGCGCTCGTGCTTGCTGCACTTGGACTTTTTGGGTTGCATTTTTAGAAGTTTCCCTGGCCCACGCCGCAGGTGAAGAAAGACCAGCGGCGGGTGGTGCCGGGCGACCTCCACTGCGGTCCCAGGCAAGAAGGCAGATGCCCAGGTGGCTCCCAAGCCCTGGAGAGCATGCAACTCACCTGGCCCAGGTATCCCAACCGCTGCAGAAAATGGACCCCGCCACACACCCCCAACTTCCGGTGTGGAGAGGCCCGCCCACCAGAGGAGGCCGGCAGGGCTTCAGGCTTCCGGGGGCTGGGCCCGGTGTGCCTTCTGCTCTCCCAGCAGGCACGCGCAGCCGCGAGAGCCGTAGGGAGTGGGGCTGAGCCTGGCAGGGAGGAGGGTGCGTCCTGGAGGAGAAGACCCTGGTGCTGCAGTTGGCCACCAGCACTCCTTGGCCATGCACGCCCCTCTTCCGCCTGTGGAGCCCACCACCGTCCAGCTGAGAGCCCTGGACTGCTGCCCCCGAGCCCGCTGAGGGGGAGGGAGGCTGGCCCCTGTGCCAGCTACAGATGACCAGCTACAGATGTCCGTCACCTTTGAGCAAGGGCCTCTGCCACCACCTGCCATCTTGAGTGAAGCTGGGCTGAACCTCAGACTCTGGGGCTCATGGGTGGAGCCCCGGGCCTCCCTGCACGACGTGGCCTGGTGTCACCCTGTGAGTCAGAGCACCAGCAGGCAGTACCCATGAGGCTGACACCCGTGTCCCCTGGCAGCTCCAGGGCAGCGCCTGGTCCCAGGAGCTAATGGTGCTAGTGGGCAGAGCAACTTCTAAGAGCCCCAGAAACACAGCCCCTCTCTCACTTCTGCTTCCAAGTCTTACATGAACGGGTCTAAGTGACAGAATCAAAATCACAACTAAAACTCAGATGTGGATGTGAGAAATCCTAACTTTAGTTTTCTATTGTCTGTAGTCCAAGACACAACTAGCGAGAAATACAGTTGAGCAAACCCTGGATGGTAAAACTATACAGTCAATATGTGTTAAATATTGGTTGTCATGACTTAATAAGAATAAGCGACCTGTGTTCATTTGTATGATGTATCTAAAGTAATCAAACTCATGAAAGCAGAGTAGAAGGGTGGTTGCCAGAATCTGGGGGGAGGGGGAGACATTTTTCAATGCTTAGTTTCAGTCATGCAAGAAGAAGGATTTGCTGTGCAACACTGTGCATAGTTAAAGCAGTAATGTATACTTAAAAATCATTAAGAAAGTAAATTTTTGTTGTGTGTTTTTAGCATAAAAAACCAATAACAAATTTTTTAAAAAGAGAAAAGAAATCTATGTAGTTCAGGGATTTGTGATTGCCTTCAAATTCTGAGCCTTGTAGTGAATCTTATTTGAAATGGAGCATGTTAGCTAGCCTTACCTTAAACTCAAACGTCAAAGGTTTTGGATTTATCTTTTGTTAAGGTAAATTCACCCAGAAGCAATAACTACCTACACAAGGCAATATTTGATTATCTCACAGTTAAAAACAATAAAAAATTGTTCAAGAATTAGAATCCTTTCCCTGGAAGCTCTGATTGGAAAAAATTTCTCAGTGCCAGTATCATAAATATTTCACTTAAGCAGTTTTACTTATACAGAATCTAAACTACGTAAGATACTATTTCCAAAATAAGTCACTCCATTAGAACAGATATAGCACAGAGCTTCTTGCAAGATCATTAATCCATTGTGAAGTTTGTCATTCTCATTTCTGTGTTTTATAAACATATTTGAAAATCTAAATTACACAAAAAATGGAGGATGGATACGGTAGGAGGGCCATATTTGATCTTTGAATTTAAATACTTATTTTATGTATAAAAGGGTCAAGCACCTAACTCATAAAATTAAAAACCTTCTGTAGATTATAAATGGCTCTAACTCCCACAGTCTGTAGCCAGCTCCTGTAAAACCAAATATCTATAAACTTCATATCAAGAATTGTTTTAGTGCTTTCTAGGCTTCTTATTTGTGTTGATTTATGGAGAAAAAACAAGGATAACAAGTTTTGGTCATTGTTATTGTTGCTAGTTAATAAATATCAAGGAATTGAATTAATCTAGCATAAGGCTTGCATAAGTTTCTTAGGATTATTTGTTTTCAGTTTGTGAATTGTGTTTACAGTTTCTTATTTGTAATTTCCAGATGAGATTTTTCAAAAGTCTCGTTTCCAATTCCCAAATATGGTGGTGGTACCTTTGGAAGAGTCAAATGAAAACAAAGTGACCCATTGCCTATATTCACTATCAGTATTTTCCCAGATCATCAAAGAATATGGAATTCCATTGCGTTGTCTCATTCAGTCCAAGTTTCTGCTTTTTTCAGGGATATGTTTAATAGCTTTTAAAGAGGAAGTTTATCCTCCTCCCCCTCGCTGGTGTAGAAGTTCTTAGCTTATTACGAAGTCGAAACAATTCCCCCGACTGTTCCCTGACCTCACCCCCTCAAGAGTTGAGTTTCTAAACAAAAGACATGTTAGTATGGAGATACAGATTTTGCACATGTTTCTTACCACAGTAACGCTGACTGCAAGGGTCAAGATTAGGATGATCTCCTTAAACCCACTGGATTCCCTCACTCCTGTGTCTGTTTCATTCTTCTTTATAGATCATTTGACAATTCCCAGAGCTGAATCAGATAATTCAGAGACTCTCTGGATCACAGGCTACCACCCCTTGGAAGGAAAATGAAAAATTCAGTCCATTGCCTGGTATCCAGATATCTGGATGTTTAAAATGGGAAAGACAACATGTCTGGATTATGTGCTCTGTGCCAGGACCGTGGGTGACGGGAGAAGTAGAGAGAAAGAGAAGCACCAGGACTACTGAGATTTGAGGGGAAACCAGAGGAGGTGGAACAGGGGAGAGGACAAGGGCCAAACCACACACAGGAAGTTCCCAGGATGTGGGAATCAAGGGCATATGACAGGGCTGCAGTAAGAGCAAGACCAGTGTGTTCAGGCTATTGGTAAATTTTGGCTTTGTTAACATGGAGGCTAAATACTTTGAATGTTATCAAGAATGTGCCAAGAATTTTCAGACTTTTTAAACAAATGAAAAGTCAAGAAAGTAATTTCATCAACTCTGTCCTGTATGATTTGATTCTTCAGTTTCCTGACCTTTAAGCTCAAAGATCAGTTTTTTGCCCAGAGTCACCTTTGTGACATTAAGAGGATCCAAAGGAATCCAGGTACCATACAAATAGGGATAGTCCCACTCATAGAGGTCTGATCTTTATTTTCAAATTAAAAGTCTCCTTGGAGGAGTGGTGAATTAAGTCACTAACAGTTTCGTTTTGTATTAGAATTACTATCGCCTCATAGAATGGATTAGGAAATATTTTCCTTGCTTCTGTTTTCTGGAAGAGATTGTGGAGAATTAGTTCTATTTCTTACTTAAAATTTTGGTAGAATTTATCAATGAAACCATCTGGGTCTGATGTATTATTTTTTAAAGGCTACTTGAAGCTTTTTTTTTTTAAGCTTTTTATTTTATATTGGAGTATAGCTGATTAATAATGTTGTGATAGTTTCAGGTGAACAGCAAAGGGACCGAGCCATATGTATACATGTATCCATTCTTCCCTAAACCCCCCTCTCATCTAGGCTGCCACATAAAATTGAACAGAGTTCCATGTATTGTACAATAGGTCATTGTTGGTTATCCATTCTAATATATCAGTGTGTACACGACCATCCCAAACTCCCTAACTCTGATGTTTTATTTTTTCTGGAATTTTATTAATTATTGATTTAATTCCTTTAGCAGATATAGCCCTATCAAATAGTTTGTTTCTCCCTGTGTGAATTTGGTAGTTTGTGTCTTTAAAGGAATTGATCCACTTCACTTATCAAATTTGTGTCATAGAGGTATTCACAGTATTCCTTTACTATCATTTTTACAAAGCTTTATTGTGGAATATTTGACAAATATAATTGTGTATATTTAAAACCGCAGTAAACTTTTAATGTCCACAAAATTAGTAATGATGACCTTTTAAAATTTCTGATATTGGCCCTT
This sequence comes from Oreotragus oreotragus, assembly GCA_006410675.1. Classification (NCBI taxonomy): domain Eukaryota; kingdom Metazoa; phylum Chordata; class Mammalia; order Artiodactyla; family Bovidae; genus Oreotragus; species Oreotragus oreotragus. The sequence continues at coordinate 144,179 of SJYX01000972.1, forward strand.
TGCATTCTTCATTCTCTTTTTCTTAGTTAGCCTGCCTATAGCTTTATCATTTTTATTGATTTCTTCCCAAAGAAGCAGCTTTTGGTTTTATTGATTTTTCTCTCTTGTTTTCCTGTTTTGAATTTCATTGAGTTCTGATCTCATTTNTAAACTTTTAATGTCCACAAAATTAGTAATGATGAACTTTTAAAATTTCTGATATTGGCCCTTTGCATTCTTCATTCTCTTTTTCTTAGTTAGCCTGCCTATAGCTTTATCATTTTTATTGATTTCTTCCCAAAGAAGCAGCTTTTGGTTTTATTGATTTTTCTCTCTTGTTTTCCTGTTTTGAATTTCATTGAGTTCTGATCTCATTTTCACCATTTTTTTTTTCCTTCTGCTTCTTTAAGATTACATTTTCTCTTTCTCTGGCTTCTGAAGGTGAAAACAGGTTACTGATTTCAAATCTCCCATCTTCCTTAATGTACGTATCCAGTATTATCAGTTTGTGTCTGAGCACTGCTGTCATCACATTCCACAAACTTTGGTAGGTTGTGTTTTAATTTTCATTTGCTTAAAATATTCTTCAGCTTCACTCTAAAGTCTTTTAAGACTTCATTGACCCACTCTAATTAAAACTGTAAACTTTGCAATGTAATATCTTTACTGTTTCTTTCCTTGCCTTAGTTTTCCTCTCCTTCCTATTACCTGTTACATCCTACTCAGTCATGTAATTTCTTTGCTATGTATTTTTGTTGTCTCTCTTTCTGTCAGAATATAAATTTCACAAGCGTAGAGTTGGGGAGCTTTGTCAGTTTTTTTTTTAAAATAATGTGGTTCAAGTATTTCGATCTATGTCAGGTATATTGTAGGCACTGAATATGTATTTGAAGTAAGAGGAATTATATTAAAAGCTTGATATATGGAATGGGAGAGAGGAAGAAACCTGCCTTTTAACCAGAATTTTTTTTTCAGCTATGGGCTTCCCTGGTAGCTCAGTGGGATATTAGATTTTTTAAACTAAAACATTTTGCTTTTCAAGTCTACATAGATTTTTTATAAACTCCATGTGATGTCTGAATAAAGCTTTTGTGTCCATTTGATCTTACCTGATCAGAACAGGACATGCTTTCAATGTTGCTCCGGACTATTTTTATATCTCTAGAGTCTAACTGATTGCAAATTCTGGCAATTCTGAGTCAGAGGCCTGTGATTTTCAGTCAAACTATAAAAGTATTTACTCTTTAAATCATAAGACAGAAATCATATATTTATGTCGATAACGAAGGAAAAAATTATATAGTGTGACTGATCAAAGTAGTATTCATCTCTGGGCAGAAGAAATGTGACATGAGTTTTCTTAGATGTTATGTTTGGCCAAGTGAATTAGGATATGGGACACCTGACTAAAATCCGTAATGGCCAGAATTTGAGATGGAGGTTTATGTCTTATAGAAGTTAATCTATAGTACCCATTTCACACAAAACACTTCATGTGGTCACAAAACTCCACTCAATAGAAAAATATTCTTCAGTGGATATATTATTATCACCAAAGATGCTTACTTGTGTCATTGCACTGAGCTGCTGATATTGATAAAGTGTATCCTGGCTATTTTATAGACATACATTTACATAGAAATGCCATTATCTGAAAAATGCAACGAATCTTATACATTTAATCTTCTTGGTGGACTACAGAATTGCAATGCAATTAAAATTCAATACTTAACCAGGTCTCTTACATTAAAAAAAAAAATTGATGTTGATTGGTATGGAATGGGACGTTGAAAACTCGGATGGGAATGGGGACAATTGAGAGTACTCAGATGACTCTAAGATAAACACCCCAAACCACCTGAGTGTCCTTTGCTTTCAAAAGCAGCCCCTCATCCCCTTTCTAACTACTCTTTCACTTTCCTTGAAAATCTAGCAATTATCTTACAGGACTCAGTTTCTCTTTCTCCTCATGATCTATCCTTAACACCCACCTGTCTGTTAAAGTGAAAGTGAAGTCGCTCAGTCATGTCCGACTCTTTGCAACCCCATGGACTGTAGCCTACCAGGCTTCTCCATCCATGGGATTTTCCAGGCAATAATACTGAGTGGATTGCCATTTCCTTCTCCGGGAGATCTTCCCGACCCAGGACTGAACCCGGGTCTCCCACATTGTTGAGTCCAGTTCAGTTCAGTCTCTCAGTCATGTCCGACTTTTTGCAACCCCATG
>SJYX01000972.1:152156-165951 GCA_006410675.1 Oreotragus oreotragus
TTGTTGACCATGATGGCTACTCCATTTCTTCTGAGGGATTCCTGCCCGCAGTAGTAGATATAATGGTCATCTGAGTTAAATTCACCCATTCCAGTCCATTTTAGTTCGCTAATTCCTAGAATGTCGATGTTCACCCTTGCCATCTCTTGTTTGACCACTTCCAGTTTGCCTTGATTCATGGACCTGACATTCCAGGTTCCTATGCAATATTGCTCTTTACATCATCGGATCTTGTTTCTATCACCAGTCACATGCACAACTGAGTATTGTTTTTGCTTTGGCTCCATCCCTTCATTCTTTCTGGAGTTATTTCTCCACTGATCTCCAGTAGCATATTGGGCACCTAATGACCTGGGGAGTTCCTCTTTTGGTATCCTATCATTTTGCCTTTGCCTTTACTGTCTGAGCCACCAGGGAAGTCCATCTGCCTGTAGATTCATAATTAAAAGGTCCCGGAATATTCTAAGGGATTAACATTAAAAGAATGATAACATTTTTCCAGCTTATATTGGAAAAAAGGAACCTAGAGAATGTATATAGGAATGGGTTTTCAGTGGGTAGCTTGCCAGCTTACATTGGGAATAAAAACCTAAAGAATGTATATAAGAATGGGTTTTCAGTGGGTAGCCCAAAAAGGACCAAATATAATGAATTCTCTTATTTAGTGGGGATGATGAGATCCCCAAAGGCCAAGGCATAAGCCACATAGTAGTGCTTAATTTTAGGTGTATTTTCAGTTGGGACCACAGCGGCAGTTTCAGCCTGCAGAGATTCTTGGCAATGGGAAAATTTCTTTTTTTTACAAAGTCTTTGAGTATAAGATATATTGGCAACTTAGCTTATAATTAGTAAAACTCTAGTAGGACTAGGAAGAGAAGACTTGTTTGAATCTGCACAAAAGAGCATCATGTCCTCTCATCCAGTTTCCAGACATGAAGCAGTTTAAAGACCAAAGAAAAGAAGGTTAGCTGTCTTTGAAGAAGGTTCCTGGGACCCTGTAATTAGTAAATACCGTGATTCTCTTCAGATCCTTTCCCATGAGGGCTTGTTAAAACACAGACTGATCTACCTACCTACTGAGTAGGTTTGAGGCAGGACTGAGGCTGGAGAATTTTTAACACATCCAAAGGGATCTGAATCCATATACCAGAATGGCTGTGTACTGAGGAAAGGGAAATAAGCCAGACATTTAGAGCATTATAAATCAATATCTCTGAATTGCTATTCTCTGATGATGACAAGTATTATTTTAATCCAACTAAAAGTATGTAGAGGTTTGGTTTTACTGTATCTCACAGTGGGTTTAATAGGTCCATTGACCCATGTTGTTGTGATTTTCATAGCTCTCAAATACATAATTGAAATGATGTTTTTGGCACTAGATAGAATCCCCACCATGGACTCATAAACTATGGATGGAATGCTATTATTATAGTAAGGACCAAGTGGAGGCCCTTAGAACTTCTCATTCCTACAAAAATACAAACTAAAAGGGGTATCTCATTCATAAGAAGAATCACAGAAATCAATGTCATTTTTCAAATTTGAAAAATGTTGCCAACCTAAATAACATTGTCTTTAGTGAAAAGGGCAGGTGGATCTTGGAGAATGGGAGGCTTTGCAGATGTAATCAAGTAATAAATAATTCCAAGTATATATTGCAATTATAAATTATAAGTATAAGATATGGAACAAAACAGATAGCCTTTGGAACATGGTTTATAGTTATCAATCTGGCTTTTTTTGTTTTTCTTTTCTATTCCAGTTTACAAGGAACATTTTGCTTCCATTTGGCAAGAACAAAAGTTCACCTTCACTTATGACTTTGTTCATTCTCATGTACTCTTGAATATAATCTAGCCTGCAAAGACCTTGATTATCTCATCATTCTCTGGAACATAATGATGGTACATGTCATAGATCTTAACAAATTAATTGATCCTAGTGATCAGGGAGTGATAACTTCTATTAGTGACTTAGAAAAGTGGTTCATAAAGTGTGATCTTTAGACCAGCAGCATCACTACCACCAGTGGATGTGTTAAAAGTTCTCCAGCCTCAGTCCCACCTCAGACCTACTGAGTCAGTAGGTGGATCAGTAGGAGTAGGCCTGTTTTAGCAAGCCCTCAGGGTAGTTCTGATGAGCACTAAAATTTGAGAATTATAGCCTTCCTTTCAGAGAAGGCAATGGCACCCCACTCCAGTACTCTTGCCTGGAAAATCCCATGGACGGAGGAGCCTGGTAGGCTGCAGTCCATGGGGTCGCTAAGCGTCGGACACGACTGAGCGACTTCACTTTCACTTTTCACTTTCTTGCATTGGAAAAGGAAATGGCAACCCACTCCAGTGTTCTTGCCTGGAGAATCCCAGGGACAGGGGAGCCTAGCGGGCTGCCATCTATGGGGTCACACAGAGCTGGACACAAAACAACTGAAGCGACTTAGCAGCAGCAGCCTTCCTTTAAAAACTACATGTGTGTGAGAAGGTAGGAGATAGGCCTCATAAAATTTCAAGGGTCTGGCATCTTGGTGGAATTTGAGGAGTCTAATCTTTTGGGGCATTTTTTCCAAAATAAAAGGAAAAAATATCTTTCACTATTCTCTGCTATGAAAAAGGTACATGCTTTGTGTTCATCTTTGCATTGTTGAGATAAATAATACCACATTTCAGTGTGCTGTTTTGAGTATTTACTGAGTAACTTGCAAGGCTACCAAAATAGTGGTGTTCAATGTGCTTCCACTTGAGTTTTATGACCAGAGGATTCAATAGCTGCCCAAATGTCTATCACAGATTAAGATGCTATGGAAGTTCTGATGTGTTCCAGTACAGACTTCTAGGGCATACCCTGAGGGTTTGGAGGGAAACCTATCCTTTCTTCTACAAACAACCACCTTCCCTCTAGAAACATTTCCTGATTTTGTTTTGGGCCCAGGTAAAAACCAGTGCTTGATTACGAGTATCTGAATTGCCCATCATAAACCGAGTATTATCTGATCTCCCAAGCTCTAAACAGAGATATATAAGGAAGCAGTATTCTGTCATTAAGTGGAAGCCAAGTATATGAGATTAGACTTGATAAGCCACTAAAAACAGAAGTAAATTTCGTGACCAGTGGTTCAGACTTCTGTAACCCTTACTACTGCTTTGTGTGGGCTTTCCTGATAGTTTGTTGGTAAAGAATCCACCTGCAACGCAGGAGACCCCAGTTTGATTCCTGAGTTGGGAAGATCCTCTGGAGAAGGGATAGGCTACCCACTCCAGGATTCCTGGGCTTCCCTTGTGGCTCAGCTGGTAAAGAATCTGCCTGCAATGTGGGAGACCTGGGTTTGATGCCTGGGTTGGGAAGAGCCCCTGGAGAAGGGAAAGCCTGCAGCTCCAGTATGCTGGCCTGGAGAATTCCATGGACTGTATAGTCCATGGAGTCAGAAAGAGTTGGACACAGNTGTGGCTCAGCTGGTAAAGAATCTGCCTGCAATGTGGGAGACCTGGGTTTGATGCCTGGGTTGGGAAGAGCCCCTGGAGAAGGGAAAGCCTGCAGCTCCAGTATGCTGGCCTGGAGAATTCCATGGACTGTATAGTCCATGGAGTCAGAAAGAGTTGGACACAGCTGAGCAACTTTTACTTCACTTCATTTCTGCTTTATTGCTATCATCCTTCAATCCACACCTAACATCTCATAGGTAGTTTGGAGCAAAGCCGTGGACTCTTCTGCAAGCAGGTACTGTCCCTTTGAGAAATAGCTCCTGACTTGCTTTCTCTGGTCAAACTGGTAGAAGAAGAAAAACTGAGACCTGGCTTACAGATGATTGTGCATGATGTCCTGATAGAAGACTGGTGAGGCAAGAGGAAAGAGGAAGTCATTTCCCCCTAGTTTTTGGGGGTGCTTTGGGCAGGAGCAGCAATGGGAGAGCCAGCTCCTCAGTGGTGATCTCAGTGCCTGGATTCTCACTAAGTGGTGACAGAGCAGTTCTAATAGCAGAAGCAGAGGTGTTTTTTGCAGCAGCAGTGAGACTGAGACTGTGTGTGGGCTCCTCAGTGGAGTGTAGACTCCTGGGTTCATGTTCAGTTATAATAGTGGCAGAAAGTGGCAGCAGTGATGGTAGCAGCTTTCCTATCACAGCACAGTCAACTTCTCTTCCTTTTATATTTACAACCCTTTTCAAGCTCCTGCATTAAAGCCCTCTCTGTTTGAAATCTTTGGAATGGTTTCTGTTTTCCTGATGGACATTAGCTGATACATCCATAAATGTTCTGACTGTGATTTAGAGGTCCAGCTCTATAAAATTTCCAGTATTCTTGTTGACCTGTTTGGTTGTTTTTGTTTTTGTTTTTGACCTACTAAGATGTTGCAGAGACATTACTTTGTCAACAAAGGTCCGTCTAGAAAAAGGTTATGTTCTTTCCAGTGGTCATGTATGGATGTGAGAGTTGGACTATAAAGAAAGCTGAGTGCTGAAGAATTGATGCTTTTGAACTGTGATGTTGGAGAAGACTCCTGAGAGTCCCTTGGACTGTGAGGAGATCCAACCAGTCCATCTTAAAGGAGATCGGTTCTGGGTGTTCATTGAAAGGACTGATGTTGAAGTTGAAACTCCAATACTTTGGCCACCTGATGTGAAGAGCTGACTCATTGGAAAAGACCCTGATGCTGAGAAGGATTGAGGGCAGCAGGAGAGGGGATGACAGAGGATGAGATGGTTGGATGGCATCACTGACTCAATGGACATGGGTTTGGGTGGACTCCAGGAGTTGGTGATGGACAAGGAGGTCTGGTGTGTTGTGGTTCATGGGGTCACAAAGAGTCGGACATCATTGAGTGACTGAACTGAACTGGACTGAAAGAAGTTGGGTGCTGCTTCTTGGGAACAAGTCATACTTTTCACCTACCCTAAAAGCTGCCTCTCACTGATGACAACATTGACCTTCATGTTATCCCCTCTTTGAGAAAAATCTGGCTCTAGTAGGTAAAAATACATTCACAAAGCAGTGCTGGAAGTTGAGAGTTAACATAGATTACTAGCATTTCTCTATTGAAACCAGGAAGAACAGACTTTTCTCGAGTTCACAAAGAGTTTGTTGCAAAGCCTGCCATAAATTCAACTCTCTAAACCCATGCTCAGTAGTATCTCCTCTGTAAAGGAGGATAGTATAAGCAGGATGGATATCTTTAGACCATAATTCCTCCAGTGTTACCAGCATATCTGAGTAGTGGTACTGAGGGTACATTTATTCCTTGGAAGTTTCCAGGAATAAGTAGTGGTACTGAGGGTACATTTATTCCTTGGAAGTTTCCATTAGTTATAAAATTGTTTTGAAAATAAACAACAATATAAAAGCACAAAAGCTTTCATAGAAAAAGGTATTCTCAAACTGAAAGCTTAGGACATTTCTCATCTGTCCAGTGGCTCCTGGTTATCCTCTGAGAGACAGTGGTATTCTGGGAACTGAACCAGCTTATTGACTGGAAATAAAGCATAATGTTATTTTTCAAAATTACAGAAAAATGAATCAATACAAAGTGTTGTTTATTTGATATTTGATTTTCTTAAATCTTTAAGACCTGCTACTACCTGTCTGCTGCTAGCAGAGGACAAAAGGAATGACTAACACAAAAATATTAAAGTGAAAACTTGAAAATGTGATTTCTCCAAACATTTTGTTGTGTTAGTCTGCTCGGGCTGTCATAATAAAATACCACAAGCTGGGTGGCTTGAATAACAAAAATTCATTTTCTCCCAGTTCTGGAGGCTGAAAAATCCAACATCACAGTGCCAACAGGGTTCAGTTTATGATGAGAGCTGTCTTCCTGGCTTAAGAATGGCTGCTTTGTCCTCACATGGCCATTGCTTTGAACTCTCTGGTGCCTCTCCTTCAGAGGACACTAACCCTATCTGATCAGGCGTCCACACTTGCAACTTCATGTAACCTTTACTTCCTTAGAGGCTTCACCTCCAAATGTAGCCACACTGGGGGTGAGACCTTCACCTTATGAATTTTGAAGGAACACAAATATCCAACTCATAACACAGATCTACTATCAATCCTACTGAAAGGAACCGATCTACACACAGAATGCAAATGTATTTTCTGAGAATGAACGTTTTCTTGCTTCAAGTGACATCCTTGTCTACATTGCTCTTTTATGGGTTCTAAGATGAATGCCATCATTTTCAGAGTTTGGCTTTCCTCAGTATATTTAAAATACACCAGAAGGGTAAATTTCAAATTCCTTGGTGGTTATAACCCACTATGTTGTTGCCTTTTTGAAGATACTCAGAGTATTAATAAAATATATTTGTTTTAATGTTTATTTCATATGTTGCTTAGAAATTTATACATGGTCTGCATCTTTCCCACTTTTCCTATGGAAGCCGCAAAGTGTTAAGTTTGGAGTCTTAATTCATTTACTCCAAATAAATTTTACTTACAATATGTATTTACTCTAAAAATATATTCATGGTAAAATTGGATAAATTACTTATCAGCTCTGTTCCTAATTGACATGGTTGGTCTAATAGTCTTATACCATAAAGTTGTTGTTAGAATTAAATGAGATACTCCATGTTCAACCCTTAGTGAAGGACCAGGAACTTTTTATATAGCTGAATATCTCCTTATACCAATATGAGGATCACAGATATAAGATATAGTTGAAGCTATTTGCATGGATTGAAATATCCTCTTTTATTAAGAAAGTTTAAAAAATGATATAAAGGTTAGTAGTACCACATGGCCAAATCCATATTCTGAAGCTCTAGTGTGCGTTTCAGCCCAGTTAGCTGCTTTCCCTCATCCATGGGGATTTCAGGTTTAAGAAGAACATATCTATTTCGCAGGTATCTAGCTTTGACCTCTTCTGTAGACCTTTCTCTGTACTGGCCAAGGAATAAAGAGATCAAAGTGCTGTCATCAGTTTGTTAGTGACTCTGAGTTCATAGCCCACCACACCTCCTCTACCATTCTGTCTTCCCAGGGTTTCCTGGAGGAGGTCACAACACTCATCACGCTCACCACCAACTTCCAGGACAAGTCAGGACTTTCTCAATAGATGATCTGAATTCCGCTGCCAGGATGTTGCTGCCTTTTAGATGATGGCTAAATCAGCTGCTGGCTTGCTCCTCTGTAAAAACTGCACTGTTTTCAGTTTTAACATTTCATCCTTGACAAATTGATTCTTTTCTCTGCTAGCAAAAGTGAAAAATCACAAGCTACTAAAATAAAGAGTGCCCAGTCTAACTACCTTTCTGTCAAGGACCTTAAATTTTAGGTTTGTCTTGCTAAGAAGATGAGAGAGAGGTAAGGTATAATTAGCACGAATAGACGCCTTTGTAATTCCTTCCCACCTCATCCCCAGATGAAAGTCAACATATTCCACATTTTAATAAATGAGCACTGCCTGTATGTAGAGTGTGCACCTATCTATACTTGGGAAGTCAGTGGTTTAACCCAGAGCACTCCTTTTTAGCTTTTGGATCTTGCTTCTCGGAAGAACCATGAAGGCAGACTAACTTTCGAAGCTGTTTTAAAAAATAATCTTGTTTCTGTCTCCTCACTCAAATCTCTCCAGGGAATATTTTGTTCTAGAACATCATGCTTAAGCCTATGGCTGGGTACTCCAGCAAAAAATTGGTCTTCACATAAAAATTTAGGTAATATAATTACTTATATATATAAAAAGGAAAACTTGTTTTAAGTAGTCAAAATACACTAGGCTATGCTTTGATAATAACCCCCAATTCTCAGTGTTTTAAAAAGATTATTTCTAGCTCGTATTTTACTTTTTAAAATTTATTTTTAGTTTGAGGATAATTGCTCTACAATATTTTGCTGGTTTCTGGCATACATCAAATTGAATCAGCTATCAGTTCAATTCAGTTCAGTTCAGTCACTCAGTCGTGTCCAACTCTTTGTGACCCCATGCATGCCAAGCCTCCCTGTCCATCACCAACTCCCGGAGTTTACACAAATTCATGTCCATTGAGTTGGTGATGTCATCCAACCATCTATCCTCTGTCCTTTCCTTCTCCTCCTGCTTTCAATGTTTCCCAGCATCAAGGTCTTTTCCAAGGAGTCAGTTCTTCACATTAGGTAGCCAAAGTATTGGAGTTTCAGCTTCAGCATCAGTCCTTCCACTGAATATTCAGGACTGATTTCCTTTCAGATGGACTGGTTGGATCTCCTTGCAGTCCAAGGGACTCTCGAGAGTCTCTTNAATCATCTGTTCTTGCTGCATGGTATCCCATTTTATGAGTATGCTGTAATTTGTTTATCCATTCTCTTATGCATGCACATTGGGTTGTTTCCAGTTTGAGTGTTTTGTGGAGACAGGCACTCATTTCTCTTATGTATATACATGTAGGAGTGGAATTGCTGCCCTCCCTCACTTTCAGCATATTTGTTTTTCTGTTTAAGTCTGTGGCCTCTATGAGGGGGGATCTGGGGCCTCATTTGTGCCTGAGTCTGGTGGTCTTCACATAGTTGACCTTTGAGTTTGACTGCTGAAGTGTCCTTAAGCACAGAACTCAGTCTCCCAGGGACGATTTGATTGTTGGGTCCATGAACTATTAAAGACTCCTTCTTAGATTGTCAAAAACATGCCAGCAGAGAGCATGTGTCAAAGTTTTATTGAACTCATTTAATGAAAGAACTAGCAGAATAACAAAACTGACTCTGTGAGGATGTGGGAACTGATTAAAAAGTCCATGAGAAAAGGAATATCCAAAGGAAATCAAAGCAAAAACATTATAAATCAACTATACTTCAATCAAATTTAAAAAAGAAGATCAAAATGGGTTCATGCATTTGTTGTTGTTCAGTCGCACAGTTGTATCCGACTCCTGCGACCCTATGGGGTGTAGCCTGTCAAGCTCCTCTGCCCATGGCATTTGCCAGGCAAGAATACTGGAGTATGTTGCCATGCCCTCTGCCAGGGGATCTTCCTGACCCAAGGATCGAATCCATGACTTCTGCATTGGCAGACTTCTTTATTGCTGAGCCACCAGGGAAGCCCATGTCTTAGACAACAGTAAAGTCTTTTTCTGTTTGTTTAAACATTTTTATTTTGTATTGGGGTATAGCTGATTAACAATGTTGTGATGGTTTCAGGTGAACAGTGAAGGGACTCAGCCATACATATACATGTATCCATTCTCCCCCAAACTCCCCTCCCATCCAGGCTGCCACAGAACATTGAGCAGAATTCCCTGTGCTAGACAGTAGGTCCTTGCTGGTTATTCATATTAAATAGAGCAGTGTATACCTGAAGGGAACAATAAATCTTAACCTCTGGGATTATCATCTCTATCAGAAAAGAAAAAAAGAAAATGGTGTATCTTACTGTTTTTCTACATTATCCCAGGAATTTTATAGAATTATAAAATACCCTAATAAAGTGTGAGTTAAGTTAGGATATATTTTCAGAGAGAATAAGATAACCCCTTCGGCAGGGTCACACTTATTAGAAAATACATCAGCATGACTTTAAAAGTTCACACAATGATCATTTTTGGTTTCACTTCCAAGTTTCGGATATTTTGTCTGCACAGACCACAATAGACTAATATGAAATATAATAGTAGGAGACACGGGTGAAATCCTCATAGTTATTTATTTTTTAAAAATACGGCTGCCCTCCTGAGACCTAAAATGGAAGAGAAAGATAGCCGCCCATGAGAGGCAGATGTGGGCTCTTTCATAGGGGTTCATTTCCCCCATGTTGGATTTACTGACCAGTGTCCCCGTTTTTGGGACCTTACATCAGGCCAGACAACACTGGATTTGAGTCCAGCAAAGATCTTCTTATCAGCCTTTTCCTGAATTCTCCTGTCATGTATCCACAGACAGACATTTTTTCACAACTGGCCAAAGGACTCTCAAAAGGCAGAGGCCTTGAACCCATGGCTTGGGTCGCCAAGCAGAGTTGGCTTGCTTTAGAAGGTGACCTTAGGTGAAGGGCAATGAGACCCAGGCTCTCAAGTAGAAAGCAGGAAGCTACAGCACGGGTTAAAAGAATGTGCTTGTTGATATTTAAATCGCTGTGTGTGTGAGGAAGTGTGCACTCTCCCTGCCTGTCGGTGAATGTGAGCTAGAAGCACACGCTGCTGCAGCCGCAGGCCCCTCTGTCAAAGGCTGAGGTGTGTTTACTTGTAGCTGTAGGTCTTATGCTGAGTGTAACAGTTTTCAGCTCGGTTTCCCGTTGCCCCAGCTTTCATCTGCTGGGTGTTTCAGATCTCTCTCTGGTGTATCCAGAGTCTTTTTTGTACTTGGGTGAAGTGGTTGGTGAACATGGTTATTATTATTTTTTTAATCGATGAGGTGGAAGGTGAGGCTTTTGCATGTTTGCACCAGTCTGAGGCAAAGCTCATATTTACTCTGCTTGTCTTGATTTCAGAAAACACACACATTTACTTCAACAAGTGGCGTAAAGGAGAGATTTCCAAGTTGCTATCCTATATCAGAAACCCTGAAGTAGATCTCTTTGATCACATTTTTCTTTTTCACCCTAAGGGCCATTGATTTTGTGAGGTCTCTAGAATATTGTCTTCAAGGTACTCACCTCTCTTAGAAAGGTGGCGGGAATTTTCCAGGTGTGTTTCCTAGCATGCACAGCCTCCTCCTGCTCGCAGTGCATCATGGTGATGTCCTCGGGTGTGGGGAATCTGCCATACTCTTCAAGGACCCTTTACTGGCCATCTGCAATGGGCCGGGACTAGAGACTGTGAGCGCAAAGGAGACACTTGAAATGAAAACATGTATTACTAGGAAGCTTCTTCCTCAGGAGGACAGTGTTAGCTCCTGTTACCTGGCCTTTGGTCATTCTGTACCCTGGAGAGCATATGTTAGACATTGTTCTGAAAAGATGGGCCTGATTAAAATGCCACTTGAGAAGGTTTTGACTAGATTCATCAGGCGGCTCTGTTGCAACATGCTAAATGAACCTACAGTTATCTTTTGGCCCTGATTGCTGGGTTACTTTATGGAATAATAATGACTGTCTTCTCTTTCAGGCTCACTGGCTGCCTAGCTCTGTGTATATAATCTTGCCCATGTCTGTCTGCATACAAGGACTAAAATTTGTTGAACACTTACACCAAGCAGGAAGGAGGCTAAGCCCTTTACATGGTTTTTTTTTTTTTTAATTTTTTTAAATTATGAAAGTATGATGAAACATTTACAGGAGATTTGGAAAATACAGAACAAGGTTACATATAGTTCTACTGTATATTGCAATTATTTTTTTAGGTAGATAAATGAAGATTTTCAGTTGGAGTTTCAATATCAAACTCTTAAAAGTTAATAGANTCTTTACATGTTTTTTTTTTTAATTTTAATTTTTTTTAATTATGAAAGTATGATGAAACATTTACAGGAGATTTGGAAAATACAGAACAAGGTTACATATAGTTCTACTGTATATTGCAATTATTTTTTTAGGTAGATAAATGAAGATTTTCAGTTGGAGTTTTAATATCAAACTCTTAAAAGTTAATAGAATGAATATACAGAGAAGTAGGATATAGTAGACCTGAAAAGCAATTTGAACCAATTCAACATAATTAAGATTTATACAATTTTCACACAATAGTAGGATACAAATTCTATTCAAGTTCCCATAGTCTAAACTAGGAGACATTGGAACATATCCAAGGACATAGAACAAGGTACAAAAATGTAATGGTCTAAAGGTATTGAAATCATACAGAGACTGTTTTTTTATCACTGTGGAATTATGTTAGAAATCAATATCAAAAGATATTTTCAAGTGCTTTGTGACATTTACCAAGAGAGATCTTTGACTTAGCCATTGAAAACCTCAGTAAAATTAAAAGACTGAAAAATCAAAGAGGGTGATTGCAGAGAAGAAAACATTTAAATGAGAAATTAGTATCAAAGTGAGAAATTAATATTAAAAATACTTTAAACAAAATCCCAGCCCTTTACATGCTTTATATATCATTAAATTCTTAACACCACCCTATGACATAGGTACCAGTTATTTTTTTTTTATCATGCCCATTTTTTAGAAGAGATAACTGAGGCATCTTAAGGTTAAACGACTTCCAAGCTAGTGAGGAGTAGAGAACTTTGGAACCTGAACTCAAGCAGACAGCCTTATCTGGGTGTCCGAGTTATCCTGGTGGGATTAAACCCCTCACCATTATTACCCACTGCATCCTGCCTTCCCCAAGTGTCCAGGGAAGTGCACATTTGTGCCACTCTGAGAGAAACCTTTCAGTTACTCTGCCATTCTTGAGTTTAAAAAATTACAAAGTTACTTTACAAGTGACATCAAGTAGAGATTTCCAGGTTGCTATTCTATATTCACAATTGTGGCTGTGAACTTGCTTTCTGCATTTTAAGTAATTCTCTTAAGAAATCAGCTATTTCAGCTCAAAAGAACAACCTTTGCCTGGATTTCTGGGCTGGTACTCTCTTTTCCTATGAATTCTGAAAGTAAGGCAATTCAGGAAAATATTTCATTTTACTCATTTGTAAAGAAGCTTGTTATTTTGCAGTGTTCAGGATATGCTTTTCAGGAGGAGCTTTGTTGTCTTTTCTAAGAATGGTAAATAACCCAGATGTGTGACTATCTAGTTGTTCCCCATCCATGGAGGCCTTGCACACAACCAGTTCCAACTCAGATTTTTGTTGAAACTTTCAACCTGTAGTTTTAAAGAACAAAATCTTAAAACTGACAACTGGAGCCTGTTAGATGCTGTTACGAGAAATGGTACTCCAGGAAGGGTCTGGAGTAATTGAAGACAAATGTGTTACCAGTAAAAGCCACACCAGTTGGCATATTCCTCAGCCTTTGTCACTGTTGCAGCACAGGAAGTGTATGTGTGTGTGTGTGTGTGTGTGTGTGTGTGTGAAGGGGTGTCTTGTGACTCAGGGAGAGCAGTCCCCTGACCCAGTTGATCTTGGTGATTATGCATAATGGAGTCTTATTTTCTTAATGACAGGATTATCGAATTTGAGGTTGGGAAAGGACTTTGAAATCATGTGTTTCAACCCCTAGCTTTCTAACCGATCAGAACCTAAACCATGTAAGATATTTCCGTGATCATTACCAGACACTTAAACTTGGGAACTGTGGGGGTCCCATACAGGACCGTAAACCAGTCAGTCTCCAGTCTGGAACTGCTCCAGGGCCACTGTATTGTCAGAAATTTGGAGTGGGCAGCAGTTGGTATAGGAGCCTTGGAATATTTTTTAAAGTTCAGGTGATTTGCTGCCTGAAAAAGCTCGGGCACTCCTTTTGTACAATGGAACTGATTGTATCGTTCTCTTTAGCCCATGGCTTGGTAACCTGTGAGCTGAAGTTCTACGTTTGAAAATACTGTTATTTCTAAAGTACCTTTATGAATACATAAAGAAACATAATCATGCTGGAAATTGTTTTTTTAAAAAGTGTACTACAAATACAAAAACAACATAGAAATATGCAAACAATGCTCTATGTGAGCCTGTTAGAATTAATACGTCCTAATTGCAACAACTCTGGACTACTAAACCCTGAAGTAAACACTGTCTTCTACCCAGTGGTAGTAAGGTGGGCAGAATTTCTAGGAATTATCCCCAAGATTCCACTCCTGAATCTCCAGAACCCATGAATGTGATGAGCTGTCATCCCAGTAGTGAAAGCCAGGGAAGTCTGTGTGCTACAGTTCATGGGGTCACAAAGAGTCGGGCACTAGTAGTTGTGATGTGTTACATGGTGCCACTGACTTTCCAAAAGAGAGGGATCCAGGTGGGCCTGACTGTGGCACTTGAGCCATTAGAAGCAGAGAGATTTC
>SJYX01000972.1:176026-188633 GCA_006410675.1 Oreotragus oreotragus
GGCTGCAGTCCATGGGGTCGCTAACAGTCGGACAGACTGAGCGACTTCACTTTCACTTTTCTCTTTCATGCATTGGAGAAGGAAATGGCAACCCACTCCAGTGTTCTTGCCTGGAGAATCCCAGGGATGGGGGAGCCTGGTGGGCTGCCGTCTATGGGGTCACACAGAGTCGGACACGACTGAAGTGACTTAGCAGCAGCAAGCATACCATACCTTACATTACTAGGACTTTATTTATAATTAGAACTAGGTAGATTTTACCACCATCACTCATTTCACCTACCCCCCAGCTCCCCATTCTGGCAACCACCAATTTGTTCTCAGAATTTATGAGTTAGGTTTTTACAAATAATTTTGTTTTGGTTTTTAGATTCTAGATATAGGTAAGTCATACAATATTTGTAAATCTGTCTTATTTTATTTACCATAATGTTCTCAGAATCCATCAGGGTCAGTTCAGTCATCCAGTCGCGCTCGACTCTTTGCAGCTGCATGGGCTGCAGCACACTGGGCTTCCCAGTCCATCGCCAACTCCCGCAGCGTGCTCAAACGCATGTCCATCGAGGCGGTGATGCCATCCAAACATCTCATCCTCTCTCATCCCCTTCTCCTCCTGCCCTCAATATTTTCCAGCACGAGGGTCTTTTCCAGTGAGTCAGTTCTTCTCATCACGTGGCCAAAATATTGGAGTTTCAGCTTCAGCATTAGTCCTTCCAATAAATATTCAGAACTGATTTCCTTTATGATGGACTGGTTGGATCTCTTGCAGTCCAAGGGAATCTCAAGAGTCTTTCCCAACAGCACAGTTCAAAAGCATCAATTCTTCAGCACTCAGCTTTCTTTATAGTTCAACTCTCACATCCATACATGACTACTGGAGAAACCACAGCCTTGACTAGACGGACCTTTGTTGGCAAAGTAATGTCTCTGCTTTTTAATATGCTGTCTAGGTTGGTCATAACTTTTCTTTTAAGGAGCAAAGCCTTTTAATTTCATGGTTGCAGTCACCATCTGCAGTGATTTTGGAGTCCCNAAACCATAGCCTTGACTAGACGGACCTTTGTTGGCAAAGTAATGTCTCTGCTTTTTAATATGCTGTCTAGGTTGGTCATAACTTTTCTTTTAAGGAGCAAAGCCTTTTAATTTCATGGTTGCAGTCACCATCTGCAGTGATTTTGGAGTCCCCAAAATAAAATCTCTCTCTGTTTCCATTATTTCCCCATCTATTTGCCATAAAGTGATGGGGCTGGCCGGATGCAATGATCTTAGTTTTCTGAATGTTGAGTTTTGAGCCAACTTTTTCACTCTCCTCTTCCACTTTCATCAAGAGGCTCTTTAGTTCTTCCTCACTTTCTGCCAAAAGGGTGGTGTCATCTGTATATCTGAGGTTATTGATAATTCTCCAGGCAATCTTGATTCCAACTTGTGCTTCAACCAGCCTGGGATTTCTCATGATGTACACTGCATATAAGTTAAACAAGCAGATGATGATATACAGCCTTGACATACTCCTTTCCCAATTTGGAACAAGTCCATTGTTTCATGTCCAGTCCTAATTGTTGCTTCTTGACCTGCATACAGATTTTTCAGGAAGCAGGTCAGTTGGTCTGGTATTCCGTCTCTTTTAGAATTTTCCACAGTTTCTTGTGATCCACATAGTCAAAGGCACTGGCATAGTCAAGAAAGCAGAAGTAGATGATTTTCTGGAATTCTTGTGTTTTTTCTATGATCCAGTGGATGTTGGCAATTTGATCTCTGGTTCTTTTGCCATTTCTGAATCCTGCTTGAACATCTGGAAATTCACAGTTCATGTACTGTTGAAACCTGGCTTGGAGAATTTTCAGCATTACTTCACTAGCGTGTGAGATGAGTGCAATTGTGCAATAGTTTGAGCATTCTTTGTCATTGCCTTTCTTTGGGATTGGAATGAAAACGGACACTTTCCAGTCCTGTGGCCACTGCTGAGTTTTCCAAATTTGCTGGTATGTTGAGTGCAGCACTTTCACAGTATCATCTTTCAGGATTTGAAATAGTTCAACTAGAATTCCATCATCCCTACTAGCTTTGTTCGTAGTGATGCTTCCTAAGGCCCACTTGACTTTGCATTTCAGGATGTCTGGCTAGTGAGTGATCACACCATTGTGGTTATGTGGATCCTGAAGATCTTTTTGTATAGTTCTTCTGTGTATTCTTGCCACCTCTTCTTAATATTTTATGCTTCTGTTAGGTCCATACCATTTCTGTGCTTAATTGTGCCCACCTTTGCATGAAATGTTCTCTTGGTATCTCTAATTTTCTTGAAGCAATCTCTGGTCTTTTCCCATTCTATTGTTCTCTGTCCTAGCATTGATCACTGGGGAAGGCTTTCTTATCTCTCCTTGCTATTCTTTGGAACTCTACATTCAGGTGGATATATCTTTCCTTTTTTACTCTGCCTTTTACTTCTCTTCTTTTCTCAGCTATTTGTAGGGCCTCCTCAGACAATCATTTTGCCTTTTCGCATTTTCTTTTTCTTGGGCTTGATCACTGCCTTCTGTACAATGTTTAAAACTTCCGTCCATAGTTCTTCAGGCACTGTCTATCAGATCTAATCCCTTGATTCTAGTTGTCACTTCCACTGATTTGAAATATTAGAATGAAATAATGCCACTTGCAGTTACATGGATAGACCTAGAAATTATCATACTATGACAGACAGACAGAGACAAATATCATGTGATATCATTTATATGTGGAATCTAAAATGTGACACAAATTAACTTATTCACAAAACAGAAATAGATTAACAGACATAGAAGACACACTTATATTTACCAAAACATAAAGGCAATGAAAAAGGGACAAATTAGGAGTTTGGGATTAGCAGATACAAATTATGAAACAGATAAACAAGATCCTGCTCTATAGCACAGAGAACTATATTTGGTATCCTGTAATAAGCCATATGGCAGAAAGTGAAGAAGAACTAAAGAACTTCTTGATGAAAGTGAAAGAGGAGAGTGAAAAAGTTGGCTTAAAGCTCAATATTCAGAAAGCAAAGATCATGGCATCCAGTCCTGTCACTTCATGGCAAATAAATGGAGAAACAGTGGAAACAGAGTCAGACTTTATTTTTTGGGGGGCTCCAAAATCACTGCAGATGATGACTGCAGTCATGAAATTAAAAGACACTTACTCCTTGGGAGGAAAGTTATGACCAATCTAGATAGCATATTCAAAAGCAGAGACATTGCTTTGCCAACAAAGGCCAAGGCTATAGTTTTTCCAGTAGCAATGTGCAGATGTGAGAGTTGGGCTATAAAGAAAGCTGAGCACTGAAGAACTGATGCTTTTGAACTGTGGTGTTGGAGAAGACGCTTGAGACCCTTGGACTGCAAGGATATCCAACCAGTCCATCCTAAAGGAAATCATTTTTGAATGTTCATTGGAAGGACTGATGTTGAAGCTGAAACTCCAATACTCTGGCCACCTGATGTGAAGGGCTGACTCACTGGGAAAGACCCTGATTTTGGGAAAGATTGAAGGCAGGAGGAGAAGAGGATGAAAGAGGATGAAATAGTTGGATGGCCTCACCAACTCAATGGATGTTAGTTTGAGTAAACTCCAGGAGTTGGCAATGGACAGGGAGGCCTGGTGTGTTGAAGTCCATGGGGTCGTGAAGAGTTGGACATGACTGAGCAATTGAACTGAATTGAATAAATCATAATGGAAAAGAATTTGTGTGTGTGTGTGTGTGTGTGTGTGTGTGTGTGTGTGTGTATGTATATATATATATATCTGAATCACTTTGCTGTACCATAAACTGGCACAATGTTGTAAAACATTTATACTTCAATATTAAAAAAGAGATTTGAAATACCAACATAAGACTGCTGCTGTTGCTGCTAAGTCGCTTCAGTTGTGTCCGACTCTGTGCGACCCCATAGACAGCAGCCCACCAGGCTCCCCTGTCCCTGGGATTCTCCAGGCAAGAACACTGGAGTGGGTTGCCAATTCCTTCTCCAATGCATGAAAGTGAAAAGTGAAAGTGAAGCCTAGTATAATGATAAACCAATAAGTATAACTAGGTAGGAAAGGAAATGAATACAAGAGGAGAATACAGAAGGGTCCAAATGACTGCAGATCCCTGTGCCAAGAAAAGAAAATATTTAAGTGACTGAAAGGGAGCAAGAAGTATGATTAGTAAATGACAGGCTCTGTAATGAAGATTGTGGAAGCGGAGTGTTCCAGTTCAGTTCAGTTCAGTTCAGTTGCTCAACGTCTGACTCTGCGAGCCCATGAACTGCAGCACGCCAGGCCTCCCTGTCCATCGTNAAGAAAATATTTAAGTGACTGAAAGGGAGCAAGAAGTATGATTAGTAAATGACAGGCTCTGTAATGAAGATTGTGGAAGCGGAGTGTTCCAGTTCAGTTCAGTTCAGTTCAGTTGCTCAACGTCTGACTCTGCGAGCCCATGAACTGCAGCACGCCAGGCCTCCCTGTCCATCGTCAACTCCCGGAGTCCACCCAAACCCATGTCCACTGAGTCAGTGATGTCATCCAACCATCTCATCCTCTGTTGTCCCCTTCTCCTCCTGCCCTCAATCTTTCCCAGCATCAGGAGCGGGGGGCAAGCTTCTCACTGTGGTGGCTTCCCTTGTGGTAGACCATGGGCTCTGGGGCACTCGGGCCTCAGTAGTTGCAGCACATGGGCTTACTAGTTGCGACTCATGGAGTCTAGAGCGCAGGCTCTGTCGTTGTGACACACAGGCCTATTCGCTCTGTGGCATATGGGATCCTCTCTGACCAGGGATTGAACCAGTATTCCCTGCATTGGCAGGCAGATTCCCAACCCCTGGACCACCAGAGAATTCCCGACTGTATTCTTTAAATCCAGTTTAAATATACTCTCTTGGACAAACTCCATAATCAGAACAGAAATTGATGCCATGAAATTCAGAGGTGGCCTGGGAGAAAACCTATAACAAATTGCAGCGCTCTTTTTCAATCCAGATACTCTAAGTGTGGAATGAATTCTAAAGTTGGCAAGATCAAGAAGGGGGACCTGAAGAATGAACATCCTCCCCATTTGCCTTTATCTACTTTATGTGAAAATGCTTGTATTAACACTGAAATGACTATCTTGAGAAGCATGCTGTGTGTGTGTGTGTGTGTGTGTGTGTAATATCTAGAGTAGAGATAAAGGCCCCTAGAACAGTAAATGTGGGTGAACTATGATGCCAGAGTATTGGATAGGTCAACAGGAATCTGAATCACTGGACATGAAGCAGTACTTGGGAATGGAGAAGAAAAATGGTATCGAGCCTGGTATTACAGCCTTAGTAAAGAAAAGGAGACTGATAGATAACACAAAAATCAGAGATTAAAGATTAAGTAGACAGTGACATGAACCTCAAGAAAGCCTCCAGGTGGAGAAATAATGTTCTGAAGAGGGCAATAGAGAATGAGAAAAACGTGGATATATGTGGGTATTTGTCAAAAAGCTTCTGAGTATTTCTGGTTTGCAATCTTATTTCACTGACGATGTATGTGAAATTATGTCACTTTATTCTATTTCCACTTATCTATATACATATTTATGTTGGATTTCAGAAATGTATCTGTTGAAGAGTTCATGTTTATTATTGTGAGCAAAGTGTTATATATAAGTGATAGAATGTCAAAAATACATGTTTTCTTCTTTAACACCATACACAAAAATAAGCTCAAAATGGATTAAAGACCTAAATGTCATACCAGATACTATAAAACTCATAGAGGAAAACAGAGCACTCTGACATAAACCACAAGATTATTTCCGATCTGTTTCCCCAAGTACTGGAAATAAGAACAAAAATAAAAACCAGGCTCCTCCATCCATGGGATTTTCCAAGCAAGAGTACTGGAGTGGGGTGCCATTGCCTTCTCTGGTGTGTGGTGGTAGATTGGTGAAAATAAAACTGAGCAAGGGAGAAAGAACTTAAGTGTTTATTTTTTGGTAAATACCTGCCTATTTTCAGGAAGAATATAGAGTATGTCCCATTTAAATGCTGGAGAGATTGAGGTTGTGTGATTAGGGTTTATACAGAGAGATTTATATGTGAGAGCTTTTCACTGTTGAAAGAATCTATAAGATTCTTCAATCAAAATAGCCCTAGTCACTTTGATTCCCACTTTTCTTACCTTCAGCCAATTGATTTCCTAGATTAAGTCCCTAGGAAGAGCTGACGCATTCTAAATGCATGGCTCTGTCTGTAGGCCCATCTTTTGTCCATCAAATATGTCTTCTATAAACCTGGGAGGAAGCCCCTCCCCTCCCCTTGTACACACCTGCTTGGTTCTCTTGACATCTTCGTGTTCAGAGACTTCAAGAACAATTGTCAGATAGGGAAACTAGCCAAACCACCCAAACTCCATTTACTGTGGGAAACCCAAGGACAGAATACCCGTGAAAAACATCTGATAGCAAAGATGAATACCACTGGTTCAGTCACTCAGCCATGTCCAACTCTTTGTGACCCCATGTCCTGCAGCACACCAGGCCTCCCTGTCCTTCACCACCTCCCAGAGNTTTTACTTCTCTTCTTTTCTCGGCTATTTGTAAGGCCTCCTCAGACAATCATTTTGCCTTTTTGCATTTCTTTTTCTTGGGCTTGGTCTTGATCACTGCCTTCTGTACAATGTCTAAAACTTCCGTCCATAGTTCTTCAGGCACTGTCTATCAGATCTAATCCCTTGATTCTAGTTGTCACTTCCACTGATTTGAAATATTAGAATGAAATAATGCCACTTGCAGTTACATGGATAGACCTAGAAATTATCATACTATGACAGACAGACAGAGACAAATATCATGTGATATCATTTATATGTGGAATCTAAAATGTGACACAAATTAACTTATTCACAAAACAGAAATAGATTAACAGACATAGAAAACACACTTATATTTACCAAAACAGAAAGGCAATGAAAAAGGGACAAATTAGGAGTTTGGGATTAGCAGATACAAATTATGAACCAGATAAACAAGATCCTGCTCTATAGCACAGAGAACTATATTTGGTATCCTGTAATAAGCCATATGGCAGAAAGTGAAGAAGAACTAAAGAACTTCTTGATGAAAGTGAAAGAGGAGAGTGAAAAAGTTGGCTTAAAGCTCAATATTCAGAAAGCAAAGATCATGGCATCCAGTCCTGTCACTTCATGGCAAATAAATGGAGAAACAGTGGAAACAAAGTCAGACTTTATTTTTGGGGGGGCTCCAAAATCACTGCAGATGATGACTGCAGCCATGAAATTAAAAGATGCTTACTCCTTGGAAGGAAAGTTATGACCAATCTAGATAGCATATTCAAAAGCAGAAACATTGCTTTGCCAACAAAGGCCAAGGCTATAGTTTTTCTAGTAGCAATGTACAGATGTGAGAGTTGGGCTATAAAGAAAGCTGAGCAGTGAAGAACTGATGCTTTTGAACTGTGGTGTTGGAGAAGACGCTTGAGACCCTTGGACTGCAAGGATATCCAACCAGTCCATCCTAAAGGAAATCATTTTTGAATGTTCATTGGAAGGACTGATGTTGAAGCTGAAACTCTAATACTCTGGCCACCTGATGTGAAGGGCTGACTCACTGGGAAAGACCCTGATTTGGGGAAAGATTGAAGGCAGGAGAAGAGGACGAAAGAGGATGAAATAGTTGGATGGCCTCACCAACTCAATGGATGTTAGTTTGAGTAAACTCCAGGAGTTGGCAATGGACAAGGAGGCCTGGTGTGTTGAAGTCCATGAGGTCACAAAGAGTTGGACATGACTGAGTGATTGAACTGAACTGAATAAACCATAATGGAAAAGAATTTGTATGTGTGTGTGTGTGTGTGTGTGTGTATATATGTATATATATATATATCTGAATCACTTTGCTGTACCGTAAACTGGCACAATGTTATAAAACATCTATACTTCAATATTAAAAAAAGAGATTTGAAATACCAACATAAGACTGCTGCTGCTGCTGCTAAGTCGCTTCAGTTGTGTCTGACTCTGTGCAACCCCATAGACAGCAGCCCACCAGGCTCCCCTGTCCCTGGGATTCTCCAGGCAAGAACACTGGAGTGGGTTGCCAATTCCTTCTCCAATGCATGAAAGTGGAAAGTGAAAATTGAAAGTGAAGCCTAGTATAATGATAAACCAATAAGTATAACTAGGTAGGAAAGGAAATGAATACAAGAGGAGAATACAGAAGGGTCCAAATGACTGCAGATCCCTGTGCCAAGAACAGAAAATATTTAAGTGAGTGAAAGGGAGCAAGAAGTATGGTTAGTAAATGACAGGCTCTGTAATGAAGATTGTGGAAGTGGAGTGTTCCAGTTCTGTTCAGTTCAGTTCAGTTCAGTTCATTTCAGTCGCTCAACGTCTGACTCTGCGAGCCCATGAACTGCAGCACGCCAGGCCTCCCTGTCCATCACCAACTCCCGGAGTCCACCCAAACCCGTGTCCACTGAGTCAGCGATGCCATCCAGCCATCTCGTCCTCTGTTGTCCCCTCTCCTCCTGCCCTCAATCTTTCCCAGCATCAGGGTCTTTTCCAGTGAGTCAGTTCTTCTCATCAGGTGGCCAAAGTATTGGAGTTTCAGCTTCAATATCAGTCCTTCCAGTGAATACCCAGGACTGATCTCCTTTAGGATGAACTGGTTGGATGTTCCAGTTAATGACCAACAAATTTCTGTAGATATCTAGAGTAGAGATAAAGGCCCCTAGANTCTCCTCCTGCCCTCAATCTTTCCCAGCATCAGGGTCTTTTCCAGTGAGTCAGTTCTTCTCATCAGGTGGCCAAAGTATTGGAGTTTCAGCTTCAGCATCAGTCCTTCCAGTGAATACCCAGGACTGATCTCCTTTAGGATGAACTGGTTGGATGTTCCAGTTAATGACCAACAAATTTCTGTAGATATCTAGAGTAGAGATAAAGGCCCCTAGAACAGTAAATGTGGGTGAACTATGATGCCAGAGTATTGGACAGGTCAACAGGAATCTGAAATCACTGGACATGAAGCAGTACTTGGGAATGGAGAAGAAAACTGGTATCAAGCCTGGTATTACAGCCTTAGTAAAGAAAAGGAGGCTGATAGATAACACAAAAATCAGAGATTAAAGATTAAGTAGACAGTGACATGAACCTCAGGGAAGCCTCCAAGGGGAGAAATAATGTTCTGAAGAGGGCAATAGAGAATGAGAAAAACAATGATATATGTGGGTATTTGTCAAAAACCTTCTGAGTATTTCTGGTTTGCAATTTTATTTCATTGATGATGTATGTGAAATTATGTCACTTTATTCTATTTCCACTTATCTATATACATATTTATGTTGAATTTCAGAAATGTATCTGTTGAAGAGTTCATGTTTATTATTGTGAGCAAAGTGTTATGTATCAGTGATAGAATGTCAAATGGGGAAGGCAATGGCACCTCACCCCAGTACCCTTGCCTGGAAAATCCAATGGACGGAGTAGCCTGGTGGGCTGCAGTCCATGGGGTCGCTAACAGTCGGACAGACTGAGCGACTTCACTTTCACTTTTCTCCTTCCTGCATTGGAGAAGGAAATGGCAACCCACTCCAGTGTTCTTGCCTGGAGAATCCCAGGGACGGGGGAGCCTAGTGGGCTGCCGTCTATGGGGTCACACAGAGTCGGACACGACTGAAGTGACTTAGCAGCAGCAGCAGCAGCAGAATGTCAAAAAATACATGTTTTCTTCTTTAACACCATACACAAAAATAAACTCAAAATGGATTAAAGACCTACATGTAATACCAGATACTATAAAACTCATAGAGAAAAACAGAGCACTCTGACATAAACCACAAGATTATTTCCGATCTGTTTCCCCAAGTACTGGAAATAACAACAAAAATAAACAAATGGAACCTAATTAAACTCAGAAGCTTTTGCACAGCAAAGGAAACCATAAGCAAAATGAAAAGACAACTCACAGAATGAGAGAAAATACTTGCAGATGATGTGACTGACAAGGTATTAGTCTCCAAAATTAATAAGCAACTCATGCAGCTCAATAGCAAAAAGACAGCTCAATCAAAAAAATGAGCAGAAGACATAAAGAGACATTTCTCCAGGACAAAAGAGATGGGCAAGAAGCACATGAAAATATGCTTAACATCACTAATTATTAATGAAATGCAAATCAAAACTATAATGAGATATATCCCCTCACTCCTGTGAGAATGGCTATCATCAAAATATCTGCGAACAATATGTGCTGGAGAGGATATGGAGAGAAGGGAACCCTCCTACCCTGTTGGTGGGAATGTAAATTGGTACAGCCACTCTGGAGAACAATATGGAGGTTCTTTTTACAAATGAGAAATAGAGCTACCATATGATCTAGCAATCCCAATATGGAGCATATATCTGGAGAAAAACATGGTTCAAATGGTACATGGACCCTAATGTTCACTGAAGCAATAGCCAAGACATGGAAGCATGGAGAGGATATGGAGAGAAGGGAACCCTCCTACCCTGTTGGTGGGAATGTAAATTGGTACAGCCACTCTGGAGAACAATATGGAGGTTCTTTTTACAAATGAGAAATAGAGCTACCATATGATCTAGCAATCCCAATATGGAGCATATATCTGGAGAAAAACATGGTTCAAATGGTACATGGACCCTAATGTTCACTGAAGCAATAGCCAAAACATGGAAGCAACCTAAATGTCCATCAACAGAGGAATAGATATAGAAGATATGGTATATACATACAGAGGAATATTACTCAGCCATTAAAAAGAATGAAGGCATGCCATTTGCAGTAACATGGATGGACCTGGAGATTATCATTCAAGTGAAGTAAATCAGAGAAAGACAAATATCATATGATATTGTTTATATGGGGAATCTAAAAGAGAAAATAATACAAATGAATTTATTTATAAAACAGAAACAGACTCACAGACTTAGAGAATGAATTTATGATTACTGGAGATGGGAAGGACGGGATGGGAAGGACGGCAGGAGGGATAAATTGAGAGTTTGAGATTAACATGTACACACTGCTACATTTTAAACAGAATGCCTTTCCATGAAAAAATAAATATACTTTTTTTATGAGAAAAAGAAAAGCTGTGAAAACAAAAGAAAAATTAATACAATTCATTAAATAAGCAGTAACATTTGTGTCTTGATGGCATTTAAGAAATATTTTCTTCATATGTATGTAGAAATCCATTTTCTTGTACTTTAAGGTAATATAACATGACAAATTTTAAGGAGTAACTTGTAAACAAATGAAAAGGTTAAAATTTACAGGTGAGTTTGTCAATACATTTGTGAGAATGATGAGTCCCAGCACATTTTAAATTTGGTTTGAGCTTCACAATTTTAATCTAGACTTTACCTAATATACATTAAACATACATTTTCTGACACCTGTATTGCTTTAAATATTTGAATGTATTTATCAAAGAATATATTTCTGGGGATGTTAGAATTGTCAATAACTTAATTTTTTAAATTTTGAACTATTACAAATAGCTATGTTTGAAACCAAAGAATAATTGCATGTCCTCTCATGACTCTTGCAGTTTAAATAATGATTCCAGTTTCTAAACATCCCAATTAGCCATTGCAGTTTCCTCATAGTCACAGACCAGTCCATATTGGCACTATGGTGCTGCGAAGAAGATTAAAGCTAACAGTTTTGAAAGTTGTTTCAAATTACATAGTGAGGCTTCAACACTGTGATTTCACAATATCTATTATTTCATGTCATTTGAAGGATTTTTGCTCTTCTGTTTATTATGCTAAGTTAATTTTTTCTGTGATCAAGAGATCTCCCAAAGGAAATGTTTTCTTATCTAAATAAATTTAGTGAAGCCCAAGCTGTACATTTTGGCTTTACTTCAAAGGTTTTAAACAGCATCCAATCTCAAAGCAAATTTTTATTCCAAAATAAGTGAAAGAAAGTCACGGATGACAGAATCAGTTCCAACACCTGTAGGGAACACTAATTATATAGATCCTCTTAGTTATATTTGAACTTCCTATTAATGATGTTAGTGATCACATCATCATGATTATCTGGGTCGTGAAGATCTTTTTTGTGCAGTTCTTCTGTGTATTCTTGCCACCTCTTCTTAATATCTTCTGCTTCTGTTAGGTCCATACCATTTCTGTCCTTTATCGAGCCCATCTTTGCATGAAATGTTCCCTTGGTATCTCTGATTTTCTTGAAGAGATCTCTAGTCTTTCCCATTCTGTTGTTGTCTTCTATTTCTTTGCATTGATTGCTGAAGAAGGCTTTCTTATCTCTTCTTGCAGTTCTTTGGAACTCTTCATTCAGATGCTTATATCCTTCCTTTTCTCCTTTGCTTTTTGCTTCTCTTCTTTTCACAGCTATTTGTAAGGCCTCCCCAGATAGCCATTTTGCTTTTTTGCATTTCTTTTCCATGGTGATGGTCTTCATCCCTGTCTCCTGTACAGTGTCACGAACCTCATTCCATAGTTCATCAGGCACTCTATCTATCAGATCTAGGTCCTAAATCTATTTCTCACCTCCACTGTATAATCATAAGGGATTTGATTTAGGTCATACCTGAATGGTCTAGCGGTTTTCCCT
>SJYX01000972.1:190147-238564 GCA_006410675.1 Oreotragus oreotragus
TCATGAGAAGAGTTGACTCATTGGAGAAAACCCTGATGCTGGGAGGGATTGGGGGCAGGAGAAGAAGGTGACGACCAAGGATGAGATGGCTGGATGGCATCACGGACTTGATGGACGTGAGTCTGAGTGAACTCCGGGAGATGGTGATGAACAGGGAGTCCTGGCGTGATGCAGTTCATGGGGTCGCAAAGAGTCAGACACGACTGAGTGACTGAACTTACTGAACTGATTACTGATGTTGGACTAATTTGAATTCAACTATTTAAATGCTTTCATGTCCTGGGGTAAAACTATAGGGAAAAGGAAGGTACCCCTCTTATTTCCCATGATTTTAGATCCCCACTGTCTCTTTACTTCTTTATGGTTACTTGCCAAAATGGGCTCCAGTCAATTGGGTTATCTATCTTGAATATGCTATCCTCCTTATTCAGTCTTCTCCACCAATTCTTGTCTATTTCTTTTTTCAAAAGCCTTACTTCATCTGGACAAACATATGGACACCAAGGAGGGAAGGGGGGAGGGATGAATTGGGAGATTGGGATTGACATATATACACTACTATGTATAAAATAGATAACTAGTGAGAACCTACTGTACAGTGGAGGGTACTGTACGCAGTGCTCTGTGGTGACCTCAATGGGAAGGAAAACTAAAAACAAGGGGGGAGAGGATATATATACACATATAGCTGATTCACTTTGCTATACAGCAGAAAATAACACAACATTGTAAACAACTATACTCCAATGAAGATTTAAAAATAATACAACTGAACAATCATCCCACTGAATGGGACTGAATGATGTATTTCATGTCTGTACATGTATGTGCATTGATAGGTGTATCTCATCAGTCAAACGAAAATCAAAGCAAGAGAGTGTTTATATTTGCTTTATCCTCATTATTGCAATTGAAATAATATTATAAAATCGGACACAACTGAGTGACTGAACTGAATAATGAATTTATTGTATCACTCAATAAACATACACGACTCATAAAAATGAAAACAAATACAAAGCATGAAACAAAAACAAAAAACAAAAGCCTAACTTCATCTGGAATCACTCACCTGGGAAGACCTCAGTAGATTAATTATACCTAACTGTATGCGTGTTTCTGCCTTCTAATCCTTTAATTATATTTGCAATTTAATATTCACTTGATTTATGTGACTTATCCAAACTGTTTAACAGATAAGTGCACGGTGTTATTATTATCATAGGATAATCACTACTTATTTGTAGTTTTGTGTATTCTTTCCACCAAATTGATCTCTTTGTGAACAGGTGTATGTCTATCATTGCCATGTCTCTAACTCCCAGGAAAGTACTCTGACTCATGGTAGACAACCCTATCACAGGCATGTGTGTGTGTGCTTAGTCACTTAGTTGTGTCTGACCCTTTGTGACCCCATGGACTGTAGCCCACAGGCTCCTCTGTTCATGGGATTCTTCAGGCAAGCATACTAGAGTGGGTAGCCATTCCCTTATCCAGGGGATCTTCCCAACCCAAGGATTGAACCCAGGTCTCCTACATTGCAGGCAGATTCTTTACCATCTTAGCCACCAGGGAGGCAGCCCCATTAAATGTTTAGATGTCTGGCTGTCTGTCTAAACAGAAAGAACAAGGGGTTTTCTAAAGTATCAAGTCAGGATTATGAAAAGTAAGCGTAAATGTCAATATATAAGCAAAAAATGGACTAGTTTCTTTCAAATATAAGCTCCTTAAAGATATGTGTCAAATTTGTAAAACTGACACTGCCCATGAAATATTTTTAATACTATTGTGTACAAAATGATATAAACGTTAAAATACTAAAGGCAACTATAGTGAAAGAATAGTCGAGTTCCAAAGTAGAAGCAATGAAATATAGTGAAAACAACACTGGATTAAAAATCATAAAATGCAGGTTCTAATCTACATCACATCACAGCTGGGCGGCTGTGGGCAATCTACTTAATCTTTCTGAAACAACGTTCTCTTGTTTTTCAAATGAAATCGTTGGGGGTATGATTTTTAAGATCTTACAGCTATGAAAAACTGTGATACTTTAAAGTACTTCAGAGAAGTTCAGAGAATTGTATAATGCAATCATAGCTATTAGAATACAAAGAACAAATCAGTGCATCTTATAGAGGAAAGAAAGTTCATTATTAATTATATGAAGGTTATGGGGAGGACATTCCAAATTGCCTAGGAAATTCCACATGTGGCAATTGTCCACTACATTTCATAAAAGGCCTTAGGAATTTACAGCTGGAAGGTATCTTAGCATTATCTATTAAACATTTAATTATACAAATGAGGAAAGAAAATTAGAAAAGTTAATTGCCTTGCTTAATCTCATACTCAGCAAGTAAATGTAAAAACTATGCCAGCATTCAGGTAAGTGATTAACCTCAAGGTAACTATAATAGTTATTCTATGCTCCAGCCATTTGCATCACAGGAAGAAGGAAAGGTTTGAGCATTACTGATAGCTGATGGTCAGTGTCATGGGAAAAATTATTTGCAACAACAACAACAAAAGTTAATATCTTCAAGACTTAGGGTTCTTAAAAATCAATAAAAAGTTAATAAAATAATTAGAAAATGTATAAAATAATGACTGTCCAATTCACACAAAGATTTAAAATATAGTTAAAAGCAAGATGGAGGATAAGGAAGTCCCAACCCTCATCTCCTCAACCAAAGCAATAAATAAAAAACTACACACCAATGTTAATAGCTCAGAGAGTGTTCTGGACTACAACAGAGAAACAGCAAAAAGCCAACAGAGCTTTGTGGCTACACAGAAAGTACAGGAAACATTTTATCTGTGTCACCCAATCTCCCAGTCCAGAGCAGCTTGATGCCAGGAGAGATTCCTTTAGGAAGCATTCACCCCCTGAGGAAAAGGAGAGCACAAGGACCCCAGCAAGGCTCATCACTGTGCAAGTTGACAGTCTGCTGCTGATATGGTCTCCCACAGTCAGTTCAGTTCAGTCCAGTTGCTCAGTCATGTCCGACTCTGCAACCCCATGGACTGCAGCACCCCAGGCTTCGCTGTCCATCACCAACTCCTGGAGCTTGCTCAAACTCATGTCCACTGAATCAGTGATGCCATCCAACCATCTCCTCCTCTGCTGTCCCCTTCTCCTCCTGCCTTCAATCTTCCCTAGCATCAGGGTCTTTTCTAATGAGTCAGATCTTTGCATCATCAGGTGGCCAAAGTATTGGAACTTCAGCTTCAGCATCAGTCCTTCCAATGAATTTTCAGGATTGATTTCCTTTAGGATTGACTGGTTTGATCTCCTGGTAGTCCAAGGGACTCTCGAGTAGACGCCCACAGTGTACACCAATCTGGTTCTAGCTGACGAAGCTGCCCTGACTGCATCCTCACTGCATCCTCTCCCTGAGACTAGAGCGATCAGTCTGGCAAAATGTGCCCCAAGAGATCCCAACGACTGCTGTGTCCTGCTCTCCTGATTGGCTGGCCGCAGTGCATTATCGTCTGTGAGATCACTGCCCCAGCCCTTTGTTCTGCCCTCTGGGTCCCAGGTCATGGCCCGGACCTGTTGTCGCCCAGCCATACTGCTGCTCCTCTGAGCTCCACTCCATAGTTCCTGACGTGTGGCTTTAATAGGCCACCACTGCGGACATGATGCTTCTGCCCTGCAACTGCCATCTGGAGTCAGAGTTGGGACTTTGACCCCCCATGCCCACACTGTGCTAATGCTGCAGCTGACTGCCTGGGGTCCAAGTCACTGCTCTACCATGTCATCCCAGGGCTCTGTGGATGTTGCAGTGGCATCCACCCCATCTGGAGTCACTGTGGTGACTGAACGCTCTGCTTCTACTGATGATCGGCACATGCCTCCTGAGACACCAGTGCCGCTGCTCTAGAAAGTACACCTGTGCTCCAAGACCAAGATACTATGTTGGCTTTATGTGCACCTGACCCCAGGACCCTGAGGGATTGCATACCAAATCAGGTGCCAGGAGGAATCTCCTTGGCTACTACTTCCCATGGGCAAAATAAAGAGAACAGGAAGGCGCCAGCATCACCTTTGAGGATCCCAGGAGCGCTAGCCACTACTGCCATCCACAGCCCATCATATTCTTGACCAAAGAAGACCCCTGCAGTCCATGCCATCTGACCTCAGCTGATGGAGATGTACAGAGACTACACTTCTGTGCCAGGAAGAGGGAACGTGCCCTCAAATGTGCAGACGCAAATGCAAAGCCATCAGAAACATGACAAAGCAAGGAAATGTGGTGCTACCAAATAGTTTTCCAGGAACTGACTCCAAAGAAACAGAGGCCTCTGAGTTACTTGAAAAAGAATTCAGCGGAAAGAGAAAAGTTATTTAAAGTCATCAAATAGATATCCGGGAGCTGAAGAGTACAACAAATGAAATAAAGATGCAATATAGAGCTTCGACAGCAGCCTCAGTCTGTTGAAAGTATCAGGATGAATAAAGATATTCCATGAAACTGGAAACCAAAAGAGATCAGGGGTAGCTATATTTATATCAGACAAAATAGATTTTCAATCAAAAACTGAAATAAGAGACAAGGTAATTATATAATAAGGTAGATGTCAGTTCATTGAGAGGATATAAGAATATTAGACATATACATAATAATTACTGGGGCACCTAAATATATTAAAGAATTACTAACAAATCTGAAGGTGAAATTACACAACAAAGTAATGATAGTAAAGGATTGCAGTTCCTCATTTGCAACAAGAGATGGATCATCCAGAGAGAAAATCAACAAGAAAACATTGGACTTGAATTATATTTTCAACAAAATTGGCCTAACAAGCATATACAGAACATTCCATCCAATTGCAGCAGAATACATATCTTAGCAAATCCACACTGAATATTCTCCAAGATAGATCATATGTTAGCTCACAAAAAGTCTTAACAAATTCAAAAAGACTGAAAATATGTCAAGTATTTCTCTTACCACAGTGGTATAAAACTAGATATCAGTAACAATAAGAAAGTTGGAAAATTCACAAGTATGTGGAAGTTAAACACCATACTTCTGAATAACAAATAGATCAAAAGAAATCAAGAAATCAAAAAGATATCATGAGAAAAATGATAATGGAAATGCAACATTTCAAAACTGATAGGAATCACCAAAAGAAGTTCCAAAAGGGAAGTTTATAGCAATGAATGCCTACATTAAGAAAAAAGAAAGATCTCAAGTAAACATCTTTACACCTCAGGGAAACTGGAAAAGGAAGAGCAACTAAGCCCAAAGTTAGCTGAAAGAAGGAAATAAGAGCAAAGATAAGAGCAAAAATAATGGAATAGAGACTAGAAAGCAATAGAAAAGGTCAATGAAACTAAGATTTGCTTAAAGAGAAATAAAACTGAAAAACCTTTACTAGACTAAAAGAGAGAGATGACTCAAAGAAGTAAAATTATGAATGAAAGAATACAGCTGAAACCACAGAAATACAAAGGCTCATAAGAGACTATAGTGAACAATTACATGCCAATGAATTAGACATTTTAAAAGAAATGAATAAATTCCTAAAAGCACACCAAGGCTGAATTATAAAGTAAAAGAAAATCTGAACAGATCAATAATGAGAAAGGTGATTGTTTCAGTAACAAAAATCCCCCAACAAATAAAACTGTAGGATCAAATGGCTTCACAGGTGAATTCTACTAAGCATTAAACATTAATACTAGCTGTATTCTGCTTACTAGGTGCTATCAGCATATTACAAATATATTGTATCACCATAATATCCTATGGAATGGTGCAGTAGTCAGTCTTCAAAATGGCACCATCAGATCTTTCTTTTCTAATGAAATACAGAGGTAGATACCACATCCATTTCAACTGAATTTGCTTGGCGTTAGTGACCGTCTTGATTGACAAAAGTGACATTTTAGGACTTTTGAAGCTAGGTAACTGTGGTGTTGGAGAAGACTCTTGAGAGTCCCTTGGACTGCAAGGAGATCCAACCAGTCCATTCTAAAGGAGATCAGTCCTGGGTGTTTATTGGAAGGACTGATGCTAAAGCTGAAGCTCCAGTACTTTGGCCACCTCATGCGAAGAGCTGACTCATTGGAAAAGACCCTGATGCTGGGAGGGATTGGGGGCAGGAGGAGAAGGGGACGACAGAGGATGAAATGGCTGGATGGCATCACTGACTCGATGGACGTGAATCTGAGTGAACTCCGGGAGTTGGTGATGGACAGGGAGACCTGGCGTGCTGTGACTCATGGGGTCACAAAGAGTCGGACACGACTGAGTGACTGAACTGAGTAGAAACCTTAAAATTTTTACTTGCTTTCATAAGGTGCTCCCATATGAAAGACAACAACTGAGAGCTTCCCAGTGAAGCCCAGTCATCTCCAGAATAAAGAGAGATAGTGATAAACTGCCACCAAGTCTGGACTGGTTTGTGATGGACACATACATGATTGGGCCTGCCACCTCGGCATTCCTCAACTTTCTCCTGGAGGCACTAATATCTGAAAGCCTTTAAGGACTGCAATATTGCTTTTGTTGACTCTTTTGACAGAAAGAGTAGTTTTAAGGTTTTTCACATGACCCTTTCTACTGCAAAAACTCTCCTTCTATAGCTAATGGAACTAATATAAAGAACAAATGAAGGGTTCGTGTCCAACTCTTTGTGACCTCATGGGCTATATTTAGCCCATCAGGCTCCATGTAATTCTCCAAGCAAGATTACTGAAGTGGGTTGCTATTTTCTTCTCCAGGCTATCTTCCAGACCCAGAGATTGAACCCCAGTCTCCCTCATTGCAGGTAGACTCTTTATGGACTGAGCCACCAAGGAAGGAATTAAGAATTAGGACCTATGCAAACGTGGGAGGAACTATGAAACTGAAGATGTGGAAGGGGTTTCAGTGAATGATAGGAATCATTAACTGCTACATCCTGACATACTGGAGCAGGTGGAAAAGCCAGAATATGGGATGGGGGATGTCGGAGAAGTCATGAGCATTTTGTCAACAAATTGAGACCTTAAAGTGGAAATTAACGTGGTGGGTAGTTGAGAGGCCTGCAAAGCTACAGCATCAGTCTGTGTTTCCCTA
The DNA here is from genome assembly GCA_006410675.1 of Oreotragus oreotragus. Classification (NCBI taxonomy): domain Eukaryota; kingdom Metazoa; phylum Chordata; class Mammalia; order Artiodactyla; family Bovidae; genus Oreotragus; species Oreotragus oreotragus. Next base: position 197,227 of record SJYX01000972.1, read on the forward strand.
TCTGGTGCCACCATGAGAGGATCCTGAGAGTCCACAGTCTCCTAAGACTAATGGTTTTCACTTCCCTTCTGCATTTTAATCTTACACAAATTTTTGTCATTGGTAAACTTTAAGCTTGAGCCATTCAAAGAAGGTGATTCTGGGAAAGGATCAAGAATTAGCTAGCAGTGGAGGTGCCACTGTTGATAGTCCCTTGTGTGAGCTTGGTAAAGAGTTCAACTTTTCCGTTAGAGATGGATCAAGGACTTTTCTTCTTAGAAGGCTTCTAACTTCAGGGGAAACAGTGGAAACAGTGTCAGGCTTTATTTTTTGGGGCTCCGAAATCACTGCAGATGGTGACTGCAGCCATGAAATTAGAAGATGCTTACTCCTTGGAAGAAAAGTTATGACCAACCTGGATAGTATATTCAAAAGCAGAGACATTACTTTGCCGACTAAGATCCATCTAGTCAAGGCTATGGTTTTTCCTGTGGTCATGTATGGATGTGAAAGTTGACTGTGAAGAAAGCTGAGTGCCGAAGAATTGATGCTTTTGAACTGTGGTGTTGGAGAAGACTCTTGAGAGTCCCTTGGACTGCAAGGAGGTCCAACCAGTCCATTCTGAAGGAGATCAACCCTGGGATTTCTTTGGAAGGAATGATGCTAAAGCTGAAACTCCAGTACTTTGGCCACCTCATGCGAAGAGTTGACTCATTGGAAAAGACTCTGATGCTGGGAGGGATTGGGGGCAGGAGGAGAAGGGGACGACCGAGGATGAGATGGCTGGATGGCATCACGGACTCGATGGACGTGAGTCTGAGTGAACTCCAAGAGATGGTGATGAACAGGTAGGCCTGGCGTGCTGCGATTCATGGGGTGGCAAAGAGTCGGACATGACTGAGCGACTGAACTGAACTGAACTTCAGAATCTAATCTTTCCTGGGAGCTGGGACCTACACAAACATGTAGGTCCTAACAGAGGGAACTCAAACAGTGTTCTGGTGATAGTATCAATTATCTCTACATTCTTAAATATACCCTTCAGAAATACAAGTGGTTAGAGAAAAAGAATATATGCTCTTTGTGAAAAATTCTGTGTGAATTCCTGCCCTCAATGAACTTACCCTTCTAATGGGAAAAAATAATACAGCATCATGAATCAAAGATTCAGAAAATCAGGGCAAATCAAGACAGTTTCCATTTTAGTAAACAAAAAAGACATACTGGAAGTGGAATGCTAGAGTTTATTTGTACTAACTTGTAAGAGCCAGTTATTAAGTGTTCAGGAATTTTGCAGACTGGTTGACATCACCAGCTTGACATTGGCCTTGGTAGTATTATTTCTAAAAATTGGGAGAATATTATATTAGAATTTTTTTCTCTGATGATCCAGTTGCTAAATATTTGCCAATAAACTGTCACACTCTGCATATCATTGCATATACTTTCCATTTCAAATTCTAGTTAGTATTATGGTACTTAAGCAGTAAATTTCTGATTCTATTAACATATAATTATCTTTGAAAGTCAGTAATGCTGATCTGATGTTGGAGCAATTAACAATTAAAATTTATTAATATGGAAAGTTCATTTTGGAAAAGCAATTAAGGTGAAATTTCCTATAGATAACAGAGGTATGCTACATGAAAATAGAGTTAATTGAAGCCATTCAAAAAGATGGTTAGGTAATATCTATTTTTAGCTATATTTTATTTTGTAAATTGCAACCTGATATCATGTTATGATCCTTACATAGACTTTGAATACATACCTAGGATAACTATGCATTGTATATGTACAGTGCAGAAAGACAGTTTATTAATAATTAGGCAATTTCACATTAAATCAATTTGTCAATGATGATGGATCTCTCAAAGAATATTTTTGTCAATACAAAACCCAAGCTAAAATGAATAATTAGTTAATTAGTTTTCTCAGGCAGCTTATTTATTTATGGCTGAATTCCCTGGAGTTTACTGAAACTTAGATAATTTTTAAGTTGGCAATTTACAGTTAAAATTAAAATGGAAAAAATACTGAATGTGGATGAATATTTTTGTATAAGTGTTTTAATACATTTATTGGAGTATAATTNGCTAAAATGAATAATTAGTTAATTAGTTTTCTCAGGCAGCTTATTTATTTATGGCTGAATTCCCTAAGGAGTTTACTGAAACTTAGATAATTTTTAAGTTGGCAATTTACAGTTAAAATTAAAATGGAAAAAATACTGAATGTGGATGAATATTTTTGTATAAGTGTTTTAATACATTTATTGGAGTATAATTTGCAAACTGTTATTTGCCCATTGTAAGCATATAATTCAATGGCATTAGGTAAATATATAGAGTTGTGCATTCATCACCATCATCAAATTTTATAACATTTCTATTATACCAAAACAGTGTTTGAGCTTGTTTTTGTGAGTTATTCAGGTTTTACTAGGTTCTATTTAGAACCTCAAAACCACTAATTTACTTTCTTTTTCTATGGGTTTTCCTATTCTAGATATTTCAGTAAATGTAGCAAAACAGCATATGGCCTTTTGTGACTGGATCCTTCGCTTACATTAGTGTTTTCAAGTTTTATCCATCTTTGGTGTATATAAGAATTTAATTTATTTTTCAAAGCTGAATATTATTCAATTGTTGGATTGTTTCTGACTTTTGAACAGTATAAATAATACTGTCATGGGTATTCGGGCAAAAGTTTTTGTGTAGACATACGTTTACATTTTTCCTGGGTATATAACTGGGAGTGGAATTACTGGGTCATGTGCTAAGTGTATGCTTAGGTTTTTGAGAAACTACGAACTGTATTCCAGAAACGTGTCCTCCTCTCTGCACTTTGAAGACATCATTCCACTGCCTCTGACTTCCATTATTTCTAAGAAGTCAGATTTCAGTCGCTTTTCTCTTTGTTTTCAAGATTTTCTCTTTGTCTCTGACTTTGAAAAGTTTGACTATGATGTGTTTAGGAGTGAATCTCTTAGTGTTCTTCCTGCTTGGTTGCCATTGACTTCCTTGGATAGAAATGTTCAAGTTTTAATGTTTTCATAAGATTTAGGATATTTGGGGTCATTATTTATTTAACATTTGTGTGTGTGTGTGTGTGTGTGCCATGTTCTCTATCGCCTTTATTCTGAAACTTCCATTATGATACTGTCCCATAAGTATCTGAGATCGTTTTGTTTTTCAATCTTTCTTACTGTATTCCTCTACTTGATAATTTTTATGATCTATCTTCAAGTTCATGGATTCATTTTTAAGTTGAGTTCAGTTATTGTAATTTTTCAACTTTTAATAGTTTGTATTTATTTATTTTTTGAGATTACCTTAATGCAGTGAGATGAGTTATTGTCATTGTAGTTTCCTTTAATTTCTTTATGTAGTTTAATTATTTGAATACATTTATAATAGCTGCTTTGATGTCTTTGCTACATCTAAGATCTGGAACAACTTGGAGTAATTTTTTTTCTTAATGACACTCCATTTTTCAAAAATTTATGTTTCACTTCTTTAAATTTTTAAATTTTATTTGGCTGCACCAGGTCTTAGCTGTGGCATGTGGGATCGTCAGTCTTCACTGCAGCCTGTGGGATCTTCTTTAGTTGTGACATGTGGGATCTTTTTAAATCTTGGCACCTGGGGTCTTTAGTTGTACATGTGGGATCTAGTTCCCTGACCAGGATTGAACCCAGGTCCCCTGCACAGAGTCTTAGCCACTGGACCACCAGGGAAGTCTCACTTGGAGTAAATTTCTATTCACTGTTTTTCCTTCTTAGTATTGGTCACACTTTCCTGTTTCTTTATGTCTTTTTTGTTAAAACCTAGCAATTTTAGGCAATGTACTATTCAGATTCTGAATACTTTCCGTTGTTGATTTCTTTATATGGTAAAATATATCTCGTGTTTGTCTTCCTTTTTTCTTTTAAGCAAGGAAGATTTGATACATTCAAAGCAATGTATGTAATATGCATTCAAAGCAATGTACCTAATACACACAGGGACTTCCCAGATGGTGCTAGTGTTAAAGAACCTGTCTCCCAGAGCAGGAGACATAAGAGACGTGAATTGATCCATGGGTGAGGAAGAATGGAGGAGGGCATGGCAACTCACTCCAGTGTTCTTGCCTGGAGAATCCGTTGGACAGAAGAGTTTGGCAGGCTACAACCCATGGTGTCGCAAAGAGTCAGACATGACTGAAGCAACTTAGCACACATGCACACGTGTAACATGCATGGAACTTATGAAGAATAGTAACAACTTAAACAGAATGTTTCCAATCCTGCAGAACCTGTATGTGTTATTAACCCAGATTCTACCCCAATTCACCCCTAACTCCTCAGGTATCTTCAATTACATGAAAAATTTCCTTGATTTTCTTTAGCTTTGCCATATATGTATGCATCCATAAAATGTATACCTTTTAATTTTGCTTTTTTTACTTTATGAAAATGGTATCATAATGTATATTGTTATCTATAATTCTCTTTTTGCTCAGGCAAAATTATGAGTCTAAAGTTTATCTCTGTTGACATATTTGGTTGTTCTTTGCTTTTTTTCACTGATATGTAATATTCTTCAGTGAATTTTATTTCTTTCTTGATTAATATGGCTGTTTCTAATTTTTGCAATTGCAAGCACTGCTGATTTGATTATTCTTTTTTTGTGTGTCCTATGCTTATGTACAAACATTTCTCTAAAGTATAAACCTGAAGTATTACTTGATCATTAGGTATAAAGAAGTGAAACTTCTGTAAGATCCAACTAACTTATTTCCTCCAAAGTGGTTGTATATATTTGATCTCCTATGAGAATTCTAGATAATCCATATTCTTGTTCACTTAGTGTTACTTGACTTGTATGTCTAGTAGATATGCTAAAACTTTCTCATAAGTTGCCCTTCAGACACTCCATTTCATATTATTGGTCAGCATTGTCTTATAACCATGTATGTTTGAACCCATCACTTGCAGGGTTATTAAAAGAATAGCATCATTGCTTTCCTCTGCTGTCCAATATGATAACCACCCTTCACATGTGGCTGTTTAGTTCCTCAGTTGCATTAGCCATGTTTCAAATGCTCAGTAGTCACGCGTGACATGAGGCTGCCATATTGGACAGCACAGATATTGAATACTTTCATCAATACAGGGTGTTCTCTTGGGCAGAATTGGCATAGATTTATCATCCTTCCTTGAAACAAATAGATGAGATAAGATACCTGAGTAAAATTGGAGTTTCCAAAAAAGGAGTGAATAGATCCTTGGTTTTCACGGGAAATAGTATCCGCTACGTATTTTTATATAGTAAGCAATTTATAAAATTTAAGTGTTGGCATGTAGATTAGCAGCAAGAATACTCTGATGAATTCATCTTTTAAGCTGCAAAGAACCAGTTATTACATCTATCACAGTTAACCTAGATATAATTTTGTTGATGGTAGTATTAAAAATTATAGTTGATAAATTAAAAAAAAAACTTTTAGTGAATTCTCTAAACAAATTTGCTTCTTGAAAGAAAGGCTATGGCAAACCTAGACAGTGTGTTAAAAAGCAGAGACATCACTTTGCCAACAAAAGTCAGTACAGTCTAAGCTATGATTTTCCCAGTAGTCATGCGTGTATGGATGTGAGGATTGGACCATAAAGAAGACTAAGCACCAGGGAACTGATGCTTTTGAACTGTGGTGCTGGAGAAGACTTTTCAGAGCCCCTCGTACAGTAAGGAGATCACACCAGTCAATCCTCAGTTCAGTTCAGTTCAGTTCAATGGCTGTCACTTCCGACTCTTTGCGACCCCATGGACTGCAGCCAATCCTAGAGGAAATCAACCATGGCTATTCACTGGAAGTTCTGATGCTGAGGCTAAAGCTTCAATACTTTGGCCACCTTATGCAAAGAGCCAACTCATTGAGAAAGACCCTGATGCTGAGAAAGATCGAGGGCAGGAGGAGAAGGTGGCAACAGAAGATGAGATGGTTGGATGGCATCATCGACCCAGTGGACATGAGTTTGAGAAAACTCTAAGAGATAGTGAAGTACAGGGAAGCCTGGCATGCTACAGTCCATGGAATTAGAAAAGTTGGACATGGCTGAGCAACTGAACAGCAACAACAACTAAACAAATTGGGAATTATAAGGTGCAAAATGACTCTAGATAGATAGGTGAAATGTACTGAAATTGGCAGGAGTGGTGAATTAGATTAATTAAGCACTCAGCAGAATACTTTGTTAGCTCATGGTGCCATATATAAGGAAAATTACAGCATTGCACAAGGCTTTTGAGATTTTTTTTTTCTCCCTTGGCTTTCCATTATAGGAAACTTACTCATCAGAGGTCAGTCTGAACCAAGAGAGAATTAAAAAACATACTTGATGAATCTGAGGCAGAATGGTATTATATAAAAACTGAATCATAATTTCAGTTATTGTTGAATCATAATTTCAAGTAAGAATAATTATTCTAACATTACATTGGTGTTTACCCTCCATTAACATCAAAGCCAAGAAATTATATTGTCTTCTGGATCTACTTCCCTATTCTGTAACCCAAGAGGAATAGCTCTGCTAGTTCTTTAGATATTAATAAAGGGGATCCCCAAACTTAAATTCCAAGGGAATTAAGCATATATTTAATGGAATATTTAAAACATTAAAATTAGAAAAATATCAAATATTTAGAAGGAAAGTACAAATTGTGTAATACAATTAAAGGAACCATATTATTAAATGGTCAATGGGATTGCTGACAGTGCAATAATTCAACACAACCCATCTACCAGATCATTAAACACTCAAAGGAGCAAAACTCCTTTGAGGGAAGCATGTGAAGACAATAGATCAGAGCCAGCTCCTGAAGCTGCAGCTGTTTTCAGTCTTCTAGAAACTTTGAAGTTACCTTTGATTTTTTTTTAATGTTCTTTTTATTCTCAGGTTTTTTTTCCCCTTCATAATTTCTCTGGTATTCATCCTGTCTGTTTAGTCAGGTTCTCTAGAGAGACAGAATTAAATAGAATATATATATACATATAGACAAAGAGATTTTAGGAAATTGGGTCATATGATGATGAGGACTGGCAAGTTCAAAGTCTGTAGAGCAGATGAGTAGTAAGTCAGAGTGGATGTTATAGTTTTGAATTTCACAGGATACCAGGCTGGAGACACAGGCAGGGATTCTATGTTTCATTCTTGNGTGCTAAGTGTATGCTTAGGTTTTTGAGAAACTACGAACTGTATTCCAGAAACGTGTCCTCCTCTCTGCACTTTGAAGACATCATTCCACTGCCTCTGACTTCCATTATTTCTAAGAAGTCAGATTTCAGTCGCTTTTCTCTTTGTTTTCAAGATTTTCTCTTTGTCTCTGACTTTGAAAAGTTTGACTATGATGTGTTTAGGAGTGAATCTCTTAGTGTTCTTCCTGCTTGGTTGCCATTGACTTCCTTGGATAGAAATGTTCAAGTTTTAATGTTTTCATAAGATTTAGGATATTTGGGGTCATTATTTATTTAACATTTGTGTGTGTGTGTGTGTGTGTGCCATGTTCTCTATCGCCTTTATTCTGAAACTTCCATTATGATACTGTCCCATAAGTATCTGAGATCGTTTTGTTTTTCAATCTTTCTTACTGTATTCCTCTACTTGATAATTTTTATGATCTATCTTCAAGTTCATGGATTCATTTTTAAGTTGAGTTCAGTTATTGTAATTTTTCAACTTTTAATAGTTTGTATTTATTTATTTTTTGAGATTACCTTAATGCAGTGAGATGAGTTATTGTCATTGTAGTTTCCTTTAATTTCTTTATGTAGTTTAATTATTTGAATACATTTATAATAGCTGCTTTGATGTCTTTGCTACATCTAAGATCTGGAACAACTTGGAGTAATTTTTTTTCTTAATGACACTCCATTTTTCAAAAATTTAAGTTTCACTTCTTTAAATTTTTAAATTTTATTTGGCTGCACCAGGTCTTAGCTGTGGCATGTGGGATCGTCAGTCTTCACTGCAGCCTGTGGGATCTTCTTTAGTTGTGACATGTGGGATCTTTTTAAATCTTGGCACCTGGGGTCTTTAGTTGTACATGTGGGATCTAGTTCCCTGACCAGGATTGAACCCAGGTCCCCTGCACAGAGTCTTAGCCACTGGACCACCAGGGAAGTCTCACTTGGAGTAAATTTCTATTCACTGTTTTTCCTTCTTAGTATTGGTCACACTTTCCTGTTTCTTTATGTCTTTTTTGTTAAAACCTAGCAATTTTAGGCAATGTACTATTCAGATTCTGAATACTTTCCGTTGTTGATTTCTTTATATGGTAAAATATATCTCGTGTTTGTCTTCCTTTTTTCTTTTAAGCAAGGAAGATTTGATACATTCAAAGCAATGTATGTAATATGCATTCAAAGCAATGTACCTAATACACACAGGGACTTCCCAGATGGTGCTAGTGTTAAAGAACCTGTCTCCCAGAGCAGGAGACATAAGAGACGTGAATTGATCCATGGGTGAGGAAGAATGGAGGAGGGCATGGCAACTCACTCCAGTGTTCTTGCCTGGAGAATCCGTTGGACAGAAGAGTTTGGCAGGCTACAACCCATGGTGTCGCAAAGAGTCAGACATGACTGAAGCAACTTAGCACACATGCACACGTGTAACATGCATGGAACTTATGAAGAATAGTAACAACTTAAACAGAATGTTTCCAATCCTGCAGAACCTGTATGTGTTATTAACCCAGATTCTACCCCAATTCACCCCTAACTCCTCAGGTATCTTCAATTACATGAAAAATTTCCTTGATTTTCTTTAGCTTTGCCATATATGTATGCATCCATAAAATGTATACCTTTTAATTTTGCTTTTTTTACTTTATGAAAATGGTATCATAATGTATATTGTTATCTATAATTCTCTTTTTGCTCAGGCAAAATTATGAGTCTAAAGTTTATCTCTGTTGACATATTTGGTTGTTCTTTGCTTTTTTTCACTGATATGTAATATTCTTCAGTGAATTTTATTTCTTTCTTGATTAATATGGCTGTTTCTAATTTTTGCAATTGCAAGCACTGCTGATTTGATTATTCTTTTTTTGTGTGTCCTATGCTTATGTACAAACATTTCTCTAAAGTATAAACCTGAAGTATTACTTGATCATTAGGTATAAAGAAGTGAAACTTCTGTAAGATCCAACTAACTTATTTCCTCCAAAGTGGTTGTATATATTTGATCTCCTATGAGAATTCTAGATAATCCATATTCTTGTTCACTTAGTGTTACTTGACTTGTATGTCTAGTAGATATGCTAAAACTTTCTCATAAGTTGCCCTTCAGACACTCCATTTCATATTATTGGTCAGCATTGTCTTATAACCATGTATGTTTGAACCCATCACTTGCAGGGTTATTAAAAGAATAGCATCATTGCTTTCCTCTGCTGTCCAATATGATAACCACCCTTCACATGTGGCTGTTTAGTTCCTCAGTTGCATTAGCCATGTTTCAAATGCTCAGTAGTCACGCGTGACATGAGGCTGCCATATTGGACAGCACAGATATTGAATACTTTCATCAATACAGGGTGTTCTCTTGGGCAGAATTGGCATAGATTTATCATCCTTCCTTGAAACAAATAGATGAGATAAGATACCTGAGTAAAATTGGAGTTTCCAAAAAAGGAGTGAATAGATCCTTGGTTTTCACGGGAAATAGTATCCGCTACGTATTTTTATATAGTAAGCAATTTATAAAATTTAAGTGTTGGCATGTAGATTAGCAGCAAGAATACTCTGATGAATTCATCTTTTAAGCTGCAAAGAACCAGTTATTACATCTATCACAGTTAACCTAGATATAATTTTGTTGATGGTAGTATTAAAAATTATAGTTGATAAATTAAAAAAAAAACTTTTAGTGAATTCTCTAAACAAATTTGCTTCTTGAAAGAAAGGCTATGGCAAACCTAGACAGTGTGTTAAAAAGCAGAGACATCACTTTGCCAACAAAAGTCAGTACAGTCTAAGCTATGATTTTCCCAGTAGTCATGCGTGTATGGATGTGAGGATTGGACCATAAAGAAGACTAAGCACCAGGGAACTGATGCTTTTGAACTGTGGTGCTGGAGAAGACTTTTCAGAGCCCCTCGTACAGTAAGGAGATCACACCAGTCAATCCTCAGTTCAGTTCAGTTCAGTTCAATGGCTGTCACTTCCGACTCTTTGCGACCCCATGGACTGCAGCCAATCCTAGAGGAAATCAACCATGGCTATTCACTGGAAGTTCTGATGCTGAGGCTAAAGCTTCAATACTTTGGCCACCTTATGCAAAGAGCCAACTCATTGAGAAAGACCCTGATGCTGAGAAAGATCGAGGGCAGGAGGAGAAGGTGGCAACAGAAGATGAGATGGTTGGATGGCATCATCGACCCAGTGGACATGAGTCTGAGAAAACTCTAAGAGATAGTGAAGTACAGGGAAGCCTGGCATGCTACAGTCCATGGAATTAGAAAAGCTGGACATGGCTGAGCAACTGAACAGCAACAACAACTAAACAAATTGGGAATTATAAGGTGCAAAATGACTCTAGATAGATAGGTGAAATGTACTGAAATTGGCAGGAGTGGTGAATTAGATTAATTAAGCACTCAGCAGAATACTTTGTTAGCTCATGGTGCCATATATAAGGAAAATTACAGCATTGCACAAGGCTTTTGAGATTTTTTTTTTCTCCCTTGGCTTTCCATTATAGGAAACTTACTCATCAGAGGTCAGTCTGAACCAAGAGAGAATTAAAAAACATACTTGATGAATCTGAGGCAGAATGGTATTATATAAAAACTGAATCATAATTTCAGTTATTGTTGAATCATAATTTCAAGTAAGAATAATTATTCTAACATTACATTGGTGTTTACCCTCCATTAACATCAAAGCCAAGAAATTATATTGTCTTCTGGATCTACTTCCCTATTCTGTAACCCAAGAGGAATAGCTCTGCTAGTTCTTTAGATATTAATAAAGGGGATCCCCAAACTTAAATTCCAAGGGAATTAAGCATATATTTAATGGAATATTTAAAACATTAAAATTAGAAAAATATCAAATATTTAGAAGGAAAGTACAAATTGTGTAATACAATTAAAGGAACCATATTATTAAATGGTCAATGGGATTGCTGACAGTGCAATAATTCAACACAACCCATCTACCAGATCATTAAACACTCAAAGGAGCAAAACTCCTTTGAGGGAAGCATGTGAAGACAATAGATCAGAGCCAGCTCCTGAAGCTGCAGCTGTTTTCAGTCTTCTAGAAACTTTGAAGTTACCTTTGATTTTTTTTTAATGTTCTTTTTATTCTCAGGTTTTTTTTCCCCTTCATAATTTCTCTGGTATTCATCCTGTCTGTTTAGTCAGGTTCTCTAGAGAGACAGAATTAAATAGAATATATATATACATATAGACAAAGAGATTTTAGGAAATTGGGTCATATGATGATGAGGACTGGCAAGTTCAAAGTCTGTAGAGCAGATGAGTAGTAAGTCAGAGTGGATGTTATAGTTTTGAATTTCACAGGATACCAGGCTGGAGACACAGGCAGGGATTCTATGTTTCATTCTTGTAGAGAATTCCTTCTTTAGGAAAGCTCAGTCTTTGCTCTTAAGGCCTTCAACTGTTTGGATGAGACTCATCTGGCTCAGAGGTTAAAGCGTCTGCCTGCATTGCAGGAGACGTGGGTTCGATCCCTGGGTCAGGAAGATCCCCTGGAGAAGGAAATGGCACCCCACTCCAGCATTCTTGCCTGGAGAATCCCATGAACAGAGGAGCCTGGTGAGCTACAGTCCATGGGGTCGCAAAGAGTCTGACAGGACTGAGTGACTTCACTTTCACTTTCATCCACATTCAGGAGGCTAATCTGCTTTACTTAAAGCCTGCTGATAAAGTTTTAAATGTTCAGTTCAGTTCAGTTGCTCAGTCGTGTCCGACTCTTTGCGACCCCATGAATCGCAGCACGCCAGGCTTCCCTGTCCATCACCACCTCTCGGAGTTCACTCAGACTCACGTCCATCAAGTCAGTGATGCCATCCAGCCATCTCATCCTCTGTCATCCCCTTCTCCTCCTGCCCCCAATCCCTCCCAGCATCAGAGTCTTTTCCAATGAGTCAACTCTTCACATGAGGTGGTCAAAGTACTGGAGTTTCAGCTTTAGCATCATTCCTTCCAAAGAAATCCCAGGGTTGATCTCCTTCAGAATAGACTGGTTGGATCTCCTTGCAGTCCAAGGGACTCTCGAGAGTCTTCTCCAACACCACAGTTCAAAAGCATCGATTCTTTGGCTCTCAGCCTTCTTCACAGTCCAACTCTCACATCCATACATGACCACTGGAAAAACCATAGCCTTGACTAGACGGACCTTANATCTCCTTCAGAATGGACTGGTTGGATCTCCTTGCAGTCCAAGGGACTCTCAAGAGTCTTCTCCAAGTAAATAGCATGATTTATCAGTATGGAGTGAAGACTAATGTTTATTGCTGTGTGACTAATTCTGAACTAGGTGCTTAACATGTCAAATTATTTCCTTCCTTCCTTCCTCCCATCCATCCATCCTTCCTTCCTTTCTTCTTTTCTGCCTGCCTTCTTTCCTACCTCCTCTCTCCCCACCTCCCTTCTTCTCTCCCTTCCCTCCTGTATACACAGTCACTGAGTGGTCCGATAGATATCACTGAAGACACCATGTCCTCAAAGAGTCTACAGTCTAGTGGAGGAAAGTTACTGGTACAGGAAAGTCCAGTATGGTGAGATCTACGTGCTTCTGTTAGGGAGACTACACAGTACTGGGGCAGCGCATGAGACAGGCACACAGCCAACCTTGTGGGCACAGGGAAGGCTCACACAAGAAGTGCCTAAGTTGGATCTGAAGGATGAGTAGTGCTTAGTCAGACAGGAGAAGGGGAGCCAGGAAGAGGAAAGCAGGTTCCAGGCAGAGAGGACAACCTCTGTGAAAGCCCAAAGACAAGTGAAAGTCAGCACAGCTCACTGGAGAGAGAATTCATAGTGCCAGGATATCTGTGAAGAGTGAAGATGATGCTTGGCTGGTAGGAGAAGATGCAATCCTGGCTGGCCGGCGGGGAGACATCCTGAGGGTCGTGAGTAGCCATTTAGAAAGGGGAGTGAACCAAGCAGCCCTCCTCTTTCCAAAGAAGCATGGAGTGTGGAGAATAGGCCAACAGGGCCTGAGAAAGCATCACTACGAACAAAGCTAGTGGAGGTGATGGGATTCCAGTGGAGCTATTTCAAATCCTGAAACAGCCTTGACGTACTCCTTTTCCTATTTGGAACCAGTCTGTTGTTCCATGTCCAGTTCTAACTGTTGCTTCCTGACCTGCATACAGATTTCTCAAGAGGCAGGTTAGGTGGTCTGGTATTCCCATCTCTTTAAGAATTCTCCACAGTTTATTGTGATCCACACAGTCAAAGGCTTTGGTATAGTCAATAAAGCAGAAATAGGTGTATTTCTGGAACTCTCTTGCTTTTTCCATGATCTAGTGGATGTTGGCAATTTGATCTCTGGTTCCTCTGCCTTTTCTAAAACCAGCTTGAACATCAAGGAGTTCATGGTTCACGTATTGCTGAAGCCTGGCTTGGAGAATTTTGAGCATTACTTTACTAGCATGTGAGATGAGTTCAATTGTGCGGTAGTTTGAACATTCTTTTGCTTTGCCTTTCTTTGTAATTGGAATGAAAACTGACCTTTTCCAGTCCTCTAAAAATATCTTAACAGCCACACCTAGACTGCTGTTTGACCAAACAACTGAGTACATAGGTTTGCCAAGTTAACACATAAAACTAGTGATCACACTTTCGTTTCTGTTTATATATATATATACACATAACTTAGACCTATGCTTCCATCACCTCATATTTGAAATTATTGAAACACACCCCCAGTCACCCCAGACTAATTTGCCTCTTTCCAGTTTCTCCATTATTCACTTTTCTTATGCTATTGCTATATTCCTAAATATTATTGCCTTGAAGTTTTCCACTGTCTTACCCAGCCTGTCAAATTACACTGACTCTCCCTTCATTCCATTCATGATGTTCTTCTCATCCATCTCCACACTGAGTGGCTCAGTTTGTAGTGGTCATGTCATAGCTGAGCTGTAATGTTTCCTCCTTTAATTTTCTAGTACTCTTCCTGTTATGGGCCCATTCAATTTATATCTGCTCCAATTCCCATGATGATCTTGTATCTCTAAAACATTTATGCCGTCCATCACCAATAGCTTATGGTTTAACAGTTAGTTGCTTTCTCATTGTTTAATGCATCTTTGTCGTCTCAATCAAATTGCAAAGTACTTGAATCAACAGTTGTGTTCATTTCTTTTGTACGCACCACTTCGCCTAGAACAGGACTGGCAAGTGGCTGCATGAAATTGATAATTTTGCCTTTCATGTATGTATTGTGGCAAAAAATCAAGAACACAGTGCAATTCAAGTTTAAACAATGCATAGAAATGATGACGTAAGGCCATGTTTGCTATACTGAATTAGGTCTCTGTGGATGAACCCAGGAAACTGTATTCTTCAGAAGTTCCTCAAAGTGACTTTGATTTTGCAAGTCTAAATATTGTTATTCAGGAATTACTATATAGACTCAGTCTTATTTTTTTATCACCCTATTAATTCACAAAAGAGTTCTGTGGATTTTTTTGTTTAACTAGTTCACAATGATGCCCTTATTGTCATTGCCTCCGGTAAGAATGCAACGCGTTCCTTACTCTTACCCGACTTACATCAGTGTCCTCTTAATAGCTTCTATGCTTCCTGTCAGGTAACTCTCCAATAATGTCTTCAAGTAGCAGTCAGTGTTTGTGCTTAAAATTCAGAAGTTTGATTGTACTGTTTAAGCATAAATTGCTTTACATTTTTCCCTATTCAGAGTGAAGTTCTGTCTTCTTTACATGTCTTATAAAGCCATTCAAGGAATATCTGCCTACCTTTATAGCCTATGCTTCTTCCACAGCCTCCATCCATACTAAGCTACTCAAAACAGTTTTATCCTTTCGGGAGTCTTTGTTTTAGTACATGCAAAGAATTTTGTGCCGTAATCCATGCCATTTGTTCATGTAATAATTATTGAATTGGTACTATGTATAGTCTAGGCATTGCCTTACACTGAAAATTCTGGTATTAAAGATATAGTCTCTTCTTGAATCCTACTGCTCAGAAGGAAAACAAAAACTCATTTAATGATAGCTACTATGGACTGAGGATATATTATTTACCAGGACTGAACTAAACATTTTGCATGAATTACCACTTTTAATCTTTGTAACTACACTATATGGAGCTGGGCTAGAGTCCAGGTCTTTGGAACTTGGAGCCTACATTCTTCACTGTTACACCCCTCTGCTGCTGTGCTGAAAGAATTAAGAGGAACCATAGTTATATCACAGGAAACTTAATAAATTACTCATGGTATTGTCTCCTTAATTAGCAAGAAAGAAAATTTAAAATATTAGTTCTAATACTTTATTTACTCCTTCTTTACATTGCCCTGTAACTAATATTTTACTTATTTTTGTAGCATCAGAAATTAATGAAGTGCCTGTCATGTGGCATATACCAAATAAAATTTGAAAGTTCCTGTTCCTTTCCTTCAGCCTTCTCAGATCATTTCACTAGCCCTCAGCATGTCAACACTGACAAAGCTAAGTGTGAATCTGGCTCTAGCCTTTTATTAGTCATTTCTTCTTAGGAAAGTTATTTAGCCTCTTGTTCTTAGTTACCTCCTCTATAAAATGAAAAATGCAATAGCTTGTAAGCCATGCTGAATTTTAATAGAAGGTTAAAGTAGGAAAATGACATAATCAAAGATTTGTGCTTTGGGGTAATTAACACTAGTAAACTCTGTGCAGTTTTCTCCATAAAATACTTTAATGGACAAGATTATGATGTTAACAGAGGGTATGGAAAGAAGAAAATTCATGCATATCTGTGTAATGAAGTCTTCTTACCCAAGTGATAAAAGAGGTAAGATTCATTTTTTACAACTCCTTCTTTACAGTTACACAGGGCTTGACATAAACTCTAGGTTTTAAACTTATTCCCTATTGTAATTCTCAAATAATTTGAATCACTCTGTCTTGGTACTGAAACAGTTATAGAAGATAATAGCTAAAATAATTTCTTATGGATTCTGTAAGGAACATGACTAAGGGAGCAAAAAATATTTAAGTTAAGGGATAAAGCTTATAATTTTGATACATTCATGGGAAGGATTTGAAGTAGCCTAAATCTTGTCTTTTGAGGTATGTCGTCGTGAAGTCGCTTAGTCGTGACTGACTCTTTGCAATCCCATAGACTGTAGCCTACCAGGCTCTTCTGTCCATGGGATTTTCCAGGCAATAGTACTGGAGTGGATTGCCATTTCCTTCTCCAGGGGATCTTCCCAACCCAGGGCTTGAACCTGGGTCTCCCGCATTGTAGACAGATGCTTTACCGTCTGAGCCACCAGGGAAGTCCCTTTGAGATATGTAGCTGAGAGATAATCAAAAATTAAATAAGCAAGAAATCGTAACGAAACCATTTTATTAAAAAAAAAAAAAACTGGTGCTAACTAACAGAAGAATTAAATACAAATGCTTAACATTAGTCTTTTTAAAGACTGACCCCAGAAGACAACTAGATCTCTGAGAGTGAGGCTTTTGATAATGAAGAGTTAGGGGACACAATTCTGATTTCTTCAGGTAGTTCTCAACCAGGTTCTAAATAGGTGGGTTCCTGGGAGACACGAACCTACAAAGGTAAAGTAACCCAGCCTGCAGGAAAGAATTCCCTTCCAGACAAAGGCACTGAGTTTTGCAGATGTCCAAGGAGAAATACCCTACTCTAAGAGAGCTTATCTATTTTTAAAGTTAAATACCCTTTTAAGTTCTAGGGTTCTACAACAGGATAGCTTTTTTAATTTAAAAAAATGTGTTAATTGGAGTTCTAATTTTTTTTTTATGTTGTGGTAAAAAATATACATATATATAAAGTCAAATTTACTATCTTAACCATTCTAAGTGTTCAATTCAGCAATGCTAACTAAATCCATAATATTCTACAGCAGATTTCTAGAAACTTTTTATCTTGCAAAATTGAAACTCTATACCTATTGAGCAATAATTCTACTTTTTCCTCTCCTCAGTCCCTGGAAACCACCATTCTGATCTTTGTTTCTAAGAGTTTGACTACTTTCAGTTCAGTTCAGTCGCTCAGTCATGTCCGACTCTTTGCGACCCCATGAATCGCAGCATGCCAGGCTTCCCTGTCCATCACCAACTCCCGGAGTTCATTCAGACTCGCATCCATTAAGTCAGTGATGCCATCCAGCCATCTCATCCTCGGTCATCCCCCTTCTCCTCCTGCCCCCAATCCCTCCCAGCATCAGAGTCTTTTCCAATGAGTCAACTCTTCGCGTGAGGTGGCCAAAGTACTGGAGTTTCAACTTTAGCATCATTCCCTCCAAAGAACACCCAAGGCTGATCTCCTTCGAATGGACTGGTTGGATCTCCTTGCAGTCCAAGGGACTCTCAAGAGTCTTCTCCAACACCACAGTTCAAAAGCATCAATTCTTCGGCGCTCAGTCTTCTTCACAGTCCAACTCTCGCATCCATACATGACCACTGGAAAAACCATAACTTTGACTAGACAGACCTTTGTTGGCAAAGGAATGTCTCTGCTTTTTAGTATGCTATCTAAGTTGGTCAACTGACTACTTTAGGTACCTCAAATAAGTGGAATCATGGAATCCTTTGTCTCTTTGTGTGACTGACATATTTTACTTAGAACAGTGTCCTCAGACTTCATCCAAATTGTAGCATACAAGAGGATTTCTTTATTTTTAAGGTTAAATAATGTTATTGGAAGTATATACAATATTCTCTTTTTCCATTCATCCATCAGCAGCTATTTATATTATTTCCACCTCTTATTTTGGCTATTGTGAATAATGTTGCAATGAACATGAGTGTAACTTCTCTTTGAAGTTATAACAGGATAGTTCTGAACATAAATTAAATGTCCATTAAGGAAAATATCTCTATAATTTCATCATTAAAGTAGTCTAAACACCAGACATTTAAGATGTCTGATAGTTTTCATTAAAATTGAATCAACTTGGTGTGGTAATTTAAATTTAATGTCATTTTGACATGCTCTGTTGAATAAATGAAAAATGGCAAATGCTCTATCTTGAATATTGAGTTATTTTAATCAAAAATTACTTTTCTTAATTACTCTATATTGAGAATCACATGAACGTTAATTTATTAAAGTAAATGGAGATCAGTAAAAGATAATTAATGATATGTGAAATATAGGTAATACTATATGACTTCAAGTAAGTAGAAGCTTATTCTAATTATAAACATGAGTAAGAATGAGATCTAAAAATTAACTTGTCATATCTCTAATACAATAGAATAAGCTTAAAACTAATGTATTGAAATGTGATTGGGATTTATTATATTTATGAATAGTACATTCACATTTATTAATATTATAATTTATAGAAGGCAATTGGAGCAATGATATTAAAATGAAGACTGAGAAAATTATGCCAGCATTGGAATTGAGACTAATAATATTAGACATTTCTCCATAAAGAAATTTCGTTGGTTAACTTGTTTAGTAAAACAGCATTTTTGTATGTAACCAATTACTGTTTATACCAAATTTGCTGATCTTTGAGCTAATTGTCATAGATTTTATAAAACTACATTATTTTAATCCATTTCAGAGTATGCATACAAAGATTACTATTAGAAAGAAATAGGTTTTAATTATAACAAACACATGTTACTGGTAACAAATAAACTCATGTTATCTTGAATGGCCTTTGTAGTTTAATGTAAACAAAAACATGAATAATTAGAGGAACTTTTCTTCAAACACTGTGTGTTCAATATACCAAGTCAAGAAAGGAAATGCAGCCAGGAAATTGAAACTATATTCACATCTGTCATATTAACTGTAGTGCTTCTATAAAAGCAAAATATGTACCTAGAAAAAATTATGAGTCTCTGATAAATTCTAGATATTGTGATAGACTCAAGATATAAAAATGAGGAAGACATCCTTTTTGCCTTCAAAGTATCCATGGTCTGGTGGACAAAAAAGACATAAAGAGAGAAAGAAGTTTAATTCAACAGGCTAAGAGTTAAGCACTGTGGGAAAAATTTTTTTACTGAGAATATGAGAGGATGCCGAATGAAAACTCACAGTATCCCAATGTCTCAAAGCAGGCATTAAAGAGAGAGAGAGAGAACAAAAAAGACAGGCGAAGAGACTGTTGATACCTAAAAAAAAAGTGAAATCAACATTCCGTCCATTTTCTGATTGTACATTTCACAGGAAAAAACTGGTTTGACTGATTTTCTTAAACTATTTATTGAATTTTAAACTGAAATGATAGAAACAATGATAGTTTGTGACATTGAATAGACATATTCAAGAAAAGTGGAATTTGCATATAAGCAGTACTGTTGGTACATAAAAACCTGGTTGAATTAACATTTAATCTAGCACGTAATATATTATGATTCAAAGTGAATTTATTTTATTCTATAATAAATTATTTATTGTGTTCTTTAAATTAATCTTAAGTGTTGATACAATCATACTGTGATGTCAATACTCAGCTATTTGAGTTGATGTATCAGGGCATCCTGTTTCCTCTGCTAAATGTGTCTCAAAGGATAAATATAAAATTTCCACTCTATTTAGTACAGAATAATGGATAGAGGCAATTCAGAGTGAGTCAGATATTAATATTTTGGACATCTATCATGAAGGGAGAACTAATCTGTGTTGATGGCCACATTCAATAGCCAGATGAAACTTATACTGTAACATGATTGACTATTCACGAGTTTCAAGAGGTAATCTAACTGCAGCCTCCATCTTCCAGGAGAGGATAGTTCTGGGTAACCTGTACTTAGATATGAATGAAGCACTTCAGGGTCAACAGCAGATGGAGACTGGATGAGACGGAGATGGAGAAGTGTCTAAGGGAGAGTTACAGGTCAGGGAGAGAAGCAGAAATCAGGAAAAAGCATGTCTGTGTTGTTAACCGGACTCCTCCATGGTTCTTAGCCAGGCTGCAAGTGATGCCTGGTGCCCTCGAGAGGCAAGGTTCCAAGCTGGAAAAAAGTCAAAATAATTCGTGCCGTGTAGTCTTCCAATTATTAGATCAGATTACTGACTGTCTGTAGTATCAGTGGGAAATGATCCATCTGGTTATGTGTGTGCTTAGTCTCTCAGTGGTGTCCATCTCTTAATGACCTCATAGACTGTAGCCCACCAGGCTCCTCTGTCCAAGGGATTCTCTAGGCAAGAATACTGGAGTGGGTTGCCATTTTCTTCTCCAGGGGATCTTCCCAGCCCAGGAGTCGAACCCAGGTCTCCTGCGCTGCAGTCAGACTCTCTACTGACTGAGCTATCAGGGAAGCCTGGTCGTACCCAACAGGATACCTGACAATGGCATACTGTGTAACTGTAGGCGCCTAGCTGGACTTTGGGTTGGAGGGTTAATAATCTGCAAGACTGTTGTCCTAATTCCTTGTACCCATGGCATAATTGCAACTAGTTTGTAACTTCATTTTCTCTTTCCTTGACTTAAATGTTGTAAGTTTGGGCATAGGACTCATTACTTCTAACTTTTTAAACTAAATTTTGAGTTTGGTTAAATTATCTTGGGGGGGGGCTTATTCACATGATTTTTGTGAAAATCTATTTTAATGCAATATTTAAGGCATATTTCATGGAAAATAAAATAAATTTCTATGTTTTTTGCATGGGTCATTATTATTCATTTCAATTGTCCACTTTATTAAGTTCATAATAATTAAGGCATATTAATTATTAATTTCAATATATTTTCCTATAATATAAGTGATGTCAAATTACATTCTGACATTTAAGCAGTAAAATTCCCTATGTTAATCAGGGCAGAGATGTGCAAAGTCACATTAAGAAGATAGAAGAACTCCAAGAACAGCAAGATTCAGTTACAACCTGATCAGTACATCTAAATATTCAATTAGCGGGTGAAGTTATCCACATTAGAAAATGGTATTCAGAGGTTAAAAAGTGGTAGGGCTGAAGGAAACAAGATCTAGAGGTTAAATAAGACTTGGCCTAAGATGTTCTTTATGATCAAATAGGCATAAGCAGGAGAAGGCGATGGCACCCCACTCCAGTACTCTTGCCTGGAAAATCCCATGGATGGAGGAGCTGGTAGGCTGCAGTCCATGGGATCACGAAGAGTCCGACACAACTGAGCGACTTCACTTTCACTTTTCACTTCCACGTATTAGAGAGAGAAACGGCAACCCACTCCAGTGTTCTTGCCTGGAGAATCCCAGGGACGACGGAGGAGCCTGGTGGGCGGCCGTCTATGGGGTCGCACAGAGTCGGACATGACTGAAGCGACTTAGCAGCAGCAGCAGCAGCAGGCATAAGCAACCCCTATCCTATAGTGTGTGTTTTACTCACTCAGTCATGTCTGACTCTTTGTGACCCCGCCAGACTCCTCTGTGTAGCCCCCCAGGCTCCTCTGTCCATGGGATTCTCCAGGCAAGCATACTGGAGTGGGTTGCCATTCACTTCTCCAGAGGATTTTCCAGACCCAGGGATCGAACCTGGGTCTCCTGCACTGCAGGCAGATTCTTTACTGTATAAGCTACAGGGAGTCCAATTAATCAATTATAAATTAATATGTTGAAGTTATAATAGACTAATACTATAATATAAAATAGCAAAATTATAAATTAGTAAATTTTAATTTTACACCAGTTTTAAAACCAGCTTTATACTCATTTACTTCTGACTTGAGAGCTGTAACCATCCTTAGGATACTCTCAATTTCTAAACCTGCAAAATTGAAGGCTACATTTGAACCATAATTAATCAACAAGAAAACATGCTCTACGATGCAGCATTTGAGAAGAGCTAACTCTTCTGTCCTTTTCTATTACTTCATTGGCTAAACAAACCACTGCACCTGTGGATTGTATGTTCATGTTATCTCTTCTACTAGACAGAAATTCTTACAGAGCAGAAAATCTGCTTAATGAATTTCTCTAGTTCCAGCTTTTCATAGTGACTTATAGTGACTTATTCTTAGTGAATATATCAGTGAATGGAGGGTAAAGACAGGTGTTTTGCCTCCATCCTTAAGTTATTACATGTACAGTTGGAAGCCACTAGCAGGAAGAAAAGCATGGGGTTCCCTGGTGGCTAAGCAGTAAAAAATCTACCTGCAAGGTAGGAAATGTGGGTTCAGTCCCTGGGTCAGGAAGATCTACTGTCAAAGGAAATGCCAATCTACTCCTGTATGCTTGCCTGGGAAATCCCATGCACAGAGGAGCCTGGCAGGCTACAGTCCATGGCACCACAAAGAGTCAGACATGACTTAGCAACTAAAGAACAGCAACAACAAACCATTTCTATATTTCATTTCAGGAAAAAAGTTGTAAATGATCTTAACCTCATTTCTTCATGCTAAAACCTCCAGAACTATGAAACTAGAGATACAGGAAAAGACTCATGGAACTTAATAATGATTAATAGGGACATGGTATCATAATGTTTCCAGTGAGGATGGCCTATTTAAATGACTTGACCTTAAGAACCAGGTGTTAAATCATTTTCACATCCATGATTTCACTAATTTTCAAAATATGAACTTGAGACATCATCTATTTAGCATGCCAAATTAACATAACTAGAATATTCCAATAATGTATGATAAAATTTTACATTTGCTAAACTATTTAAATTATGTTTGAATCCCATTACACATGGAATAAGTGTGTAGCACTTATTATGTGTCAAGCACCATTCTATATTCTTTATAAATATTAATTTGTCTACTCCTCACAACAGTTTTATTGTCTTCAGAGGTTAAAGCGTCTGCTTCCAATGTGGGAGACCCGGGTTCAATCCCTGGGTCAGGAAGATCCCCTGGAGAAGGAAATGGTAACCCACTCCAGTATTCTTGCCTGGAGAATCCCACGGACAGAGGAGCCTGGCAGGCTACAGTCCATGGGGTCACAAAGAGTCAGACACGACTGAGCGACTTCACTTCACTTCACGTCATAACTGAAAACATGAGGCACAGATGTTAAATGACTTGCCCAAGGTCACATATCTCATAAGCAGTAGAAAGGGAGAGTTTAAGGCCTTGCAATATGGTTCTAGAGTGTGTGCTCTTATCCATTATCCAAATACAACAAATATTAAATTTGATTTATTAGAATACCTACTACACATTACCTAAATTAGTCATTCTAATAATACCAAGCCAAAACATTGTAGATGTGTTGAGTTAGAGTTGAAGGACTTTTTAAAAATCTCTAACTATTCCTTATTGTCTATTTATTTTAAGTTAATTTTATTGGAATATAGTTGCTTTACAATGTTTTGTTATTTTCTACTGTACAGAAAAATGAATCAGCCATACGTAAACATACATCCCCTCCCTTTTGGGCTTCCTTCCATTCAGGCCACTGCAGTGCCTTAAGCAGAGTTCCCTGTGCTACACATTATGATCTCATTGGTTATTCACTTTATGCTGCTAAGTCACTTCAATCGTTTCCGACTCTGTGCAACCCCAGAGATGACAGCCCACCAGGCTCCCCGTCCCTGGGATTCTCCAGGCAAGAACACTGGAGCGGGCTGCCATTACCTTCTCCAATTCACTTTATACTTGATATCAATAGTGTATATGTCTCAATCCCAATCTCTCAATTTCTCTCACCCCTACTTCCCCCCTTGGTATCTATATATTTGTTCTCTGTGTCTGTGTATCTATTTCTTCTTTGAAAATAAGTTCATCTATACTATCAGATTTGTCCAGTATCTAATATGATATTTGTTTTTCTCATTCTGATTTACTTCACCCTGGATGACACTCTCTAGGTTCATCCATATTTCTACAAAGGGCCCAATTTTGTGCCCTTTTATGGCAGAGTAGTATTCCATTGTATATATATACCACATCTTAACCATTCCTGTTAATTTGTAATTTATGTGCTGTAATTTATCTGTTAAGAGTAGAAGTAATAAATTTAATTATGAAATATTTCTAACACTAAAAATTTAGCAAAACAATACATCCTATGTTTCAATTGCTTAGACTTAACAGATGTTAACATATAGACATATGTGCTTTAGAATTTCATTTTAAACAAAACTAAGAAAAAAAAATGAAACTTCAGATCACACAATGGAAGATTTGCCAAAATGGTCAGGTGTATGAAAATAGGAAGAGAGAATGTCCATTGTTGCAGATCTCAGAAAAAAAGCTAACAGAGAGCACTTTTCCAAAGAAATGGAGTCACAAAACTGACAACTTCTATTGGTAATACTGAGAAAGAATAAGACGGCTTATAATGAGTTCTTCCCTAGATCTGGTAATTAGTGGCATAGTTTTGGGAAGAGAGATTTGGAATCAGAGGAGTACTCACTCAAGCAAGCAGTATTTGCAGGCAGCAGTGTTTGGAGAGGCAGAAAGGCAGGAGAGAAGCCATTGTAGGCAGTTCTGAAAGTTCTAGTGGTTGAGGGAAGAGTAAAGACTCCTATACAAATATATTTATAGGATTTATTATTTAATTATTTGTTGCTATTTACTTATATTTATAGGATTTAATACAAATCCCTATGATCTCTGTGCTGTAAGGAAAACTCTTACAGCCTGGTCCTCTCTCCAGGACCCTCATACAAATAGCAGATCTAAGGACATCAACTTTATTTGAAAATGAGTCATTAAACATAAGCTAGTGTAGGATCTAGACTTCCATGGTGGCTCAGATGGTAAAGCATCTGCCAACAATGCAGGAGACCCAGGTTCGATCCCTGGGTTGGGAAGATCCTCTGGAGAAGGAAATGGCAACCCACTCCAGTACTCTTGCCTGGAAAATCTCATGGACAGAGGAGTGTTGTAGGCTACAGTCCATAGGGTCCCAGAGAGTCGGACACGACTGAGCGACTTCACTTCACTTCACTTCAGCGTAGGATCTACATACCAAGATAAAACAAGATAAAAGTAGGCCAAGAGCAGAAAACAAAATGGTAGAGAATATAAGTAGAATGCTGTCATGGAGCAGAAGGAAAATTTGACCACATGTATCACTATGAGCTTAAAATAAAAACTTAATGGAAAAAATGCATCCTAAAAAATAAGTTTAAGGGACAGCTCCAGACATTCCGGAAAATATGATAGTACAACAGAAGAAAAGGACAGTAAATGTGTATGGCCCAGGAAAGAAGCAGAATAAAATAATCACAAAAAGTATAGAATTAAATGTAACAAATTCATCAGTGTATTCATTTGTTCATGCGACAGATGGTTATTGAGAACCTCCTGTGTGCAGGTACTGTCTAGGCGCTCTTCTGGGGACATGACAGGATATGACAGGGACTCAAAGAGTCAAAAGTCCTTACGCTCATGAAGTTTTCATTCTGCCCTGGGGAGACAGACAATAAACAAATACACATGCACATACACACACACATATACATATACAGTTCATCATGTGATAAGTGTGTGGAGAAAATAAAACTGTGAAGGGAGTTAAGTCCTCCATTTAAGTATGTACATAATTTTTCTATAGAGTGGTCAGGGAAGGCCTTCCTGGGAAGATGACTCTAGAAAATCAATCCTAAAAGAAGTGAAGGAATAAAGAATGCAGACAGGATGAAGAGCTTACCTGGCAGAAGCTACACCAAATACAAAGTCTCTGAAGCAGAGGGTTGCTTAACATGCTTGATTAACACATTTGAGGAGCTTAAAGGGGGCCGTTGTGGCCAAAGAGGGGAGAACAAGGGGGACAGTTCCAAAAGACAAACTCAGGGAGAAGCATGAGACTAGATCTTGTAGATTTTGTAGAGCCTCGGAGGCAGCATTAATTATGACTGCAGTGGGAAGCCATTCAAAGGTGTTGAGCCTCATGGAGATGTTCTTGACTTACTGGCAGCTGTGCTGAGAGTGTGATATAATGAGGGGAAGGGCAGAGCAGAAGCAATAATTTGGTGAGAGAATAGCTAAGATTCTGGTGTGAGTGAAGGTGGTGAGAGGTGGTAGTTTTGAAGGATTTACTGTCTGATTGGATACAAGGTGAGAAACAGAATGACTCCAGGGTTCTGTCCTGAGCAACAGGTAAGATGTAATTGCCATTGTTGCATTTCATGTAACTGAAACTGAGAAGACTGAAATAAAACATTATGAGGGAAGATCAGAAGCCGGGTGTTAGGAAATGGCAATTTTGAGATACTATTAGGCATCCTAAAGGAATGGCATCACCGACTTGATGGATATGAGTTTGAGAAAGCTCTGGGAGTTGGTGATGAACTGGGAAGCCCAATGTGCTGCAGTCCATGGGGTCACAAAAAGTCGGACGGGACTCAGTGACTGAACTGACTGTGGCATATTTTATTTTCTTGGGACGTTACTTTGCTGACAAAGGTCCGTATAGTCAATGCTGTGGTTTTTCCAGTAGTCATGTATGGATGTGAGATTTGAACTATCAAGAAAGCTGAGCACCAAAGAATTGATGCTTTTCAACTGTGGTGGTGAAGAAGACTCTTGAGAGTCCCTTGGACTGCAAGGAGATCTAGCCAGTCAATCCTAAAGGAAATCAGCCCTGAATATTCACTGGAAGGACTAATGCTGAAGCTGAAGCGCCAGTACTTTGGCCACCTGATGCGAAGAGCTGACTCGTTGGAAAAGACCCTGATGCTGAGAAAGATTGAAGGCAGAAGGAGAAGGGGATGACAGAGGATAAGATGGTTGGATGGCATCACCAACTCAATAGACATGAGTCTGAGCACACTCTGGGAGTTGGTGATGGAGAGAGAAGCCTGGCGTGCTGCAGTCATAAAGAGCCGGACACGACTGAGTGACTGAACAACAATTAGGCATCCAAGTGAAGTTGTATAAAGATGATACTGGACTTTATGTACAACCAAAATTGAAGGCAGAAGGAGAAGGGGATGACAGAGGATAAGATGGTTGGATGGCATCACCAACTCAATAGACATGAGTCTGAGCACACTCTGGGAGTTGGTGATGGAGAGAGAAGCCTGGCGTGCTGCAGTCATAAAGAGCCGGACACGACTGAGTGACTGAACAACAATTAGGCATCCAAGTGAAGTTGTATAAAGATGATACTGGACTTTATGTACAACCAATAATAAAGAAAGTTTAAAAAATGATGCATATTTATTTAAATGACAGCTTTTTATTCTGCCTCCTTTGTTCTTCAGTAAGGTTTAGAAAAACACATTTAAAACACAATTTATTACTAGCAGAGGGATGTTTATATACAACCAAATGTACAATTGTGAGTATATTTCATGGCACACTCCTATAGCTACTGGATACTAGCAGAAGCACCTTATTGGAATATAGTCAGTATTCATTGCACTTCACAAGGTTTACTGAATTGATCCTCATGTGGTATTCATCAAGCACCGCCCCCCGCATTGCTTAGCCAACGAACTCAGTTCTTCAGGTTTCTCTTATAAACATTTTTCTCTTAGACATATGGATAATGCTTATTTTTAAAAAATAGTTTTATTCGTTAGTCCTGGACTGTGGAGCTAACTCATGCCATGAAAGCATTGGTTGTCTTTTGAAAATGGTAGTAGTCCTGTTACCAGACTGGGTTTTAATAGTGTTGAATTTCCAGGGTGCTTTGGGATGGTTCTCTTTCTTAATCAGTTCAGTTCAGTTCAGTCGCTCAGTCATGTCCGACTCTTTGTGACCCCATGAATCGCAGCACGCCAGGCCTCCCTGTCCATCACCATCTCCCGGAGTTCACTCAGACTCACGTCCATCGAGTCCGTGATGCCATCCAGCCATCTCATCCTCGGTCGTCCCCTTCTCCTCCTGCCCCCAATCCCTCCCAGCATCAGAGTCTTTTCCAATGAGTCAACTCTTCGCATGAGGTGGCCAAAGTACTGGAGTTTCAGCTTTAGCATCATTCCTTCCAAAGAAATCCCAGGGTTGATCTCCTTCAGAATGGACTGGTTGGATCTCCTTGCAGTCCAAGGGACTCTCAAGAGTCTTCTCCAACACCACAGTTCAAAAGCATCGATTCTTCGGCGCTCAGCTTTCTTCACAGTCCAA
The DNA here is from genome assembly GCA_006410675.1 of Oreotragus oreotragus. Taxonomy (NCBI): domain Eukaryota; kingdom Metazoa; phylum Chordata; class Mammalia; order Artiodactyla; family Bovidae; genus Oreotragus; species Oreotragus oreotragus. The sequence continues at coordinate 225,382 of SJYX01000972.1, forward strand.
CTTTCACATCCATACATGACCACAGGAAAAACCATAGCCTTGACTAGGCGGACCTTAGTCGGCAAAGTAATGTCTCTGCTTTTGAATATACTATCCAGGTTGGTCATAACTTTTCTTCCAAGGAGTAAGCGTCTTTTAATTTCATGGCTGCAGTCACCATCTGCAGTGATTTTGGAGCCCCAAAAAATAAAGTCTGACACTGTTTCCACTGTTTCCCCATCTATTTCCCATGAAGTGATGGGACCGGATGCCATGATCTTCGTTTTCTGAATGTTGAGCTTTAAGCCAACTTTTTCGCTCTCCTCCTTCACTTTCATCAAGAGGCTTTTTAGCTCCTCCTCACTTTCTGCCATAAGGGTGGTGTCATCAGCATATCTTTCTTTCTTAATAAATACCTACTAATAATTCCATCTTAAATCAAGTCCCAGAAATTTTGCCAGCTGCTTTTATGTTCCTTACATTTTAATTTTAATTGTACTTCCAAAAATGATTGACAGGAAATTATTTTCTTCAAAAACTGTATGCTGCTATATCCCCAAATTTGTCATAACTATTTCAGGGCACACATTGCCCCAAAATATGAAGGGAGTGGTTCATATCTCATAAATGTGTATTTATTAAACAAATGCTTTGAAGGCCAAGCAAAGACTAAAGAGCCCAAGATCAAAAGTGTCCTTCCAAAATAAATGTCACCCTCAAACCAGCTGTAGCTTTCCAGAGAGAACGTGCCATGTGGATTCGTTTCAGTCCTAGTACCTAATCTCTGAACAACTTTTGGCTTTGAAAATTTCTATTTAATTGTGCACTGCTTGGCAAAACAAGGAATTCTATCAGGATACCAATTACAACCACATTTTGGGTAGTATTAGGGCTGAATCAGTCAATTATCTTTATTTCATAGATGTGAATGGCAAGCCACAGATGAAATGAATCAAATTATTTGTATACAAGAGGAAAAAAAACTTGGGGCTTCCCTGGTGGCTCAGATGGTAAGAATCTGCCTGTAATGTGGAACCCTGGGTTCAATCCCAGGGTTGGGACGATTCCCTGGAGAAGGAACTGGTAACCCACTCCAGCACTCTTGCCTGGAGAAACCCATAGACAGAGTAGCCTAATGGGCTACAGTCCATGGAGTCGCAAAGAGTTGGACACAACTGAGCAACTAACACACACAAGAGAAAAATATTTTTTTACTTATTTATTTATTTGTATAATTGAGGTATAGTTGATTTATAATGTGCTAGTTTCAGATATATAGCAAAGTGATTCAGCACGTATATATATCCTTTTTAGATTCTTTCCCATTATAGATTATTATAAGATATTGACTATACTATAAACATCACTCTCCTATACAGTAGGTCCTTGTTTTTTAATCTTTTTATGTATTGTAGTATGTATTTGTTAATCTCATACTTGTAATTTACCTTTCCCCCTCCCTTTCTCCCTTGATTTTCTGTTTGTTTTCTGTTCTGTAAATTTAGATTCTTTCCCATTATAGATTATTATAAGATATTGACTATACTATAAACATCACTCTCCTATACAGTAGGTCCTTGTTTTTTAATCTTTTTATGTATTGTAGTATGTATTTGTTAATCTCATACTTGTAATTTACCTTTCCCCCTCCCTTTCTCCCTTGATTTTCTGTTTGTTTTCTGTTCTGTAAGTATATTTCTCTTTTGTAAATAAGTTCATTTGCATCATTTTTTAGATTCCACATATAATTGAGGTCATATGATATTTGTCTTTCTCTATATGGTTTACTTCACTTAGTATTGTAATCCCTAGGTCCACCCATGTCGCTACAAATGGCATTATTTCATTCCTTTTTGTGGCTGAGAAGTGTTCCATTGCATAAATACAGGACATCTTCTTTATCTGTTCCTCTCTCCATGGATATTTATGTTGCTTCCATGTTTTGGCTATTGTAAACAGTGCTGCTCTGAACACTGAGGTGCATGTATCTTTTCAAATTGCTTTCATCTTTTCTGGTAATATCCAGCCAGTGTTTTCTTAATAGAATTGTATTTCTGCTTAATAGTCAGTAAATTAAGCCTATACCTTGCTTTAGTTTAAGAACCTTTTTTGAGCCTAGAGAGCTAATTTCTAAAAAAAAAAAAAGTTTATATATATATATGTATATTTGAAGATTGTGATTTCTCTCCTCGTCCAGATTTGCTAACATTCCAGCTAACATTCCTAAACTCACCAGTGCTTATTGTTTAAAGGGTCATTTTTTGTTGTTATTGAGATAGTCATTTTCAGAACCAAAATAGAATAAAATTGTGAATCTACATTGCATGTACTTACATGTGTAAGTAACAGAGTCCTCTTGAAAAGACTGTTTTTAAATGTTTTGCAAGTAAGAATGATCATGAAAGAAAATTAAAATCAGATGGCATATTCATGAAGACCACTAAAGAATGCAGAAATCAACACAGAGAAAGGGAAAGGGTAGATACATATTATCATTGAGGTAAGAAAAATTATTATATATTCTCTGTGATAAAGTAGAAAATGTATCTTGGTCAAAACATGAGGCAGGGAAAATTTTCTCAGCCCTGGATGCACATGAGAATCATCTGGGGAGATTTTTAAAGATGGCAATACCTGGGTCTCACCCCACCCCCCAAAATAAAAATGGCACTGGGCTGGGACTTGGGAATCGAGACACTGGTATTTTCAGAAAGTTTCACATCAGTGATTCTGATGTGCCTGCCACCAAGGCTGAGAACTTCCAAAGTAGCACCATAAAAAGGAACACAAAAATGTGAGGGCTTGGAATGAAAGACTAGCAATTCATTCCTCAAATGGAAGGGTAACTAATGGGTGGACTTAATCTCAAGCAAAGGACTAAATTCCTCTCTTGATTTTACAGGACCTATTATTCTTCTTCACCAAACAGTGGGAACTAAAAGGCTTCTAGTGTCTGAACAGGCTCTGTGGAGCTACCAAGGGACAGTGAATTCTTTAATGCTTTGAGCATCTACTCCAAAGCCACCTCGTCTTTCATTCACAGCAGCATGATTCTCCACCCCACCCTCTACACAGCGTTCAGGCATTTTTCCCTTTAATATCCTTAGCATAGATACAGGATTTTTATACAAGGGAGCAACCATTGCATGCCTCTTGTATTCAGTTTAGAAGGCCATTCACAGATAATTTTCACTTTATTTGGGTACCCATTACCTTTAGCTTGTTGAATAAAAAGTTTTCACATTAATTCATGAAATATTTAATGAGTGCTTGCTATGTGCCAGACACTGTTCTAGATGTTGAGGTATAGCAGTGAAGAAAATACACACACAAAAAAACACTATGTTGTATGATAAGATGCTGATCATTGCTAATTATTAGAGAAATGCAAATCAAAACTACAATGAGTTACCACCTCGCAGCAGTCAGAGTGGCCATCATTAAGAAATCTACAGATAATAAATGCTGGAGAGGGTGTGGAGAGAAGGGAACCCTCTTACACTGTTGTTGGGAATGTAAATTGATGCAGCTGCTTTGGAAAACAGTATGGAGGCTCTTCAAAAAACTAAATATAGATTTGCCATATGTTTCAGCAATCCCACTTCTGGGTCTATACCCAGACAAAACTATAATTCAAAAAGATTCATGCATCCCTATGTTCAAAGCAGCACTATTTACAAGAAATAGAAACCATCTAAATGTCGACTGACGGAAGAATGGATAAAGAAGACGTGGTGTCTATATATACAAATATATATGGAGTATTAGTCATTAAAGTCAATGAAAGAATGCTATTTGCTGCAACATGGATGGACATAGAGATGGTCATACTTCATAAGTGAAGTAAGTCAGGCAAAGAAAGACAAATGCCACATGATATCACTTATATGTAGAATCTAAAGTGCAACACAAATGAACATATCTATGAACTAGGAACAGACTCACAAACATAGAGAATGAGCTTATGGTTGCCAGAGTGAAGAGTGGGAGAGGGAAGGATTGGGAGTTTNCACATGATATCACTTATATGTAGAATCTAAAGTGCAACACAAATGAACATATCTATGAACTAGGAACAGACTCACAAACATAGAGAATGAGCTTATGGTTGCCAGAGTGAAGAGTGGGAGAGGGAAGGATTGGGAGTTTGGGATTAATAGAAGCAAACTATTATATATAGGATGGATAAACAACAAAGTCTTACTGTATAGCACAGAGAGTTATATTCAATATCCTGTGATAAATTATAAAGGCAAAGAATATGAAAAAGCATCTGTGTATATATATACGTGTGTATGTGTATATATACACATATATGTATATGTATGTGTATGTATGTATATGTATATATGTATGTATGTGTATATATATATATAACAGAAATATATGCAACATTGTAAATCAAGTATACCTCAATAAAATTTTTAAAAGTACTATGTGGTAGCACTTATATTCTCTTAATTCTTTGATTGATGTCTAACACTTTAAATAGGTTTGTACATTTTGTAGCTCCCTTGGGGAAAATCCCACCGGAGTTGCTCCTGAATACCTTATGGGTTTTTGTTTTTTAAATCAGAAAGCTCTTTGTTTTGCTCCTTGACTAAGAAAGACAGTTTCCTNATTCTCTTAATTCTTTGATTGATGTCTAACACTTTAAATAGGTTTGTACATTTTGTAGCTCCCTTGGGGAAAATCCCACCGGAGTTGCTCCTGAATACCTTATGGGTTTTTGTTTTTTAAATCAGAAAGCTCTTTGTTTTGCTCCTTGACTAAGAAAGACAGTTTCCTTGGTGAGGCTTGAGCAAGGGTCACTCTCAGGTTCCCTCCTATCTTTCCAGAGCCAATGAGTCTACAGGCAGGGAGGAGCCTTCTAGATCTGCTTAGCCTGACTTTTGTAATTTCAAATTCACAAGCAGATCTTTCAGGAGAAATATTTTTCTAGAAAGCGTTTTCCTAGAAACAGCATCACTTTATACAAGTTAAATAGCTAACATACTTTAAAAAATACCTGGAACCATTGCAGTGAAATGTGTGCAGGCATCTTTTGAAGAAGAGTCATGTTGCATTTTAGCTACAGGAGGGGGAAAGCTTTGAGGTAGAAATGGGGGAAATGAGGCATTGAGACTCGGGGTTTTACAGTATTCCATGAGGACAGTCCTCCTACTGTTTCTCAGCTGGAAAGTTGGTTCTGCTGCGCTCGAATCTGTAGAAATGGATAAATGTTCGCTTCTGTGATGGAGAAGGCAAGGCAGGGGTAACCTCATTGTAAAGGCGAGTTGAATTGAATAACTTGACAGTAAGCAGCCAAGGTAGCAAGGATGGAGGCATGACCAGAAAGGAAGAAACCAAGGGAGTCGCTGATCCTGCTGCCTTGGCGATCAGTGGTTGGGGAAGGAGGAAGATGTATTTTAGAAGTCTGAGTGAGCCCTGTATTAGAAAATGTCAACTCAGTGCAATGAATACGGCAACTTTGTGGTATGAGGGGCAACTGAACTCAGAATAATATAGTGAGATGTAAATTGTGAATTTTGAAGAGATAAAGCAAGAAAAAAAAATCACAATAAAAATAGTGCCTCTGGATTGTAAACGCCTTGAACTCAGAGGCCTTGTTTTATTTATCTCTGTGTTCCTGCACAGCACATGAAGCAAAGATGCTCAGTTAATATTGGCAGAATTAAAGCCAAGGGGAAGAACAACAGCTACAGCTATAGCAAGACCTGAAACAAGATGAACTCTTGAGATGAGATGGCATAGCATTCGTGCAGCTCTATGTCTGACCACTGGGAAAGACTGAAGGCAGGAGGTAAAGGGGACAACAGAAGATGAGATGGTTGGATGGCATTACCGACTCGATGGACATGAGTCTGAGCAAGCTCCGGGAGTTGGTGATGGACAGGGAGGCCTGGTGTGCTGCAGTCCATGGGGTTGCAAGGAATCAGACACAACTGAGTGACTGAACTGACTGATATCTAAACACTAAGATGAATAGCAAATTATACCTGAGAGGAAGAGGTAGAGGGGAGGGAGGGAAAGAGAAGACTGACGTGGGTATCGAGGACAGAAATGAGTAAAAAAAAAAAATGAGTGACAAAAGGATGGTGTTAGATTTCACCATGTTATGGAGAATTCAACTATATACACTCATTTGAAAAATGAGTAGTAGAAATTTCTGTCCCACATCAGACTCAAAGAGCAACAGCCCTAACGTGACCCTGAGATGGGAAGCATGACCTCTCTTCAGATCTAATTTTTTATTTCAGTAACTGCCTCTCAGTGTAAAAATTTTGCCAAGCTCTGGGTGACTCTACAGTTTAAAGATTCATTTATCGTGATACATAGTTCCCACTTTATCTGATGCTCAAAGCTGTGTTGCCCTATTGATTTCCTGCCTGGATGACCTGCCCATTGATTTAAGTGGGGTGTTACAGTCCCCTACTATTGCATTGTTGTCAGTGTCTCCCTTTATTTTTGTTCATGTTTGCTTTATATATTTAGATGCTCTCGTTTTAGGTGCATATATTTGTTAATGAACTTTATATCTTCTTGTATTCATCCTTCCTCGTTCTATAATGCCTTTCTTCGTGTTTTGTTACAGATTTTGTTTTAAAGTCTACTTCATCTAATGTGAATATTGCTACTGAGCCTTATCATCTTTTCCATTTGCATGAAATATCTGTTTTCATCCTCTCATTTTGCCTGTGTGTGTCTTTAACTCTGAAGTGAATTTGTCATAAACAGCATATAGAGGTGTCTTGTTTTATCCAGTTAGCCACCCTATGATATTTTAAATGATTATAAATTGTTAGGTAGTTATTGCTATTTTGTTGCTTATTATCTGGTTGTTTGCTATTCTTTGTTCTTTTCTTCTTTTAGTTTCTTCCCTTGTAATTTGGTGATTTTCTTTAGTAATTTTTTTTTAATCTCTAGTTTGTGTATCTGTTTTAGGTTTTTGATTTGTGGTTTCCATGGGGTTTGCATATGTTGACCTATAATTATATCTACTTATTCTAAACTATAGTCATTAAATTCAAACACATTCTAGAAGATAGTCATTTAAGTTCTAAAACGTTTGAAAAAATCTGAATTTTTAATCCCCTTCCCTCATGTTTTGTGTTTTTACATCACATTTTACATCTTCATATTTATCCCTCAACTGTTTACTGCAATTATAATTGGTTTTATAATTTTTGTATTTTTAATCTTTGTACTCACTTATATAAGTGGTTGACCCACAACTTTTTTTTTGTATTTGCCTTTACTAGTGGGATTTTTCCTTTCTTATAAGTTATTACTTCTTGTTGTAGCCTTTTTTTTCCATTTAGAGAAGATCATTTATACATCTCAGGGTCAATGTAGTATTGATGAACTCAATTCTTGTTTGTCTAAGAGAGTATCTCTTCTTCAATTCTGAATTATTATCTTGCTTGTAAAGTATGCTAAGTTTTAGGTTTTTCACTTTCAGCACTTTAGATACATCATGCTACTCCCTTCTGGTCTTCAAAGTTTTTGCAAAAAATCAACTGATAGCCTTATGGAAGTTCCCTTGTTTGTGGTTCTTTGTTTTTCTCTTGCTCCCTTTAGAATTCTCTCTTTATCTTTAACTTTTGCCATTTTAATTATCTGTCTTGGTGTGGACCTCTTAAGGTTCATATTGTTTGAGATTCTCTGTGCTTCCTGTACTTGGATATCTGTTTCCTTCTTCACGTTCAGGAAGTTTCAGCCATAATTTTATCAAATACATTTTGAAATCTTTTCTCTCACTCCTCTCCTTCCGAGATCCCCACGATGCAAATGTTAATATGTTTGCTGTTGTCTCAGTTCATTTCAGTCGCTCAGTCACGTCTGACTCTTTGCGACTCCATGAACTGCAGCATGCTAGGCTTCCCTGTCCATCACCAACTCCTGGAGCTTGCTCAGACTCATGTCCGTCGAATTGGTGATGCCATCCAACCATCTCACCCTCTGTCGTCCCCTTCTCCTCCTGCCTTCAATCTTTCCCTGCATCAGGGTCTTTTCAAATGAGTCAGTTCTTCGCATCAGGTGGCCAAAGTACTGGAGTTTCTCAGCTTTAGCATAAGTCCATCCAGTGAACACCCAGGACTGATCTCCTTTAGGATGGACTGGTTGGATCTCCTTGCAGTCCAAGGGACTCTCAAGAGTCTTCTCCAACACCACAGTTCAAAAGCATCAATTCTTTGGTGCTCAGCTTTCTTTATGGTCCAATTCTCACATCCATACATGACTATGGGAAAAACCATAGCTTTGACAATACAGACCTTTGTCAGCAAAGTACCATCTCTGCTTTTTATTATGCTGTTTGTTGTCACTTTTCTTCCAAGAAATAAGTGTCTTTTAATTTCGTGACCTTGCGCTGTTGCCTCAGAGGTCCATTAAACTTGTCCTTATTTTTTCAAATTTGTTTTTCTTTTTGCCATTCTGATTGGATGATTTCCATTATTCAGCCTATCAGATCATTTATGTGCTCTTCCATATCCCCTGCTCTAAGCTGCTTCAGTCGTGTCCGACTCTGTGCAACCCCGTAGACGGCAGCCCACTAGGCTCCCCCATCCCTGGGATTCTCCAGGCAAGAACACTGGGGTGGGTTGCCATTTCCTTCTCCAATGCATGAAAGTGAAAAGTGAGAGTGAAGTTGCTCAGTCATGTCTGACCCTCAGCAACCCCATGGACTGCAGCCTACCAGGCTACTCCATCCATTGGATTTTCCAGGCAAGAGTACTGGAGTGGGGTGCCATTGCCTTCTCCATATGTCCTTCTAGTTTGTTTTTAATTTCAATTATTGTTTTTCTTCAGCTCTGGCTGACTATTTTTTTTTTAATATTTTCTAGTTCCTTGTTAAAATTCTCACTGCGTTCATCTCTTCTTTTCCCAAATTCAATTAGCATTCTTATTACTAAGACTTTGAATTCTTTATCTGATAAATTATTTGCCTCTGTTTAATTAGTTGTTTTTCTCAGGGATTTTTTCTTGTCCTTTCATTTGAAACAAATTCCTGTGTCTTCTCAGATTTTTTGAAAGTTGCTTTGTGAAATTAGGTGAAACAGTTACCTATCCCAGTCCCAGTCTTGAAGGTGCGCCCTGTGTAGGAGGATCCCTGTACATGTGGCCAGTGGCTTTTGTGGAAGAGCCAGACCAGAAGTGAACACAGTGTATGCCTTCCCTCAGGGTGTGCTGGTAGCTATCACCTTGGCGGAAGATGGGGCCAGAGATAGAAGGGACAGAGCCAGAGCCAGATAGGAGCCAGGGCTTCTCCTCTGCCGGGGCTTCCCTCATAGCTCAGTTGGGAAAGAATCTGCTTGTGATGCAGGAGACCCTGGTTCGATTCTTGGGTTGGGAAGATCTGCTGGAGGAGGGAAAGGCTACCCACTTCAGTATTCTTGGGCTTCCCTTATGGCTCAGCTGATAAAGAATCCACCTGCCATGTGGGAGACCTGGGTTCGATCCTTGGGTTGGGAAGATCCCCTGGAGAAGGGAAAGGTTACCACTCCAGTATGCTGGCCTGGAGAATTGCAAGGACTGTATAGTCCATGGGGTTGCAAAGAGTTGGACACAACTGAGCCACTTTCAGTTTTCACTTTCACTTTCTCGTCTGCCAACACTCCCCTATCAGAGGCAGGGTCAGATCCAACCTGGTTTTGATCCAAGAGTACATTCTCCCCTCACCCAGCAATGGCACCATCACCCCAGAGAGGAGCAGTGCTGGAGTGAGAGGGGTCAGAAGTGTTTGGCATGGGCTGAGGCAAAAGTTAAGATAATCTCAGCATGTCAGAGTTTAACACAGTTCCTGATCCACCACCTCTGCAAGTGCCAGTAGTGGCTGCACTGCCCATTCAGAAGTAGTGTCAGATCCAAGATGTCTCCGTGCCCTCAAGTACACATTCTCCTTGGCACTGGCAGCCTTTACCTCAGTGGGGAGGAGCTGCACCAGAGCTACGGATGCCTGGACTGTACTGCAAGAGTCACAGAAAACTGACAGTTTCAATCTATTTCCCTTGTTCCCAGAAGAAAGCAAGTGTGTATGTTCTTGTCAAGAGCAGCGTCAGTTTCTCACAGCCCCTCTGTAAGTCCCAAAGGTTTTCAAACCAACTATAGGGACTCATTTTTCCCCTGTCAGATCCCACGGCTGGGGTACCCAACATATGGTTTAAACCTCTTACTCCCCAGGGAGGTTCTCTTAGCCTGTGATATCCCCTTCTTCTGTGTCTCCTCCTGGGGGCAAAGTTTCTCACAGCCCCTCTGTAAGTCCCAAAGGTTTTCAAACCAACTATAGGGACTCATTTTTCCCCTGTCAGATCCCACGGCTGGGGTACCCAACATATGGTTTAAACCTCTTACTCCCCAGGGAGGTTCTCTTAGCCTGTGATATCCCCTTCTTCTGTGTCTCCTCCTGGGGGCATAGGTTCCAATTTGATCGCATCCACTCCCTTCTCAGTGTGGATCTTTTTTATAGCTTTGCTTATGGAAGTCTTTCCACCAGTCTCCAGTTCGTTTTCGATGAGAATTTCTCTGCATGTAGATGTATTTCTGATGTGTTCATAGCAAGGTATGAACTCAGTGTGCTCCTATTCTGCCATCTTGATTACCAAATGCTGTTTTGCAGTAACTGGACTGAAAAGCAAAGCTCTGCAGGATAACTGCTCAAGTGCTTCAACAGCAGGGACTCTGTCGTATTAATGGCACCTGAAAAGTAGCAGGTTATTTAAAAAGTGTCTAAATTGTTTTTTCCTGCCAGTAACCTACATATTAGAAATTTGGCAATGCTTTATAAAAACTGGAGCTTCAATAGAAATTAAAATCCTTATAAAAGTCCTAAGATAGAGAGAGGTAAATACCTATTTTTGTCTTCCATATCTCTGGCCTTGGAAGGTACAGGTCAGCTAATAGGTCACAAAAAATGTTCTAATGCCTCTGATGTAACTGTTTCTCATGTATAGTATAGTATGATATCAGTTTTTCTCCAGGAGAAAGCAGGTGATATTTAAGCTTTTCTTGTGGTCAAAATGTTTATGAAGATTTATGATTTTAATCTTAGAAAAATTAATCAGATAAAGTATATTGATTATTTTTATCTTTGATTTATCTTCTTTCTTAATATGGTTCATTAACATACTTCATGGTGAAATGGTGAGAAATGGAGTGAAATTAGAGACTTTGACTCATTTCCTTTGGAAGCAGTCAATAAAAATTAGTATTGGGTATCTATTGTATGCAAGGCAATATACTAAGTTCTCCGGCAAAAATGGAAAGCAAATAAGGAAGAACTTGAAGGAATTTTCAAATTTCCTGAGGCAATTCATCCAAAATCTATAACAAAAATTTAAGTATTTTATAAAAAAACGTATTTAAAGATCAAAAACAATGCATTATTCCCATGTACTTGCTCATCAAAAGGCTTCACGGTAAATAACCTATAGTGATCAAAGGACTTGCTGGTATAGATATCCTGGGGTTATTATTTTGAAGAGGCCAGGGGCATGAATTAGGAAAGAAAAGGCACATTGTTTTGCTAGGAGAGGCATTTCATGTGAAAAGGCACATAGGCCCATTGCATGTAGCAGCTGACTGGCAGAGGACTGTCATTGGAACAGAACATGTTGAAAACCCAGTAAGAGACTGGGCTGAACAGACACTGTAGCTATAGAGACATTGCCCTTATAATAAGGATGAATGCAACCTTAAGGTACATTTCAGATGTTGCTAAGTCCTTTGGAAAAATATAAGAAATTTTCTAAGCCAGACAGAATTCCTTCATTCCTTGTGCACAGCACTCTTATATCATTCCTGACTTTTATGCAGCAGTTACAGTGACTTCATTTCACAGCCACTCTCTCAGTCAGTTCTGAGTGTTTGCCCTTTGCAAAGCACCGTAATGGTTTTCTCTTACAGCTGACGTGAGGAGAGGCTGCACTTACCATTATCAGGGCTCTACCAGCCCCACATCCTCTTACTGGTATCACACACTGTCTGCAAAGTAACCAAACAGATGCCCACTTCTTTTGGAAGGAAGACATGTCAGAGACAGAACCATTAGCAAATGCTCTAAAATTGCATTTTCACCTGCTTCTGTGGAGTATGTTCCTCTTATTTAGGAGGAAATTATTCTGAATATCATTTAGGGGCTCTGTGTCATCAGAATGAGCTTTTACTTTCCTCTTCTTCCTCCCCAATGATCTCACTCACCACTCTACCAGGAATTCACCCCTGACAAGTGGGGAAGTTGCTGATACAGTCCCGTCTGTTTTCAGTATAAATGAGTGAGAGCCATTGTTTTCTCAGATGGGAGGTCTCTGCAAGGAGGTGGCTCCATCTCTCTTTGGTTGTTAGCTTGATGCGCCAGGGTTTGTTCTCTCTAGTATTGTTGGGGGTCAGGATCATCACCCTCTTGTCCAGAGTGTTCAGAGTTGCTGCATCCTACTGCATTATAGAATGTTTTGTTGAGGGAGAAGGAGAGCCACGGTCAGAAAATGTTCAGAGCCAGAGCTGAAAGGCAGTGGAAAAGAGTCCTGAGCTGAAGTGGAGTGCTTGCAGTCATTTCTCAGTGCTGTTAACCAGCTGCCAGGCAAGTCTACTCATGTCTCTGGCTCTCATGATGAACTCCGCAAAACGGGAAATTGGGATTACAGAATTTCAAAAGCATGTTCCCACTCGAATGCTCTGACTTTATTTTTCTCTAGACAACAAGAAAGCCCCGAGAAAGCAGAATCACTGAAAACACATGTTTGTTCTGAAGATATTGTTTGAAATTTTCCATAGGGTCCTTACAGGTACATGAAGGAGCAGAAGATCTGGAAAGAGGGAGCCTAGGATCTCAAATGAGAGTCATGCAATTTGCTCTAAATTGCATGATTCTCTTTAACAAGCTCTGTGTCTCCATAGAAGCACAGTTATAAAGAGGAGGCTCAAACAATATAGCATAATTTTTTTTAATAAACTTGCTACATAGTTTTCCAGATGTTCTGTCCTAATGCTATGCTTTACCTGAAAACTGACTTACTGTAATCATTAAGAAAAACCAGCTTTTCTATTCTGTTACAGATATTTAAGTAAATTAGAGAAGGCAATGGCAACCCACTCCAGTACACTTGCCTGGAAAATCTCATGGACGGAGGAGCCTGCTAGGCCACAGTCCATGGGGTTGCGAAGAGTCAGACATGACTGAGCGACTTCACTTTGACTTTTCACTTTC
>SJYX01000972.1:247570-258335 GCA_006410675.1 Oreotragus oreotragus
GAACTCCCAAACATGAACCCCCCTCCCACCTCCCACCCCACATCATCCCTGCAGATCATAGCCATACACCAGCCCCAAGCATCCTGCATACTGCATCGAACACAGACTGGCGATTCATTTCCTACATGATGATACGGAGATGTGCCTACTGTTGAACAGTTTTATATATTATAAAATTTTTCTTTTAGTGAGCTAATACCAGCCTTCTTATAACTTTTATCCTAGCTCTGTCCTTTAGAAGTGCCACTTCAGACTCAGACTCAGATATTTCTTACCATTCAACATAGTTCTACTTCAGAAGAGTTTTGTAAACAACTTTACTGAGAAATAATTGATTTGCAAAAGACTGGACACACTTCCTGATTTCAAAATATAGTATAAAACTACAGTAATCAAAACAGTATGGTGCTGGCATAAACTAGATCTATAGACTTATGGGACATAACAACAAGTGTGGAAATAAATCTGTGTTTCAGATATGGTAAATTGATCTTTGACAAGGGTGCCAAGAACACACAATGGGGAAAGTATAGTCTTTTCAACAAATAGTGTTAGGAAAACTGAGTATACGTATGCAAAAGAATGAAATTGGACCCTTATACCACACACAAATAAACTCAATATGGGTTAGCGATTTATACATAAAAATCTAAACTGTAAAACTTCTGGAAGAAAACAGGGGAAAGCTTCTTGACATTGGCCTCAGCGATGCCCTTTTGGATGTAGCACTAGAGCACAGGCAAGAAAAGCAAGAGCAGGCAAATGGAACTTCATGGTTTTAATGTTCCTTCAGACCAACAGGTGAAAATTTTTTAAAGATGAAGAGTCTTGTTCAGGGTAACCCAGTTTCTGGGAGCAAAAATACAGTTCTTCTGATGTTATTTCTAGTCTATCACCAAGAAGTCCTGAATAAGTGAGGTGTTATCCTGTTCTCATAAGTCATATTGATAGGAGATTTTTATATAGCAATGATTATTAACTTAAAGTCACAAAGGCAAGTGAACATGAAGAATCAACATGAATTGCTTCCACTCCAATATAAAATAAAAATTAAGCAAAAACACACATGCACACAAAAGAACACAAATAGCTCAAAGTTACGATATAACAGTGAGGAGCAGAAATAGATAAATTTATAAGTGGGAAATGAGGAGAATCAAATGCTAATTTCAGTTTTACTCCCTAAAATCAATTGAACAATTAATATTAGCCTATCACTTTATGTTTAGGGAGCCATGTTTCCCGATTTGCTATACCTTATGAAATTGCAAATTATAAATTTCTAGATTCTCCTTTGTATTCAACTCATAGAGCACTATGAATCAATTCAGATAAAATTTGGAAGCAACATGGCTATTAACCTTGGTGTTATGGTAAACTTGTACTTTATATCTGAATATAATCATAAGATAAAAGTGAAAGTGTTAGTCACTCAGTTTTCTGACTTTTTGTGACCCCATGGACTGTAGCCCTCCAGGCTCCTCTGTCCATGGAATTCTTCAGGCAAGAATACTGAAGTGGGTTGCCATTCCCTTCCCCAGAGGATCTTCCAGACTCGGGGATCAAACCTAGGTTTCCTTCATGGTCAGACGGATTCTTTACTATCTGAGCCACAAGGAAAGCCTATAAATGTGTCCTAACCCAAAGTTAATGTCTCTGTTCTAAAATTTTAGGCAGTAAGATTCTAATGTTCTGTGATACATATGCAGTCTAGAAATAGTCTGGCAAATAAATAAGACTTTAATAAATAAGAATGTTAAGACCACATTCTTGATTTTTCTTTGTGTTTCCCACAGTTCTTAACACTTATGAGCAAAGTGATTAATAAGCAATGTTAGTTGTCTGGGGAAAGATAAAACAATTGAACTGAGGAAAATGGGTATTTTCCAAACAATTGATTATCCTTCCTGAAAAATGAACTAACCCTGAAATAAAGCCAACTATTGTGCTTGCATTATCATAGAGTTATTTGATGCTTTACTAGTTTCATTCATTCAACCAGCCTTTATTAAGTATTCTGTTTTGGTGAATATGGAGATGGAATCACTGCACCAACCCAATTCAAGAAAGGACTTACTGACCCAGCTGTCAGCTTTTATGGGATTTATCTCATCTGAAGAGTATCTCATGACCAGCTTCTCATACTCCCTGGAGCAGCCCACATCCAAAGATAGATTGTGGTGGGGAAGAAAGCCTCAGCCAGCTAATAGAGAGCAGTGTGTGTTGGGTGAGACGGGTGGTGGTGGTGTGGACCTGGGGAGAATCAGTTGTTTGGCTTGAGTAGCATGCATTTTGAGGGAAATTATTTGTTGTGCTTAAACGATTACCATATAATTAATCCCACATTATTTCCTCCTTTGAATAAAAACGTTTACTGTTGTGCCATGAATGCTTCAATGTAACTAGATCATTAGTCTGTGTGACAGATTTATGGCTTCTATTCAACCACTGCACTTTACTTTCTAGAGTTGGCTTCCATTTTAGCTCCATTACAGGCTACCTTGAATGTCAACCCTGAAGTTGTTGGGCTGCTCTATCCTCTTCCCCATTCCATGGGAAATTAATGGACCTGGACACCTATAAGCTTTACAGAGTTTCAGAAAAATTTAAAAACTGGTTACCTCCACTAGTCCCTGATAAATGATGTAGCAGGTACTTCTCCAGTCTCATTTCCCAAACACTTTATGGGAGCTGGGATGCCCTCTGTTTCCTTTGCAGTTGAGTTATTCTAGCACACAGTGTTGCCCTGGTACTGACGTCCAAGAGTGAGCTTTGGTTAACTCTTTTTTTAATTTATTTTTATTTTTTACATATAAATGTATTTATTTTAATTGGAGATTAATTACTTTACAATATTGTATTGGTTTTGCCATACATCAACATGAATCTGCCACAGGTATACACGTGTTCCCCATCCTGAACCCCCTTCCTTCCTCCCTCCCTGTACCATCCCTCTGGGTCATCCCAGTGCACCAGCCCTAAGCATCCAGTATCATGCATTGAACCTGGACTGGCGATTCATTTCATATACGATGTTATACATGTTTCAGTGCCATTCTCCCAAATCATCCCACCCTCTCCCTCTCCCACAGAGTCCAAAAGACTGTTCTATACATCTGTGTCTCTTGCTGTCTCGCATACAGGGTTATCGTTACCATCTTTCTAAATCCCATATATATGCGTTAGTATACTGTATTGGTGTTTTTCATTCTGGCTTACTTCACTCTGTATAATAGACTCCAGTTTCATCCACCTCATTAGAACTGATTCAAATGTATTTTTTAAAATTAATTTATTTAAAAATTAATCTGTTTGGCTCTGACGGGTCTCAGTAAGAGCATGCAGGATCTTCATTTGCGGCATGAGATCTCTTAGTTGAGGCATGGGGGATTTAGTTCCCTGACCAGGGTTCAAATTGGGAGCATGGAGTCTTAGCCACTGGACCACCAGGGAAGTCCTTTTTGGTTAACTCTTGACTCTAGGAACTCTTCATGGTTCCAGACAACCCCTAATTCTAAGAAGGCTGCATCTATCGTCAAATTTCTCTCTTCAGACTAAATAAACTCCTAGCATCACCCATCGTGGTCACTGAAACTCTGCACTCTAAATAACCAGAGCCACCATATCCCATCTGTGAGGTTTCCCACAGGACCCCGGGTTGGTAATCTGGGTGCTGCTTGTCGCTGCCCTCCCAAAGTGTCTGTTATACTTTTTCCAGGGGAAAGCTTTGTGTCCA
Source organism: Oreotragus oreotragus (assembly GCA_006410675.1). Lineage (NCBI taxonomy): Eukaryota > Metazoa > Chordata > Mammalia > Artiodactyla > Bovidae > Oreotragus > Oreotragus oreotragus. The sequence goes on from SJYX01000972.1 coordinate 251,307, forward strand.
ATCTTGTCATCATCCTTCTGCCTAGCTCTTTCATATACGATGTCTCTCTGCACCATGTTTGGATATCATTTCCTTCATGTTCTGGGACCTTAGGGCTGGTCCCATCTCATTCCTGGAATGTACTCAGCTCCTGAAACACTTGTCTGGCCAGAACCCCGGATGTGCACGGCCCAGGAGTGTAGGTTTGGGCTCTGCCCACGCTTTTCTGCTCAGCCTTTTCTGAAATTGTTTACCTGCCCTGTCCCTCCCCTCCTCCAAATAAGGTCTCCCTTCTGATTCTATTGTCCACTTTGGTCCTGAATACAGGTGTGGTCATCTATTTACAGTTTTGTGGCCTTTCTCTCTCCCAGCACCTCTCTTCCACCCAGCTAACTACGTTATCTACTAAACTTAAAAGTTTTACTTTAGTAATAAATGAGGAAATAAAAATGTATCTAACTCACCAAACAAGAGGATATTCTGGGATTTTTTGAAGAGAAGAAATAGAAGGTTGCCTCTAATGTAGATGTTCCTGCAGTAGTATTTCAAGTATCTACTGTTTAACCAACCACCCCCAAACTTTAAACAACAGTCAGTTATTTACAATGTGAAACTGCAGTTTGGGCAGAGCTCAGGGAGGATAGCTTATCTCTGCTCTACAGTATTTGACACCTCAGTTGGGAAAATGCAAATGCTGGGTGTGACTGGATGACTGGGAGCTAGAATCATCTGAAGGTTCATACAGTCACCCATCTGACAGTTGATGCCATCAGCTGGGATCTTAGCTGGAGCTATCAACAGGATCACCTGCATGTAACCTTTCCTTGATCCTCGGATTCTCAAAGCATGGCAACTAAGTTTCATCAGAAAGCACCCCAGGAGTACCAGCTGTAAGCTGTATTGCTTTGTATCATTTATCCTTGGAAATCTCACAGTTTGACTTCTGTGTCACCCACGTTCAAAGGGAGGGAATACAAAGCCTGCTTCTCCATGGACAGACTTTCAAAGTTATAGAATCATAAGCGCATGTGGGGTGGGAGACCACGTTGGATGACTCTTTGAAAAATACACTGTGATGGAAAATGTGATTTTAATCTTATCAAGTAATAAATGAAGCATGATATTAAGGATTTTATTATCCAATTATGACTTTACTAAAATAGTTTAACGTTATTACTAAAATCTTATGGAAATGATGTCTGAGATTGTTAATTTTTTTTTAATAGGGACCACTTTTTAAAGTCTTTATTGAATTTGTTACAATATTGCTTCTGTTTTATATTTTGATTTTTTTGGCTGTGAGGCATGTGGGATCCTAGCTCCCTGATCAGGGATCTAAACCTCACCTTCTGTACTGCAAGGCAAAGTCTTAAGCTCTGGACCATCAGGCAAGTCTTGATGTCTGAGATTTTCATTAAAATTGTTTGATGTAGGGAGATAGGGTAGCAGTATAGATGAAATAAGATTGTACATGAGTTGATGTTGTTGAAGCTGGTTGAGGTACACACAGTTGTTCACTCAATTATTTTGTCTACTTCTATATGTGTTTGCGGGGAAGGCAATGGCATCCCACCCCAGTACTCTTGCCTGAAAAATCCAATGGATGGAGTAGCCTCGTGGGCTGCGGTCCATGGGGTCGCTATCAGTCAGACAGACTGATCGACTTCACTTTCACTTTTCTCTTTCATGCATTGGAGAAGGAAATGGCAACCCACTCCAGTATTCTTGCCTGGAGAATCCCAGGGACGGGGGAGCCTGGTGGGCTGCCGTCTATGGGGTCACACAGAGTCGGACACGACTGAAGTGACTTAGCAGCAGCAGCATATGTGTTTGAAATTTTCTATAAGAAAAGGTTTAAATCGTCACAAGAAACTATCAGTACATGTGATTAACTTCTTAAATACATTTTTCTTTTCTTTATATTTTCTCTAGTTTGTAACACATTTTATATTTTAAAAAATCTAAGTAGAGCTAACACCCTGGACATTATATATGGAACAAACAGAGGCAGAGAAAATGCAGACTGTTGAGAAAATTTGGGACTCAGGAATGACAGTAATAAGTTGCCTGAGTTTTCTTTCTGACTCATATATCCCAGACCAGGCAGCGTAGAAGGTGGCAATTGGAAAGAGCCAATAGGTACAGCTGCTGCTGCTAAGTCACTTCAGTCGTGTCCAACTCTGTGTGACCCCATAGACGGCAGCCCACCAGGCTCCCCCGTCCCTGGGATTCTCCAGGCAAGAACACTGGAGTGGGTTGCCATTTCCTTCTCCAATGCGTGAAAGTAAGTTGTTCAGTCATGTCCAACTCCTAGCGACCCCGTGGACTGCAGCCTACCAGGCTCCTCCATCCATGGGATTTTCCAGGCAAGAGTATTGGAATGGAGTGCCATTGCCTTCTCCATATGTACAGCAACCCCCCTTAAAAAAAAGCCAGCCCAAGAAAGCCTTCCAACACTAGCCAAAGGACTAAAAAAATGCACAGCCTGGCAAGACAGTAAACTTTTACAAAATAACCAGTCTACCGCAGCCTACACCTCAGAAAAAACCATAGTCTGACCCCTACCCAGATCCTCAGAACTCAATGGGAAACCTAGACTTCCACATCTACCAGGCTGTAAAATGACTCTTCAAACCACACTTTTCCTGCCCCTGGGGTGGTGTCATTAAAGGCAGAGTGGGAGCAGGACTCTAATATTCACAGAGCATTAACAAGTCCCTGATTGGTTGTCCTTTAAATTCATGACCATGAACCTAATGACAGCGAAAACAGTCCCGAATGCTGCCTGCCTGGCAATAATGCTACATGCATTCTCAGAGGGTGTGGTATTGCTCCAGGCAAGAAAAAATTGATTCTGTGAGAGAAGCAGTATGTAAATGAAAGAAAAAAAATTTAAGAAACACCACTGCAGATGGTGACTGCAGCCATGAAATTAAAAGACACTTACTCCTTGGAAGAAAAGTTATGACCAACCTGGATAGCATATTCAAAAGCAGAGACATTACTTTGCCGACTAAGGTCCGTCTAGTCAAGGCTATGGTTTTTCCTGTGGTCATGTATGGATGTGAGAGTTGGACTGTGGAGAAGGCTGAGTGCTGAAGAATTGATGCTTTTGAACTGTGGTGTTGGAGAAGACTCTTGCAAGTCCCTTGTATTGCAAGGAGATCCTACCAGTCCATTCTGAAGGAGATCAGCTCTGGGATTTCTTTGGAAGGAATGATGCTAAAGCTGAAACTCCAGTACTTTGGCCACCTCATGAGAAGAGTTGACTCATTGGAAAAGACTTTGGTGCTGGGAGGGATTGGGGGCAAGAGGAGAAGGGGACGACAGAGGATGAGATGGCTGGATGGCATCACTGACTCGATGGATGTGAGTCTGAGTGAACTCCGGGAGATGGTGATGGACAGGGAGGCCTGGCGTGCTGCGATTCATGGAGTTGCAAAGAACCGGGCACAACTGAGAGACTGAATTGAACTGAATTGAAAGATATAGATTGTTGAAAACCTGTGGATTTTTTGACCCTATTCCTGAAATAATTCTTCCACTCACTTTCTTTGCTATTCTCTTAATTCACACCCACATCCTTTCCTTCCTGGTTTATTGTGAATCTCCTCATGCCCTCCCTGCTTCTGGATTCTCTCCTTTCATAGTGACAAAAAATACTTCTCTAAAAAATCAATAATCTTTGTACCTCTCAGCTGAACTCTTTCAGTGGATCTCTAATATATATAGAATAACAGCCTAGATCCATAGCATAATAATGAGGTTACTTAAGAGAAATGTTCTCTCTTTTTTATTCAGTCATCTTTTTGTTCCTTTAAAAGACATAAATATATGTTACTCAGATCCTTATTCAAGGAAGAGTTTGTTAACAACACAACTAGAGATGCTGTCAGCTCTTTCAGGATTTGCCTCAGCTGCAGAGAATACTCTTCCTCAAGGACATACCCTTCCCACGTCATCCTTATACAATGAAATATTGCAATAGGAGTACAGATGCCTAGCCTTTTCAGTCAGAGTTTCCTGTGTGTGTGTGTGTGTGTGTGTGTGTGTGTGATCTGAGTGAACTCTGGGAGATGGTGATGGACAGGGAGGCCTGGCGTGCTGCGATTCATGGGGTCGCGAGAGTCGGACATGACTGAGCGACTGAACTGAACTGAATCTCTATAAAATTGCTATTAAAATGTTCAGGTATGCATTATTTGGGCAGAAGAACTAGGCAGACATTTTTTCAAAGGAGACAAACAGCCAACAGATATGGCAAAAGGTGCTTAACATCACTAATCAACACAGAAATGAAATCAAAACCACAATGAGATATCACCTCACACCTGTGAGAATGATTAACATCAAAAAAGACAATAGATAACAAGTGTTGACAAGGATGTGGAGAAAAGGAAACTCTGGTAAACTGCTGATTGGCATGTAAATTGGTGCAACCACTATGAAAAGCAGTATGGAGGTTCCTCAAAAAATTAAAAATAGAACTACCATACATTCCAACAATTCCACTTCTGAATATATAATTAAAGGAAATGAAAGCAATATCTCTAAGGGATATCTGCACTCCCACAGTCATTGAAGCATTATTCACCATAGACATGATATGGCAACAACCTAAGTGTCCATCAATGGATGAATAGATAGTGTGATGTGTCTATATATACAATGGATTACTACCCAGATATGAGAAAAGAAGAAATACTGCCATCTATGACAACATAGACAGACTAAAGGGCATATTCTCACTGAAATAAGCCAGACAGAGATAGCCAAATAATACCTGGTATCACTTACATGTAGAATCTTAAAACAAAAAATGTCACACTTTTAGGACAGCAGTTGTCAAGGGCTAGTAGGAGAGAGAAACAGGTTCTTTGGTAAATGAATACAGACTTTCAGCTATAAGATTAATGAAGTCTGAGGATATAATGTAAAATATGGTGACTGTAGTTGATAACACTGTTATATCAGTGAAATTTACTAAGATAGTAGAACTTAAATATTCTCACTCAAAAAAAGATGAATACGTGAGGTGATAGAAGTGTTAATGAACTAGATGGTGGAAATCTTTTCACAATGTATACAAATATCAGATCACTATGGTGGAAACATTATAAATATCTTACAATTTTGTCAATTACATGACAATAAACTTGAAAAATAATGTCCACATACATATACCATTAAGATGACACCAAAAAAAAAAAAAATCTTTGAATAAAACCAAGTACACTGATACCTGAAATTCCTAGTATTGTCAAGAGTATTTCTAATCCATTTATTTCATTATTCAAAAGTTGTTGTTAAAGAAAACTATACATAAACTAATTATGAACTATACATTTAGAAAAAAATATCTTATTTTTTTTAAAAAAGACCTTGAACTAGATAAGAAATTTCTTGTGTTGAAACATCTAAACCCTGATTTAGCATCTACCAACTCAGGAGAACATCTGTTCCCAGCATTCAGTAGATATATTGAGTATTTCCATGTGTTGGGTAATGGTGGTACAAAGTGGTCCTCCTTGAGTTCAGAGGCCATTGTAAACAGCTATTACTCAGTTTTACCATATATTAGTATTAGCACTATTTTATTAGCCTTAGTATTAGCACTGTATGTTTTAGGATAGCATTAAGCATAGAGATCTCTGAAAGCACCAAGGAGATCATCTAATGTTGCCTGGCATTGATGGTCAAACTCCAGAAGTAAGAACAGTTAGTCCTATGAAGTAGTTAGAAAAGGATATTCCAGGCAGAGGCAGTTAAGCACAAAACCAGAAATGAGAGCCAGCATGCATACTAAGAGAACAGAAAGTAGATAGGTACGGCCTAGAGGTGAGTATGATATGTTCAACTTTTACATGATGCAAGCATCCATTTTATATTTAGAAGTCAACATGGCTGAAAACAATGCCTTTCACTGCATATAGTGCAACTGTAGAACTGTTTAGCTGCCTTGGATCTCTATTTACCAGAATAATAAAGGGATACTTAAATGGGACCTTAAAGCTGATGAAACATACAATAATTACAAATGCCTTCAGTGCCACACTTTTGTACATTGCTAGATCATTCATCCAGACCCAGACATCCTGGAATGTGAAGTCAAGTGGGCCTTAGAAAGCATCACTAGGAACAAAGCTAGTGGAGGTGATGGAATTCCAATTGAGCTATTTCAAATCCTGAAAGATGATGCTGTGAAAGTGATGCATTCAATATGCCAGCAGTGGCCACAGGACTGGAAAAGGTTAGTTTTCATTCCAATCCCAAAGAAAGGCAATGCAAAAGAATGCTCAAACTACCGCATGATTGCACTCATCTCACAAGCTAGTAAAGTAATGCTCAAAATTCTCCAAGCCAGGCTTCAGCAATATGTGAACCATGAATTTCCTGATGTTCAAGCTGGTTTTAGAAAAGGCAGAGGAACCAGAGATCAAATTGCTAACATCCACTGGATCATGGAAAAAGCAAGAGAGTTCCAGGAAAACATCTATTTCTGCTTTATTGACTATGCCAAAGCCTTTGACTGTGTGGATCACAATAAACTGTGGAGAATTCTTAAAGAGATGGGAATAGCAGACCACATGACCTGTCTCTTGAGAAACCTGTATGCAGGTCAGGAAGCAACAGTTAGAACTGCACATGGAACAACAGACTGGCTCCAAATAGGAAAAGGAGTATGTCAAGGCTGTATATTGTCACCCTGCTTATTTAACTTCTATGCAGAGTACATCATGAGAAACGCTGGGCTGGAGGAAGCACAAGCTGGAATCAAGATTGCCGGGAGAAATATCAATAACCTCAGATATGCAGAGGGTACCACCCTTATGGCAGAAAGTGAAGAGGAACTAAAAAGCCTCCTGATGAAAGTGAAAGAGGAGAGTGGAAAAGTTGGCTTAAAGCTCAACATTCTGAAAACGAAGATCATGGCATCTGGTCCCATCACTTCATGGGAAATAGATGGAGAAACAGTGGAAACAGTGTCAGATTTTATTTTGGGGGGCTCCAAAATCACTGCAGATGGTGTGCAGCCATGAAATTAAAAGA